>JANHMN010000002.1:11615313-11650466 GCA_030674055.1 Rhabdomys pumilio | reverse complement strand
GATCAACACACATAATACATGTGCCTGATCAACATGCATTATACACACAGATGATCAACATGCATTATACACACAGATGATCAACATATATTGTACATGTTCAACATGCATTATACACATGCATGATCTACATACATTATACACACGGATGTACATTATACACAATGATAATCAACATACATTATACACACAAATGATCAACATGCATTATACACATGCATGATCAACACACATTATACATGTGCCTGATCAACATACAATATACACGTGGATGAAATCATAAAGTTAATCAATAAAAAGTTCACCCAACAACTGACATTAGTGAGCTGATAGAAATATTGGCTACCAAAACTGATAAACGATGAAAGACAAGTACACATGCTGATTGATAAGCCAGATGAAATATAATTCATCCTGTGAGGGTAGAGTGAGCAATATATTTTCATTTAAAAAAAATCCTGACATTTTTGTCTTTTATGGTCATCTCCAAAGGAACTACTAACACTTTCCCTTGAAAGGAAGTAGCTTCATGCTCAAAATTTATGAATTCTTTTGTTAAAAAAAATAAAGAATAAATACTGATGCACAGAATCATGATGATGCTGATTAATTTGTGGGAAGGTAGGAGCTATGACGGAGAGCTAAGATATAAAAAGTACGGATTGGAGGAGAGAGGCATGACCCTGCCTAAATCCTCTATAAATCTTACGGTTGGAGATGAGGCCATGGTGCTGATAAGTTTTGGAACTGCAGTGTCCAGTGTGTTAGACAATAGTCCCAGGTAGGGATTTAAACATAAGCCTTCATTAACTTAAAACCCATAATACTTAAAATTTAACCCCTTTAGCTCTGTAAAGTAAGCAGCTTGGAGGTCAGCATTTCTTGCTTTACATTAAAACTGAAAGTTCATTGTGTTTCTTGGAGCAAGAAAACCATGTCTCTGAAATCTCTAGAAACTCTTAAAATGGACTCTTATCTCCTGAACAGTAACCACAGATTTTTTTTTACCATGAATTGGCAAATAGAACCTTTGGCTATAATGGTGGTACAGGCTGACCATCTCTTATTGGAAATGCTGAAGTGTTTCAGATTTTGAAATGTTGGTCCATTCGCCATCTTGGATATAGGACTGGATTTCTGGCACACAATTCACGTATGTTTCAAATGCACCTTATATACAAAGCCCAAAGGTAATTTAATACAATAATTTTAATGAGCCTCGATTTGACCTTGACCTGTCACCTGTCAGGTAAAAGATTTTCAACTCGAAGCATCCCTTGAAATGTCTGCCTTTCGACCAGATCAACCTTCAAGATAGCGGTGCTCAACTGTGGAATATAACCGCTAATCTATTTCATTACGTTTAAATCCTGTAAATGGATAGTAAAGAGAATAAAGCACAAAAGTAAACAAAGAATATAAACAACACAAATTTAAATGCAAATATATAGTGCTTCAACATCACTTTAAGTTTGAAAGCAAAAAAAATTTTCAGTGTTGTCATAGTAAATATAAGAGATAATGTGTATTATACATTATTATACATATTATAATATGTATACCATATAGGGTAACAACTTTACAAAAATAGATTAAGGAAAGTAAACAATTTAAATTTTGTATGAAAGAACTATAGGGGCTTTTTTATTAAGTTTTATTTTATTTCTATATTTTCTTCATTATACAAATTTTTTTTTGTTTTTTTTCGAGACAGGGTTTCTCTGTGTAGTCCTGGCTGTCCTGAAACTCACTCTGTAGACCAGGCTGGCCTCGAACTCAGAAATCCGCCTGCCTCTGCCTCCCAAGTGCTGGGATTAAAGGCGTGTGCCACCACCGCCAGGCACAAATATTATTTTAAAAACCTATTTATTTTATTTATACATGAGTGTATGTCTATGTATATATGTGTGCGGGAGCCCATGTATGACAGAAGATAGCCCTGAGGACATTCCCCATATGTTTCTGCAAGTGAAAATTCTGATAATTGTTTCAAATTAATTTCTTTTTAAAACTGAGTTTGTAGTCTCTACAGTAGCCAGTAGCCTGGTTCTGGGTGATTTTACTTTACAGGTGGTTTATATTTCCTGATAGCCTCTAAGTTTTGAGACATGAATAATTGTAAAGTTTATTGAAAACATCTTCGAATTCATTAATTCCATCCGTTACTATATAAAACAAGTCTGTGGGGTAGCAGAATGATTAGGTCTGAGACTTTACAGCTCATCTGAGGGAGGGAGGAGTCTCCTCCTCATGGTTCTATCAGCTTCTTCCTGAACATCTCCCAGCTCCTGCTCCTTTGAAAGCTCTAAAAATACCTAAGGAGGAGACAAAGCAGGAAAACAATTACTAAGCTGTTGGTTTTCCTCCAAAAGGATGTGGAAAATGCGAACTCCTTTCATGAAATACAAAGCCAAGCAAGTTAACTCACTTTGTCCAGTGTGCACTGAGAGAGGCTGTAGTCTTCCAGGTTAAAGCCATGCTTCACTGAAAAAGAAGTCAATCGATAAAGAACAATGAGTTTTCAGAGTCCTGCACACCAAAATAAAGTTATTAAAATAACTAAAAGATAAACCGAATAAGGAAATTCAAGACAGAACAATATCACAGCGTATGCATGGAGTTCACACAGGAAGAGGCGAGCGAGGCATGTGGACTGCCTACAGACTAAATGCTGGATTGAGAAAAACCTTAATAAATCTTCTCAAAGTTTGACAGCAACAAAAATTTATTATAAATGCATGCCAAATTCATCTTAGTATTGAATTTTCTCACATTGTATTTTCCTAATCTCTGCTGTTTCTCGTGTGCATATCCTTGGGAGACATGCACGTTCCTTGGTTAAATTATTCTTACATACAAGGGAGATTCCATTCCATGATCTATGAGAGGACCTCCATCAATAATCCCTTTAGTGGTCTCCATTGGGCACCTCCACTTATTTGAGGTTTAACACTTAAGCAGCAGGACTCTCTTCCTGTGTGACAGGCACTCTGAGATGACAGTAATGGGACAGGAACAGGCACAGACAAAAGCTTTGGCCTTTGTTGGTGCATTTTAGCAGGAGAGACATGAGCATTGTATTCATAAGTTTTTAAATATATAATAGAGTAGATGGCAAGAGAAATGGTAAACCCACAGACACACAACCATGTACACAACTCACGCACATGCACACGAGTACACGAGCACACACACACACACACAGAGAGAGAGAGAGAGAGAGAGAGAGAGAGAGAGAGAGAGAGAGAGACTTATTCTTTTTTACACAGGACCATCAGAGACATTACAGTATTAATGCGATGATTAAGCAGAGTCCTACAAATGTGAAGAAGGAGCTAAATATTTAGGAAACAGAGTTCCAGAAAAAAAGAATCAACAAAGGCAGAGTCCTGGGGCAGGAACTATGTATAACTGGCAATAATTAAAGTGAGCCAGGAAGTCAGCTATGTAGAGTACACACAAGCAGAGATATACATTATCTCAAGCACAACCAGGCAGGTACTGTTCTGGGGACTGTCCCTCACTGTAGAGATGAGCTACATACAACAGCTGGGATTGGGTAATTTTATCCAATGTCTGTGTGAGCTTTGTGTCAGCCTGTGTGAGCTTTGGCACTGTGATAGAAACACAGAGACAAGCTTCAGGGTTAGAGTTCTTCAGCAAATTACACAGTGATGATCTGCTGCAGAGAACAACCTAGCTAGCAGGCAGGCAGGCAGGCAGGCAGACAGACAGACAGACAGACAGACAGACAGACAGACAGACAGACAGGATTGTCAGCCTTTCAAGTAACAAGAGGAGTTCTGGGCAATCAAAGAATGATTTTAGCTGTTATTCCATAAGAGAAAGTCAAACCCATTAGCCAGTCAGGGTTTTTCCTGTGTTGATACAGATGTGCTGTGAGAGCAGCTAAGCCCCACTCGGTGTCCTCAGCAGCTTCCGTTCCCATTACAGATGAACCTCTTCCCAGAGAACTGGATTTCTTACCATTAGAATTCGTAAAATCAACAGTCTGCAGGGCCTGTTTATTTTCAATGCATTGCACATCCACCTTGCATTAATTTATTCTCCAAAAAAAAAAAAATATTCTCCAGGTTCTTTTAAAAGCTCATTCTTACCTGCTTCTAGTTTGTGAAAGGCCTGAGACAGAGGATGAACATCTGTTATGGGTAACTTGTAGGTTAGCAAGGAGAAACACCTGGGGAAGGGAGCACATTATAGTCAACCGTTCATTTCTCGGTAGGGATACGCATCAAAATGAATCCGTGTGTTGTCCGCCATTGCGTTTTAAAAATAAGATTGATACAAGGTAACATACAGGTTAAATACGAAATTGTTTACCAATAGAAGCTTTGGAAATAACCGAAGGGAACTAGCTGTTGTAGTCATTTCTAGAACCGACACATTGTTACTAGTTATATACATAGCCCAGTTAACTCAAACCCATTACTTGTTAAAATACAGAAACAGGAAGGTGCATCCTTAGACTAGTCTAAATACAGCTGGAAAATAACTTCAAATGAAAGGTAGGTATCGTCACCATGAAACTAACTTGTAAGGTGGTCTAAGGCTGGGGAGTGCAGCAGGACATTTGTGGAAATACTTAAATGTTTAAGAACAGGAGGGTTTAGGCACGTTCCTTGTGCTGCCTCTGACTGCAACCTTTGCTCCAGATTAACAGTGTGCCGTTCCTAACTAACCAGGAGTCTGGGCAGACGTCCAGGCTGGCCGTTTTCAGACCAGACCACACTCTTCCTTTCATATCATTCATCATATTCCCACATTTATCCAAGTCTATTTCTTTATCTAGTGATGCCGCAAGTTGTAGAGGAAGAGCAGGTTTTTGGAATATACCTTAGATGATCATTACATTTGCACTGTGTGAAGATGCAAATAACAGGTTTGTGTCTTGTTTCTCTGATGTGCTCGTCCCTCTAATTTTAAATTCAGTAGCCGCTTTAATCTTCTGGTCCTGTTCCTAACAACACACACTCATGCAGACACACACACACATGCACATGCACATGCATGCGTGTATGCACACACGTCTGTACAAATGTTTGTGTAAATACATGCACTTTTATAGTCCCCATTTTGAAGCAAGAAAATTATATTAAAGAAAGACTCCTTATCTTTCTTCCTATTTCCTGGAGAAAGAGTCACACTTTCCTGGGTAGTTTCCAAATTTCTTATAACCCGGAAGACTGAACCTTTTTGGGGTCCTTCACTCTCACTGTGACGCGCCATCACGGCACTAACAGAAAGCACAGCGTGTGAAAAGCGTCATGATTCTCTCTGTCGGTGACAGTTCTCTTTACCTGTCCTGGCGTGCAGCCTGGGGGAACAGCTTCAGAATCTCCCTGTTAACTAACGGCTCTTGAGAAACTTCCTTCACTCTGAGTTCCAGAACGTAATCCTTGCCAAATTTCCTCTTCAGGTGTTGGATTGAGCCGATGCATCTGTGAGTAGGAAGCCGTGTAGAAGAAAAAGGAAAACACTGATTGATTTTTTTTCTTGTTGCTCTAAATTTCAGAGGTACTAAAAAGGGGTATCAGGGAGGAAGACAGAAGGAAGGAACAGGCTGTTATCTGTGACTTGCTCTTTCTACAGGCAATCCCAGATCAAGCTATTGAGAGAGGCTCACCTCAGCCTTCCAGACACCATGATGGCCGCTCGGTCACACAGAGCCTCTGCCTCAGTCAGGTCATGTGTAGATAAGAGGACACCTTTCTCATTGTCTCTAACAGCTGCCTGGATTGCCTGCCTTAAGTCAGCAAAAGGAATAGAAATTAAAACAAAAAGCAGAGAGCAATGGGAAAGGAAAAGGAATAGAGGGAAAGGTAGATGAGACACGGTTTACAAATCATATTCATATATTGAAACACAAGAGAAATGAATACTGGCTAGTTCATTTTAAATAAAAAGAACGTTTTTGATATTTTAGCTGTGTTCATGTTATTACGATTAAATTTTAAGAAGTTTTAGGGGCTGGAGAGATGGCTCAGCGGTTCAGAGCACTGACTGTTCTTCCAGAGGTCCTGAGTTCAATTCCTAGCAACCACATGATGGCTCACAACCATCTATCTGTAATGGGATCTGATGCCCTCTTCTGGTGTGTCTGAAGGCAGCTACAGTGTACTCATATAAATATTTTTTTTTTAATGGAGAGTTTTCCTTGTCTTTTGGAGATGCCAATTGAAATAATGTTGAGATAAAAGTGTGTGTTGCTTCACCAGGCCTTTAAAATTATAGTAGTTGGAAAAAGAAGGGGATTGAGAAATAGATGAAAAAAGAAGGTGGGCCTCCTATTGGCAATGGCTGGATCTGTATGATGGGTATAATGAATTCATAAATAATTCTATATTTGCATCAAATAGTGATAACAAATAAAATAACACTTTAAATGGGAGAGGATACTGGGTACTCCCAAATGTGAAGTTAAATTAGGGTTTTATTAGCCCAAAGGGCAGTTCACAGAAAGTAGTAAAAAGCTAAAATGATACAAATTGAGTCAGTAAATTGACAGATTAAGTGAAAATAAAAACGGAAATTATGTCAGCAAGTCAAGGCTCTTTAGAAAAACCACCTCAGCGGTAAAATAAATTGTTATGGAATTATGCATAACTAAAGTACAAAATTAAGAGAACTGGAAGTTAGCTAAGACTTCGACAAAACACCTAGAGTTTATGTTGAGCCAAAAACTGCAGGCATATTGAGCATTTAGATTATTTATTCATATGTTGAATATATGTTTTCCTAATGACACACACTATCTCTGTAGACAGAGTATGGGTGTTGACTGTCTCATAAAGGACCATGTGCTAAAGGCTTGGCCCCCAGGCTCTGCTGTTAGGAGGTGATGGGATCTTTAAGAGGTGAGGTCTAGGAGGATGATCTTAGCCCAGCAGGGGCATCTCAGTACCTCCCTCATTCTCCTTGCTCCTTGACATGTAAAGTGACCAGGGCTATCATATGTTCCTGCCATGGCATGAAGCCCCAAAGTCATAGGGTCAACCTGACGAAATAGAGTAAAGCCCCCAAACCTTCAGGTCAAAACAAATCTTTTCCCTTTGAAATTTGATTCGCTGAGGTGCTTGCTAACCTGGCTGCTGAGAGGGTATCAGTACATAGCAGAAATCACTAGGATCAGAAGCCTGAGATAATCAACTCGAAAGTAGAAGTTCATTTTGCATTAATATTTTAGTGGTTCCAAGCCATGTTGGATTAGACCCATTGCTTTGGGCCTGAGGCAAGGCAGAACACCATGGTAGGACAAAGCATGGAGGAAATAACACAGCTGCTTTCTTCCCATGCTAGGAAACAAAGAAGATACTAGAAAGCAGAGCCTTGGTGTCTTCTTCAGGGTCAACTTAACCCCTTTCACCAATGTGATGGTTTGTATATGCTTGGCCCAGGGAGTGGCACTATTTGAATGTGTAGCCTTGTTGGAGTAGGTGTGTCATTGTGGGCATGGGCTTTAAGACCCTTACTCTAGCTGCCTGTTAGTCTTCCACTAGCAGTCTTCAGATGAAGATGTAGAACTCTCAGCTCCTCCTGTACCATGCCTGCCTGGATGCTGCCATGTTCCTGCCTTGAGGATACTGGACTGAACCTCTGAACCTGTAAGCCAGCCCCAATTAAATGTTATCCTTTATAAGACTTGCCTTGGTCATGGTGTCTGTTCACAGCAGTAAACCCCTAACCAAGACATCCAGGCTCTACCTCTTAAGGGCTTTAGCTAGCACCCCTCAACAGCACTGCTAGCTGGAGACTCAACCTTCAAAACACAGGCCTGTGAGGAACATTTACCACCCATGCTACAACAGCTAACTAATACAATCTCCACTGAATCGGGAACCAGTGGGCCCATGGATGTTTGCAAATATGTTATTGATGCAATTTTACATGTTGATCACTGTGGGTCTGGGCCTACAAGGATTCTCACCACACTTGTTGTTTCCCGGACACATCTAAGCCTGTAGATGGTTCATCCAGAATCAGGACAGGTGAATTTCCCAGGATGCTCAGCGCGAAGCATAGCTGCAATGCAGAGGAAAAACAAAAAGTTCCTCCATTTGCTTGTGTGCCACATACACTCTCGGAAGGGCACCGAACACCACACATACCTTTCTAGTCACTCCTGCCACTAGGCTCTGCACTTGGATATTCAGCTGGTCATGTAGTTTAAAAGCATTCACTAATCTGTGAGAAAATAAGACAGGACTATCACACTAAGAGAGAACTTTCAGAAAAATGAAATGGTCCATAATTATAAAAACACTGTGGGGAAGGATGATAGTATTGTTCTCAAAACTGAAATCATGATAAAGGTTTTTTTGCCTCGTGAGATTATTTTTGAAATAATCTAATTTGTATATCGATAAATGATCTAATTTTTTTTAAAAAGTAAGAAAGTAAATTGATGGTTACTCCATTTCCATTTTTGTTTTTCATTAGAATCCTGAAGACAGTCATGAGTACAGACTTATTCCTTCTTTGTCAACTATTGAAGTCAATAATTTTTTAGCTCCAGTGCTCAGGCATGAAGGGAGTCGGGTGTGGTCTCTCATTTCAGTTCTACCACCAACGCTTTGAAAAGGGGGAAATGCCTGTCTGCTCCTGTTCCTCATTAGTGAATTCAGTGTGAATAGCGCCTCCTGCCTCTTGACAAAGGGGATTCTGGAACCCTCTGCCATACCTTGAAATGGCAATGACAGCATCCTTTTTCCTCAGCCCCTTCACGGCAGCATACAACTCCAGGTGCTCCTTCACCGTCAGGATGGGCCATAGCACGTTCTCCTGAGGGCAGTATCCAAACTCTGTGCCATGGCCCTGGTGACCCACAGCTGAACTTAAACCTTTCACTTCTACCTACAAGAGAAAGCAGCTTTACTGAAGATGTGGGAAGCCCTTTTGCACACAACCTGGAAACTGCCATATAGCTGGCGAATGAACACCTAAACTATTAGAACAACAAGAGTGTACCACAGAAAGTAACTCATTATTTACTATGAAAAACATAATCTCCTAATCTACAAGCACAGTTTCACTTGTAAATGGGGGTGGGAGCGATGAAAAATTCAGGTGGCATCTGGGAAGCTGTAGTGGATAAAAGGTTAGCTCCTGGTAACATTCCAACTCCTGTCTTAAACTTTTAAAGATCATCGAAAACAATAAGAGGGGGTAAAAACGTATATCTGAAACAGCAACAAAATTACAGTCCTACAAATATATAAGATGTTTATTGTGATCACAATATTTTGTGGAAATGGAAACATCATTTTTGCTACCTCTCCAGCTGTTGGCTTTGTGATCCCAGCTATCATCCTGAGAGAGGAACTTTTACCAGCACCATCGGGTCCTAGCAATCCCAAAATTTCCCCTGAAAGAGAGAATAAGGCTATCAGTGTTGGAAATGAAGTGCAGATTTACATTTCTCAGTGAAAGCTTGAGAGAGCGGTCTGTACATCTCTTGAATAGAGTAATTCACATTTAAAATATAGATAACGTACATCCTGAAAACATACTTTTAATTCTCACTGCGAAAATGTTATCAAAAGTGTATTAATTTGATACATCAGTCTTTCCCCCCCTCTTGTGATTTTCTGGTTCTGTTATTTTCTATAGATGTGAGAGTTCGTAACTGGAGCATCCGTACAAATGATGTACAAACCTTAGAAGGCTGGAACGCTATTCTTACGCCAAAAATAAACCATGTGCACCCTAACTACCATAATCTTCCATCTGATCTGATGTAAATCTCTCCTTTTCAAATTCATAAACAAATATCAGTGTGTAATCTCTACAAAATAGGAACTGTCTACAAAAAAATAAATAAATAAATAACCTCTAATAACATTCTACTGCTGTGGAGTTAAAGGCACCGTTTCTTCTGTTTTAAAGAAATGTTCCTATTCTAACCCTGTGTGACTCCATCCCTCCCTCACACCGATACATCTGTTGGACTCTTGGCTTTAGACTCAACCACAAAGGTTTGCTGCTGTGTCTGAGTGCTTGCCACTGCGGTCCCCACCTTCTTGTCACACAGACCTTGGCTTAAGTGTCGTTGTTCAAGTAAAGCCTTCCTTTGTTCTAACCAAACCCAGTTCTAAGTCAATCACACCACTGCACATGCTTTGGCGTTCCCCATAGGACTTAGGTAATAATTGATTTGTTATTGATAAAATATTCTTATGAATGCAAAATCCACAAGGGCAGGAAGTTTCCTTATTTTTCCTAGAACAGTCCTTTACACACACACACCATATATATGTATATATGTTATGTGTATGTGTATGTATGTATATGTATGTATGTGTATGTGTGTATATATATGCAAATGAGGAATTAAAGGCTAAAACAAGTGAAATTATGCTTTAGTATAAATGTTCATTCCTAAAAACAATTTTTAATGGGTTACTTGTGTGCAGACATGTATCCCTGTCTACTCAAAACACTGAGGCAGGGAGATCACAAGATCAAGACCTGCCTGAACAGAGTAGGTTTAAAAGGTTTAAAAGTTGGCCATCTTCTGCAACTTATTGAAACTATGCCCTAAAACAAGAAGTAACGAGAGCAGCTAAGAATACCGAAACAGCGGTAGAGTGCTTGACTAACACGCATGAGGCCCTAGGTTCTAGTCTCAAAATATCATAAAAAGAAGCAGAAGGGCCCAAGTGAGGATGCTTCAGTCCCACTTGGGAAGGAGAAGAAAACAATCATGGGAGGCAGAGAGGGATCTGGGTGGAAGAGGAGAGAGGGAGGGGAAAGGGGAATATGATCAGGTGTGGGGTGGGGCGGGGGAGAAGACGGGAAAGAAGCCCTGAGGGTCAGTAGAATGAATGGAAATGTGCAACCTGGGGATGGTGTGGAGGGACCCTCTAAAATGTAGCAGAGACCTGGGAGGTGAGATCCTCTCAGGACTCAAAGGGAGGGGCCTTAGATGAAATGCCCAAGAGTTGGGAGAGGGAACTCAAGGAGTCCACCTCCAGGAGAAAGACAGGGCATCAAGTGAGAGATGGAGCTGCTATCCCACAGTTAAAAACTCTGACCCGGAATTGTTCCTGTCTAAAAGAACTGCAAGGACAAAAATGGAGAAGAGACTGAGGGAAGGTGGCCCAGTGACCTGCCCAACTTGAGATCCATCTCAAGAGGAAGCTCTAAGGCCTGACACTATTACTGATGCTATGGTGTGCTTACTGACAGGAATCTAGCATGGCTGTCCTCCGAGAGGCCAAACAAGCAGCTGACTGAGACAGATGCAGATACTTACACCCAGTCAGGGACCCCTATGGTTGAATTAGGGAACTGCTGGAAGAAGCTGAGAAGGAGGGTGACCCCATAGGAAGACCAGCAGAATCATCTAAGATCTCTCTGAGATCTTTCAGACACGGAGTCATTAACCAGACAGCATTTGTGAGCTGGTCTGAGGTCCCCGACGTATATACAGCAGAGAACTGTTTGGTGTGGCCTCAGTAAGAAAAGATGTGCCTAACCCTCTAGAGACTTGAAGCTACAAGGAGTGGGGAGGCCTGGCAAGGGGGAGGGTGCATCCTCTTGGAGACAGGAGGAGGAGGAATGGGATGAGGAACTGTGGAAGGATGGACAGGGAGTGGGGCAACAACTGGACTGTAAAAAGATAGATAGAAAGAAAGAAAGAAAGAAAGAAAGAAAGAAAGAAAGAAAGGAAGAAAGAAAGGAAGAAAGGAAGGAAGAGAGGTAATAAAAAAATTTAAACAGTAATTTTAAAAAGTGATTGTCCCAAACCTTTATTAACACAGAAAGAGATGTTCCTCACTGCTACTTTCTTTGTCCTCTTTGACCAACAACGTTTCTTCTGACCTGCATACTCTTTGTGCAGACAGCTGGCGACTATGACCGGTTTCTAGGAGAGATGGAAATATGGTTTTCCTCTAAACTTCAGAGGTGTTACATTCTCTTGTTCTCATAATGTTTACCATAAACCAAACTGTATATGAATCGAGAGTGACCATTACCACTGTTACTAATATAAGGCACATTCATTGACATACAGAGTGTCTCTGATTTCCAGACACACAAGGAAGCCCCAGAACACGATGGAAGTCAACTCACTGTCTAGGCGGAAGGCAAATGGAGAGATTATAGCATCTCAATCAGATAAAAGAAAACTCTGTGCCTGAAAATAAAGCTTGGTAGAATAGCACCTGCCACGCAAACCTGAAGTGTGGCCGCATCTCCTGATTTCTATTAAGCATTTTACAGCAAATAGTACGTTCTTCAACTCATGAGGTCTTATTTTGTTCTGAAATTATAATTCTAGTTATTAGAATACATATTTCTCAAAAGAAGAATAAAATCATTATATCTTAAGTTCTTTCAGTTTCCAGAACCTTCTGGGGTGTCTGCATATTTGGGTATCTTCAAACTTCACATTTTTAAAAGTTAAAATCAAAAAAATAAAATATAAGAAAATTTTTTAAAGAAGTTAAAAATCAACATTTTGAGCTCTTTTTCTAAGAGATTCTTTGTCTATGCTTTCCAACCTCATTTAGGTTCGGAGTGCTCAGGGCATCAGATGTCCTCACTCTTTCTGCTTGAACGTCTTCGTCTTCATCTATGGGTTCCTCTGGATTTGGCTGAACATTTAGATTTCGTGGAGATATCCTGTGACAAGACAACCGAGTCACACACAGACCTCACATTTTCAAGGTTTATTTTCCATGTGATTTTACCAAGTTGCTTTTTTGCAAAACTGAATAGTGGTGATTGCCACTATCTATGGCCTTACATAGGACACTCATCCATTGACCAGAATCTCTTTCATGATGTGGCCTCTCTCCTTAAAGCATTTTTGACCTTTAAGGCCAGTGCTTGTAGGAGGAGCTAAGGTAGGAGGAGTAAAGAGAGGAAGAGGAGGAGTAAAGGAGGAAGAGGAGAAGGAAAAGGAGGAGCTAAGGGAAAGATGGAGAACAAGAGAGAGTGGGACATGGAGACTGATGTTTGCTTGTCTATAGTAGTCAAAGGTAGTTGGTATATGTAGGTTGGGTATTGGGTTACACCTCTAATTGTAAGGGCATCTTGTTATTGATCATTACCAAATATATAAGCCTTTGATTAATCTTTAAGCATTAGAGTCTCATTTTTCTACCAGGCCAGGTGGATGGCTGGATGGTCTGGGCAATGCCCAGCCTTGCAGAGACAGTGTAGAAGACTGGCAGAGCCATCTCCTACGCTGGCATCTTGTGGGTGGCAGGGCTGGTGTTTCTGGTGGGCCGTTTCTAGCTGTGGTGACCACGTGACCTCTGGCCACTGAACATGGCGTCTGATCTAGCCAGAGCCGCCACAGCCTAGACAGTCAGATTAACTGGTGGCCACTTTTTTAAATAATTGCAACAACAGTGCTTGTCAGCATATTAGCAGGTGCCGCCCCTTGTCTCCTAATATTCAAGTCACTTCTGCAGCCATCAGTCACTACAGCCCTGTCTCTGTCACATCAGATGTTTGTTTCAGCATCTTTTACTGCTCATACTTTCCAAAGTCCCCTGTGTAAAACTCCCTCAACTCAGTTGTCAAATCTCTTCTTCCCGTCCCTTTTGTTGACGGTAAACTAAAAAAACATTGGCTACAATGACAGTCATGGTATTACTTGCATCGCAAGTAGAAATCCCTATCAACAAACTGAAAGGGAAACCACTGCAATAGAGATACGAAACTGTGACCTCATCTGTGAAATCAGCTGCCATCCTAACCTGAAGATGGGATCCTTCTGCACTACAGTCTTCCCGTATTTCAGCTCCAGGCATCTCAGGACAAAAATGAACAGCAAAGTATGAACGTAAGGCTAGGAGCAAAAAAAAAAAAAAAAGTTTCATTTAGACATGAATCATCGCAAGTAGAGTTTCTAAGAAAAATTGTTACTTTCATATTCATGGTTATTTGGTAGCCAATTTCTATAAGATAGGGGAGAACACACACTACAACGGTTTAATCTGCCTCTTTCCTACTATTCACAGCTCATACTTTAACAGAGTAAATTCTGTTCTGTCTTTAAATGACCCGTAGCACAACTGGTTCTTCCTGCTGTGTTACGAACATCAGATCTGGGTCATCTTTCTTTCTCAGCTTGCAATGCATTCTCACAGGTTCTCCCTCTGCTCCTCTTAGCTGCTCCTTTCATCACAGAAACTACCGTCATGCATTCCACAGTTAAGTTTGATCACTGCACTTTGGTTAAAGGCACCCAGTGCTTCCTTAACCACTCAAAGTTGCATTGAGTTCCTTAGAGTTCTGTAGAACACCGTGTGGACCAACTCTGCTTAAAAATTTATCACATTACTGTATAACCTTGTATTGATTAAACTCCTTTTTCTTAGATGATCCTGAAGTAAAAATAGAGCCATTCTTGCCACTACCTACTAGAAGATCTTTTAAGTCTCTGATAACCATCTGTGGTGGTTAGGATGAGAATGGTTGCCCAGCCAGGCTCAAAATATGTGAATGCTTTGTCCCCAGTTAGTGAAACAGTTTGGGAAGGATAAGGAGGTGTGGCCTTGCCAGAGGAGGTGTGGCCTTGCTGGAGGAGATGTGTCACTTAGGCTTTGAGGTTTCAAAGGTCCACACCATTCCCAGTTAGCTATTTTTTTTAATCTTTTTTTGTGCTTATGAATCCAATGTAAATCTCAGCTACTGCTCCAGTTCAATATCTGCTCACATGCTTTTGTGTTCTCTACCCTGATGGTCATAGACACATCCTCTGAAACTTTAAACCTTCATTAAATGTTTTCTTCTATAATTTGCCTTGGTCATAGTGTTTTCTACACCAATAGAAAGTAACTAAGACACTTCTCCATCTAACACAGTATTTACTGTCCATTTAATTTACCTATATACTTCTAGAATATGAACTCCGTGAGGGCGCACTTGGTGTTTATTGTTGTGCCTAGAACATCATAGACAGATAGTATGGAAAGACAGTAGATTCTGTCATCCTTAAATCTAAAATAATCATTTATCCGTTCACTCATGATTAATTTTGTCTTTTATTCATAATTTGGAAAATCCACATTGCACCTAATTTTTACATTTACATGCTTAGATGCGTGATGGTGTAAAGAATAAGCAAACCAAAACTAATGCTATACTGAATTCTTAACCTAAACACACACAAAAATTTATCTGAAGACTAAAATTCATGTCTGGAAGCCATCACTTTATCTAAAACTGTATTAAAAACACTTTCAGAAACACAAAGCTTCAGACAAGACTAAGTAGTTACAGCAAGGATTGTCTATCTATCCGTAGGGTATGTAGTGAAGCAGAAAGTCTTACTATCAGGCATATCAGAACATCAACCCCAGATAAACCATATTTGACTTCTCCAAATTCTTCATAGTACTGGTAGGCTCTCTGAAAAGAAAAATAAATGGTTAAATATATTTTCTTCACAAATTACATTTAAATAATATGCGTTTTGCACGGTGACTATTTTCTTCATTAAACTCAGTTCTGTGTGCACTGATGACACAAACCTTAGAGAGAAGAGGAGCACCCCAACTAAAAATCTTTTCTCAATATGAAGATAACCTATATCTCTTCTGTTAAAAAAAAAAACTTCTGACTTAAAATAAGAGCATTTATTGAAAATAAAACAGCCGGGCGGTGGTGGCGCATGCCTTTAATCCCAGCACTTGGGAGGCAGAGGCAGGCGGATTTCTGAGTTCGAGGCCAGCCTGGTCTACAGAGTGAGTTCCAGGACAGCCAGGACTACACAGAGAAACCCTGTCTCAAAAAACCAAAAAAAGAAAAAAAAGAAAAAGAAAACAAAACAGAGAGCAGTGCTTACATTGTGTAAAGTTTAGGAGTGAAGGTATTTATCCTAAGTTTCCCACAAAAATACATTCACAGTATCTGTTCTTCTCTCAGTGATGGCTGTCTTCTCAATCAGAACATGTAGCCCTCGACATTATTCTTTTATCATTAATCTGTTATAGGGGAAGCAGGTCATTACTCCTGACTCCCCTGTAACAAGTCTAGATTTGTGTGTGATGTCTACTTCTGTCTTAGAAGGAAAATACTAAGCAAAAGAACCAGGTATGGTCAAAACTTCCAGACCCTACTTCGTCAACAGCAAATAATAATAATAATAATAATAATAATAATAATAATAATAATACATAGTACATAATAATAATACATAATAATAATAATACATAATAATAATGATACATTTTAAAGGTATTTCTGTAGACAAGTCTCCCCTCTTTCCCCTAGAATATAGTTAATGAAACTTGCTATGTTATGCTTAAAGTTATTTCATCTAGAGCTGTGAAGATTCCCAAAAAAATGTGATCCCAACTGAGCTTCTGATGACATGCATGATACTCAGTTTCTCTGACTCTCCATGGTCTTTGATCTTCCAAGGCCTTGGGTTTTCTCTGCAGCACATGCTTATTTTTTTAATCCCCCACGAATTCTTACTCATTCCTTAGGGGTGTCATTTCTCCTGAATTCTCTGGCTCCTAAGGGCGGCAGCTTGGCTTTGCAAGTCTTCCCCAGCACTTGGCCTATTACCATTGTAACCTCCAGGCTCACTTAAAACTCAGTATGACTTGCTTGAGGTCGATCTGTCTTTGTTTCTACTGTGCTCTATGAAAAAAGAACTGGACAGTTTTGCTCATTGGGTGTCCCTAATCACTACTATAATGACTAGCACAGAATGGTGTTTGGTATGCACTTGTGAGTAACTGAATGGTATTGTGTATGAACTTATCCTCTGTCATTCATAAGCACCCATTGAAGTAGAAAATTCTTTTGAAATCTGGCTATAGCTTCTAATATCATTCAACCACGTGTTCCATTTTTGCAAAGTGCCTTAGGTACAGTTTTTCAACAGCTCTATCAAGGCTTCTTTTCATGCCAAAAAAAATCTACTCAATCTAAGTCTGCAGACTCGGGACCTTTTTCACAACTTGTGTAAGCATTGCCACCATTCAAGCTCAGAGCATCTAATTAGCAAGAGCAATCTCTCATGTCCATTGGCTTTCGCTTTCCAAGCCCACTCACCCAGCTTCTGTTTCTGTAGCTCTAGGTACAGAAAATAGCTTATATATTCAATACTTTTACAGAACAGTTGATGACATTTCTTACCAGTTCCAAGACAATCAGGAGTGCATTCAATGAAAAGGAAGGAACTAATATCATGGCAGAAATAAGCACTTCTTCTTTGAAGAGATCAATCACAACTCTGTCAAATATAATGGTTATGACCTACAGGGCAAGACCAAGAATGACAAATGACACATCAAATGACAGATTCCACAGTTTCCCATATAAAAAAACAAATACAACTTTCCACTTCTGAGACTAAAAGGGAATGGTTTTGTTAATAAAAGATATACAGAAATATTATCTTCCCAACAGAAAATTAACTTTATCAGCACATGTTATTTATACATATTGTGTGTTCTGTATGGCCTTCCTTTTTGTAATAGGGGATGCTGAGTCGCACCATACCCAAGGCTCAGGGAACATTGTGGAAGACGGGCTGGAAAGACTGAAAAAGCCAGAGGATCAGAGACTTTGCTGTGAGATTGTTTTTCCTAGTAACATCACAAGCCATGATCATAGTCAGCAACATGACCACCCAAGCATGAACTGAACAAGCATGACACCAACTAACATGCCAAACCATACAGGGCAAAGCCCATGAAGACTCAACCCTACACATAGAACTGTAGGCAACTAAGTAAATCAGGGAGTCAGAGAGGTGATGCTCCCCACGGAAGAGCACACTGACAGTTCTCCAATGCCAGATGGCCAACCCTGAAAAGATACACACAGGCAAGATTATGTGGACTGAACAGGTTGTATTTAGAAATATATGTATAAATACAAGCACACATATGCATATAGTAACAAGTGATGAAAACAAAGGCCATGAATTTGAAGAGGAGTGGGGAGTGGGATGTGGAAGGGATTCAAGGGAGGAAAGAAAAGGGTGAAACATAATTAAATTAGAGTATCTAAAAGAAGTAATGACATAAAACTGGATTAGAGAATACATTCCTCCAGCTATTAATCAGACTAAGAAAATTCTTTATAGATGAAAAGTCTAGAGATTTAGGACAAAGCTAAAATGACCAAATACAGTTTCCTGACTCAATTTAAGATAATAATACGCACACGCCCAATAGGTTTGCTCTTCAAGTCTTTATGCCTTCCCAGGATGATGGATCATTCACTAAAAGCAATTTGGAATAGAACCAAATGCTTTTGTAACTAAATATGAGGCTGGAGCACAATAATGATCTTAGATGGAAATTCTGAAGGACTACTCTTATTTTGCAACAACATCAACAATCTCTCTGCCAAAGCATAGTACACATGTCCACATTTATTTTTCTCTTCTATCAAGTTCCAGGGCACCTTTACGTAGGTTTAAAAATATTTCCTACTTTTGATCGTCTGAACACCTTTAGTATATTTCAAATCATCACAGTAGAACCAACAACCATATCGGACTTGCCGATTTTTAAGCTTTTCTGCTGAATGTTGGGTCACAAAGAATTGAGGCGTGCTTCTACTGTTTCTAATGAATGCCTGCCACTTCATCTGAGAGTTTGGTCTTTGCAAACTTACATAAGTTATGTGCATAAGGCCATAGGTTGGGTTTTTTTTTTCTTAACATATAGCAAAAGTGCCAAGCCAGATGAGTGTCTTATCCCAATCTTAAGTGAGTTCTTTGAAGAGACAACAAAAGGAATGGAAAGAGCTCCAAGATGCCAGTTACTTGGACCTGAAGGTAAAGTAAATAAAAGAAAGACCTTGAGGGCATTGACTAGATTATTTCTACCGCCTTCAAGGCTGATAAGAACACACTTGTCAACAGCCATATTGACCTTAACCCTGAAATACTTAACCATCAGTCCCAAGAAATAATTCATTCAGAGTTGAAACCTAAGGAATCAGAATGGCTGCTTTGCTCACCTCTGCTAGACATGTGAAAGAGCATTAGTCTAAATAAAAATCGGATGAGTTACAGTAAGACTATCACTAATGTTATCTGTTCTGCGTAATCAGTATTGGGGAAGATGTCAGCGATTCTGTTAGCTAATGAAAGTTGTCTTCAGTTGATTGACTCACAGATCCCCATGGCTAGCCTCTAATACTGTAGTACTGTATGTAGCTTCTCTACTTAGGATGGATTGTGAAAGGTAAGACGAATAAATGCCACTGTTAAATACGACTGCTAAATACTAATAAGGGACAGCAGCCAGCTCTGTCCACCCATTTTCTATAGATATCAGTGGGTGGCATCAGACAAGTATATTTTCTCACAGATGGTCTTGGGTTGGTGCCTCTCACAGTTTCAGGACTCCCATTCCAAAAATTTAGAAATACGATACGGACGATAAGTCATTCAATCCTGTCTTGGGAATATCCGCTTAAAGGCAGCATGAATAGTGTTCCCAGGTCTTCACTGCGTGGGCCAATATATATAACAAAGTTTCCCATAATCCCCAACATGCTCTCCATTTTCATATCTATGTCTATGAAATAGATGTGTCTATTAATAAGTTATTTGACATAAGAAAACGTCAGGTCCATCTTGAAGTTCTCATTTGAACTCTATTCAAAGTGCTATATGGGAATTGTTCAGAAACATAACTAACTTACTCACGAAAGTTACAACTCCAGGTCCCTTTTTCAGGGTAATTTTAATCTGAAATCTTTGCAAACAATAATCATTTGAAGTTCAGGCTTTACTGGATTTGTGGAATAATTGTATATGCATGAGATGCCTTTGGAATAGACTTCAAATCTTTACAAAATGAAGTGATGTTTTATGTGCACTTTATATTTATAACTTTAAATGGTCCATTGGGAAAGCTGAGTACATATCATTGTGCACTTGCCACCTGGCAGGAAACCGTCACACTGAAGTTGGCTGTGGCGGTATCGTGTCAGCTCACAAAAAGTTGGGGCACTGGATTTGAATCTTTAAATTTAATCTGCATTTTTAGTTTTCCCACTACAAGACAACAAATGACTATTCATGTAATCATGTCCATACTTACCAGAAAAAAGCAAATTGACCAGAGGCCACTGTTTTTTTTCCTTTTGCCAAAAACAAATGATATCACATATGTCAAGAAGACAAGAGAAGCTGCACAGCCAAATGCAAGAACAATCTAGAGATAATTCAGATAATATCCATTAAAATAAAACATCTGGAGATTTTAAATTATATATGTTTTAAAATATTTTTATTATACTGGTAAACTGCTTGTTGTCACTTTTACCAAACCTTCTCAAACATATGGACAACCACCGTTGCATTTTATTTTTAATTACTGTATAGAATTTGATTGACGCCATATTACTTACGATAGATAGCACGATGTTGCTTGTCAAGTGAATGTGCATCAGTTTTGTCGTGTATAATGTGAAGTAGCTTGTGAGAAGAATCCCGCTGAAGAGGGTAATGTCCACTACTGCCTGTCCACACCAGTAGGCAGAAGGGAAAAGGCCAGAAATCCACAGTTGGGAGTCGGCTTTCTTCTGATGAGAAAATACAGAATGTACATCAATTCAGTTAGATTGCAAGGTGTTTCTTTTGTTTGGTTGGTTTTTTTGTGTGTGTGTGGGGATTTGGGGGGGGGGGGCGGATTAGTCTCTTGTGTAGTGAAGGCTGGCCTGGCATTATGTATAAAGAATGATCTTTAACTTCTGATCTTGTTTCCATCTCCCAAATACTAGGATTAAAGGCATGGACCACTCTTCCTGGCTTACCAGGGACAATGATCATACCATTGGCTTTATGCATGATCTACATCTGAGCCCCTCTGGCATGGTTCTTTCTGCTGAGGGCTGTGTTGCAGGATATTTAATCACACTGTGAACCCCAAGACTGTGAACTTGAAGAACATTGTTGTGGTGTGGCTCAGCCCTAACACACACCTTTAACTCAAAGAGCTTCCTGTAAACATGATCAAGTAAAGTCAACAACTGGTCAAGTGGCAGAGAAGCAACCAGTTGACAAAGAGTGAACATAAGAAATCCCAGGAAAGAGAAAGGAGGATCTTTGAGTTGAAGGATATTTAAGACAGCATGAAGTAGAAGAAAGAGCTCTTTTCTTTTTGGATGATGGAGTAGGAAGGTCAGCTGGGTGCTATCTCTGCTTCTCTGAGCTAGGTAGCTTTCACCACAGAGTCTGGCTCCTGCATTTTCATTTGGTAAATCGAACTTTTGGGATTTTGTTTTGAAAACAACAGGGTTGCTTTACCGTGTAGTCTTTTGTGCTTCTATATGAATTTTAGAATCACTTTTCTAATACTGTGAAAAACTGTGATGGCAACATTCCAGTGATTGAATTTGATGATAACCTTCGAACAATAGGATTTTATCAAACTTTATTCCTACCTAGAGAGTTACACTTTTTTAAAAAGAGTATTATGTAATTCAGTACTCATATCAAGTCTATGAGATTGGTTTTATTCTTAGCTCCATTCTCAGGCATTATCTTGGGAAGTACTTGAATTTTGAATCTTGGAAAATCATACCAAATTCATGTCAAATTGTGTTAAAAAGTCTGCATTTGCTCTGGTATCCATTTGCTATCTTTAATGTAAGATAATAACCCAAATTCTGTTTGAGAAACAGCCCTCTCTCATTCCGATAGCTACTGGGATTTAAACAGCTCCTCCAGTTAATTACCTTAGATAATAACAGAAAAGGCTCCCCATGAGTTTTCATCTTATTTTTTTCCTTGGTGTATGTCAAACTATGGTGAGATTGTTAGAATTCTGTCATCTTAGATCATGAAGGTTCATCTTCAGGAATGTCAAGAGCTATTGGTTTTGGACATCTTTTAGGGCTGGAGGCTGGGCTCTAGCTGCACCAATAAGCTGGGGCTAGCAGTCCACACTAAAGTGCCAATCAAAGGGACAAAAATACCAAAAGGCAGAGAATAGGGATTTGTTCAAAGCAGTCACATCGGGAAGAGAAGAAACTGATAAAAGGGTGTAATCGGAGATACTGACATGAGGTTCAAGTTTCCATAGAGGCCAGCGGTATGCATAACTAAGCAGGCATGGTGAAGATGGTCATTATGGACCCGCCGTAGTCTCAGCTCCATCTCTCCAGCAAGGTGGTCTGGTAAAGTTGTAAGAGCTATGTGAAATCTCTGTCTGGGGGGACAAGATTCTTTCCCTCTCCTAAGATGATTTCTAGGAAAAGTTTAATTCTTTGGTGATTATTATTTTACTAGTCTAATCAACTAAAGGATGTTGGGGAACTGTACTATTACCGTAGTGGTGCCCCATGACTGGATGGCATTCTAAGCTCTGCACAAAATGGGAGACTCCATTTCTCAGTGGAGCTCCCCTGTCTCTGCCTGTCTTTGTCTGGAGAGTGTCCCTGAACACAGGTGGCTGGTCTTAGCTGGCTTTAGCTGAACAGTGACCTTGTACAGAGTCTCTGCAAGGCTGCATAACCCACTCTGGCTTCCTGCCCACATGATAATTAGATGCTGTGTTTTAACAGATGATTGGCCAATGAATGATCAGGGGAGAAAATAGGGATGGACTTCCTCCCATCCAGGGGAAGGGGAAGAAGAGAAAGGAAATAAGGATTTGCCATGGGGAGAGTCCAGGAAAGACTATGAGAAAACACCTGCAGACCAGAGAGCCAGATCAACATGAAAATGCAAGTATCACTAGGATTTTGACTGGGAGGTAGCCAGATTGGCTTAGAGGATTAAAATAGAGTAATACTGCTCGGTTGTTGTGCTCTTAAAGCTTGTTAACTAAGTGTCATAGTCCAGTCTTAGTTATTTGGGAGCCAGCTGGGTTAAGAGGAAAACTGCAAGTTATAAAAAAGCTACTAACACTATAAAAGCTACTAATCTACCAATCCTATGACCCCAGGCCTTCAGAGAGCAAGCTGTCTCACAGCATTTATTTTATACACCTATTGCATGCACCAACATTCTTGCTTTAGGAACAGACCCCTCTCCTGCTGGAATCACTGTTGCGTGTTTGTTAGCAGTGAGCCTAATGCTCTCAATAATTTCTGATTCCTGGGAATGATTCTAGGAGATATCCAATTATATTCTCAAGCACTTGCTATTGTGAAAAAAAAAAAAAAAAATGGGCATACTCAATGTATGAAAAGCCCGTGGAATGTTAATCTACTCTTTGATACATATGACATTTAAAAAATGGGTATCAATATTCATCTTAAATCATACATGTCTGACTGATTCCTTCATGTGTACCAAGCGCAGGGCTAGTGGGTCTTGTCATAATGAAAATATAAATTCACTTTATTTGCTTGTCTTTAAAAATGTATTACTAACATTGATGAGCTTATGCGTTGCACATGTGTACATGTGTAGGGGTGGTTAAAAATGCAAAAATTTTCTAAGGTAAATTAATAATATGTTACTACTGAGAATAATTACACATTCTGTTTAAGAACCCGAGACCTCCAGATCCAATTCCCTAGCCATGTTTTATCTGGTACACTGATATACAATATCAGTTTAACCCATGAGTAATGAAAAGATCTCTAAATATTTTCTAGTTCTCATGGCACGAGGTCATGTGTGAGGGTTTCCAATAATAGTATTCTGTCAGCTTTTGAAAATTTTAGACTTTAGATTCTGGATCTTTAGATTTAATTGATTTTTTTTTTAATTTTTGTAAAACATAAAATAAAATTGTAAGAAAGAACCATAACAGCAAAGAGAGACAAATAGTGGGTCTGAAATAACAAATAGAAGTCTAATGAAGGATTTTTAAGAGTTGGAGGACCAAAGAAGTTTGAATCAAGACTGCATCATCTAGATATGACAGGAAAGCTGCACTCATGAAATGGTATAGCTGATTAAACAAGACTTGAACAATGACAGCATGGGTTGGCATGACAGCAGAATGGGGGTCAACTCACAAGGCCATGCCCTTAAAGCCTTAGATGAAAAGCTACAGGCATCTCACAAGGCCATGCCCTTAGATGAAAACTATAGGCTATTCATGTTTACACACACACACACACACACACACACACACACACATATACATATATATATACATACATATGCACACATATATACATACACACGTGTGTCTGTGTACAGAGAGAGAGAGAAAGAGAGAAAAATATCAATCTTCCCCAGGGATAAGCCCTCCATAGATTATCCAACCCCAAGTGGTCAGTCCTAAACCCACGCACGTAGGGGCAACACTAAGGAGACTCAGCAGATGGTATGTATTTATACACGCATTCTCATAGATGCCTCAGAGTAAGGGAAAAGGAGACTATGAACGTGAGGTGGCATGGGAGAAGTTGGGAGAAGGGAGAAATGATATAATAATTCAGTATTTGTATATGAGATTTTCTTAGAAAAAATGCATTTTAAAAGATCATACCACTAAAAACTAAAATAAAGCCGGGCGGTAGTGGCGCACGCCTTTAATCCCAGCACTTGGGAGGCAGAGGCAGGCGGATTTCTGAGTTCGAGGCTAGCCTGGTCTACAGAGTGAGTTCCAGGACAGCCAGGGCTACACAGTGAAACCCTGTCTCGATAAACCAAAATAAATAAATAAATAAATAAATAAATAAATAAATAAATAAATAAAATAAAATAAAATAAAATAAAAACTAAAATAAAAGAAAGCCTGCTGGGGTTGGAGAGATGATTCAGTGGTTAAAAGCACTGGCTGCTCTTCCAGAGGTCCTGAGTTCAATTCCCAGGAAACACATGGTGGCTCACAACCAACTGTAATGAGATCTGATGCCCTCTTCTGGTGCGTCTGAAGACAGCAACAGTGTACTCACATACATAAAATAAATAAATAAATCTTAGAAAGAAAAAAGAGGAAAGCCTTACAAGTTAACGTAATAGTAGTACTAATTAAGGTTATTGTTAACCTGGTTATAAAATGAATTTTCCTTTTTCTGTGAAGGTTAGTGGCTCAGGATGACGACAGCAGACTTATATAAATCTTATATGATTTGTTTCAACAAAAGAAACAAACAAACACAAAGAGAACATAAAATTGTAATTTCCAGAGTGCAAAGGGAATCTAAGTCTTAAATTTGATTTTACATGTCAACCTCAGTGATTGTTTTCCTCGCAGCTAGAAAGCAATCCATCCAAAAGGTATACAATATTCTGCTCTGAAGATTTAGAAATAATATGACAGTCTGAAAATCCTCATACTTTCTACCTAACTTTGAAGTAGGAACCTTTCTCACATTTTAAAAATACGCTTTCTGAGGTGACGGAAACAATTCCAAACTACACTGTGTAAATGGAGGCCATTTTCAGTGGTTGCTGGTGAGCCCGGTGTGAGCACGTGAGATGCAGAGGTTTGACCCTCTCTGATATCTCTGAGGCCCAGAGTCAAGACTTTGAGTTGGCTCCACCCCAACATCTACCCCTTTGATGAATTACTGGAGTATGTGAAGGGGTCAGTTTTACAGATCCAAAACTACAGGCTCTCCAGGACACGGGCCAACAACAGGAGTCCCAGTGAGGCTCCAACATCGATAGAGTAGCAGAAACCGGACCAACAAATCATTGCAGTGAACATTTGCAAAGAAGTGTGGACAAGAGGGAGTATTCTGGGACACACAGTGACATACGCACTACAGCTTCTATAGTGGGATATTTTTTTCTCTGTTGGGAGGTAGGTAGCAAGGGTCAGGGGTGGGTAAGAGGGAAGGGGAAGATGTGCAGGATTGGGGTGTGTGGTGTGAAATTCACGAAGAACCGATAAAAAAGGTTTTCTTAAAAAAATACAATTATTGAAATTATTAGTATCCCCTTCCCGCACTCTCTTACTTTATAATCGCTGACACTACTCATGGCAATATGTGGAGCCAGGCTGCAGACAACAAACACTACGAACAGGAAAGCTTCCAGTATCCCAAACCAAACTATCCCGATGTCCTGCAAACACAAAAGGAATCTTAGTGGAAAATCCAAGTATCATCTATTACCTATAAAACTATACTTATCATTTATCATGAGGCTTCAACTCAAAACACAAAAGAAGCCGGGGATATTTTACGACCTACTTTGGAGTATATATCCAAAAGAACAAGCAGAGGGCTTTTAAAGACATATCTTAGGCACCCATGTTAATAGCATCATAACAATTGCCAAGGGGCAGAACTGACTCAAATGCCATTCGTAGGTGTGTGAAGAAACAAAACGACATACATACATATATGCATAACGAGCACTGCTCAACTTTAAAAGGAAAACAAAAATCCTGTCAAATGCTTCAAGATAGATCGGCTTGGAATATACAGTACGAAGTGAAACCCACCAGGCAAAAGGTACAAATACCGTCTGTTTCCATTACATGACGTATATAAAATAGTCAAGTTCCTAGAAACAGTAAGCAAGAAGGTAATTACCAGAAGCAGAGAAGAATTAGGAGTAGAATTGAACTGGTTTTTAGTGGATATAAAATTCCTCCTCTCTTAGATGAAGGAATTCTGAATTCTGAGCAAACTACAAATAAAATAAATTTTGAAAATCAAGGAAGGGGAAGAGCTAGAGAGAGGTCTCAACAGTAAAGAGTGCCGGTTACTCTCGCAGAGAACCCAGGTTCTGTTCCCAGCACCTACACAGAGCTTGCAACTGTCTCTTCCATGGGATTCCATACCTTCTTCTAGCTTCGTGGGCATTCACTGCATGCACATAGTATACAGACATACATGGAGACAAAACACCTATACATGTAAAATAAATGCATCTCTTTTTAAATGAAATTATCAAGAAGCTGTTGGCACTGTTTTTTCTAGCCATCTTTTCTTTTTTTTTTTTTTTTTCCTTTAAAGTCCTGGGGCTCAAACTCAGCAGAGCCTTAAACATGCTAGGTAATTTTTATACCTCCAAGCTACATTCCCAGCTTTAATTTTCCCTGGCTTTAATTATCAAAGGATTCCCTTAAATTCTTACTCCTTGAATCATCCTGTCTTCCCTGATCACATGGCTATGTTTGCAGTACTTTAGCTCATAGGTATGAACACACATGTATATAAACACACATAAATATAATGCATATATAAATATATATTA
Organism: Rhabdomys pumilio; assembly: GCA_030674055.1. Taxonomy (NCBI): domain Eukaryota; kingdom Metazoa; phylum Chordata; class Mammalia; order Rodentia; family Muridae; genus Rhabdomys; species Rhabdomys pumilio. The sequence goes on along the minus strand of JANHMN010000002.1, from coordinate 11,623,390 downwards.
CATATACACATGTATTATGTACATGTGTGTATATACAATGCATATACACACTATATAATGTATGCATTGTGTATACATACATTACATATGTGTGTATATTATGTATGTATATTATATATGTATATATGTGTGGGTCCATATATGAATATATATTCATCATTGACCCACTAAGTGTATTCTATCTCACTTTTTCCATGATCTGCAGAAAATCTACACTAGCATGTACTCTGAGCACTGTTGATTCAGTGGAAGTCAATTTGACACATTTTCATAAACCAAGATCCCCTGCAGCTGGTCCATTTCTAACATTGCTTCTGATAAGAAACGTCTAGAGTCTGTTTAAAATATTTATCTTGTCCATCAGAAAACAATAACCAGCCGGGCGGTGGTGGTGCATGCCTTTAATCCCAGCACTTGGGAGGCAGAGGCAGGTGGATCTCTGAGTTCGAGGCCAGCCTGGTCTACAGAGTGAGTTCCAGGACTACACAGAGAAACCCTGTCTCGAAAAAAAGAAAAAAGAAAAAAGAAAACGATAACCACCACAAACACTTGAAACAAGGAGAAAATGATCAATCACCCAGTGTTACATAGGCGATGTCTATACCACAAAATACAATGACATGGAGGAACACTGTGAACAGATGCTCTTGATTGTGTGAGGATCTGTTTGTCATTTGTTACTCTTAATTCCTGCACAGCCAAGTCCTATAAAGAAAGCCCCTCCTATATCTGTGTCTTCTAGTGCACAACTACCTTCAGGGCTTTGAGCTTTATCTTGAGATCATTCATCCCTTCAGTGTAAGTTTGAGGGCAGAGAGACCAATTTCATTCTTCTTAATGCAGATATTCAGGCTTCTCCGCACTGTTTGTCAAAAATGCTACCGTTTCAGCTGTGTGACTTCTTGGTGTGACTGTCACCATCGTATGGCTGACATTGTGTCATTTTATATCTAGGCCATCCATCTGCTGATGTCTGTTTTTGTGCTAAGACCATGTTGCTTTTATTACTATTGCTCTGTAGTGTAACTTGAAATCAGGTAGAGTCAAACCTCTGTCTGTACTAATTTTTTTTTCTCATAATCACTTTGACTCTGTGGGCCCATATGAATTTTATGATTATTTTACTGGTTCTCCTAAGAGGGGTAATGGAATTTAGTGGAGATTGTGTTGAATCTCAAGATTAATTTAGGTAGGATGGCCATATTCATTATACTAGTTCTACAATTAAACCTATAGGGAGAGTATCTTCCCATTTTCTAGTGTTTTCCTTTGTTCATTTTAAGCAAAATGAAGAGGCTGAAGAGTTTTCATTTTCACTTGTCTCTCAACATCTCCAGTATCTCTCATGTCCCTCTGACCCCATCTCAAATCCGCTACCTTCTGTCTAATTATTACAGCTATACATGCATATATACCACACATCTAATGTATATATAACCTACATTATACATGTATATGCATATTACATATACATATGTATATGTAACATATGAATACATTAAGCATTTGGTGCTGTTCCTATGTGTATGTGTTTAGAGCTGGCCAATCAGGGAATTTGACACTGGATAAGACTGATTCTTTCTTCAGTGTCGTAAGTTTTTATTGTAGAGGTCTTTCACTTCCTTGGTTAGCTTTATTTCATTTTATGTGTTTAAAGAATTCTTTTGTTGGCCAAGGACAAGGAAGGAGGCTTCAAGCAGGAAATTGACTTTAGACTAGAACAAAGAAGCAATTTCAGGCAGGAATCTAAATATTAGGCCAGAACAAAGAAGTAATTTCAGACAGGAATCTAAATTTTAGGCTAGAACAAGGAAGTGGGCTTCAGACATGAAAATGTCCTTGGACTAGGACAGGGAAGTAGGCTCAGATACTTTGGTCATCCTGATAAGCCTTTAGAAACAGTGATCATGGGAGTGTTCACATAATTGTGTTTAATGCCTTGCTTGTTCTTTGACTATTTGTGTTTATTGTCTTGCTTGTTCCTTGACTATTTGCATCTATTGTATTGCTAGTTCCTCAACCTAGAACTGACCTTAATACATGCATGTAATTAAAATGGTATAAAAGCATAAAGGAAGAGGGGGTATAGGATAGGGGGTTCTAGAGAGGGGAAATGGGGAAAGGGGATGACATCTGTACGGTAAATAAATAAAATATCTATTTTAAAAAAGAATTCTTAGCTGGGCAGTGGTGGCACATACCTTTAATCCCAGCAATCAGGAGGCAGAGGCAGGCAGTTCTCTGTGAGTTTGAGGCCAACCTGGCCTATAGACTAAGTTCCAGGACAGTTATGGCTGTCAGAGAAATCCTATATCAAATACACATATATATTTTAAATATTTGTTTATCTATTCTATGCATATGGATCCTTTTCTATATGTCCATCAGTACAACAAAAGAGGACATCTGATCCCACTACAGAAAGTTGTGAGACACCATGTGGGTGCTAGGAATTGAACTCAAGACCTCTGCAAGTGCAGCCAGTGCCCTAATCGCTGAGCCATGTCTCCAGCCTTCATTTGTTGGTTTTTGAGGCCACTGTGATTAGAATTATTTTCCTGCACCCTTTTCAGTGTGTATTTAGGAAGACTACTGATTTTAATGTTATCTGTGCATCCTGATTCTTCAATAAAGTATTTGTTTAGTTCTATGAGTTCATAGTACAGTCTTCTTAACATTTATTATTATTATTACTATTATTACTATAATTATTATTTATGTGTTATGTGTCTGCATGAGTGAGTGTAAGCCACATCGGCAGAGGGTGACTTGGTGGAATCAGTTCTCTATTCCCATCTTTACGTAAATTCTGGGAATTAAACTCATGCCATGGGGTTTTTATTATGAGACATTTTGCCTTCCTGTTAAGTCATGTCACTGGCCAGGCTAGAGCCTCTTATGTACAAAATCAAATCCTCTTTAAATAAGAAAACTGGTTTCTTCCTTCCTCATTTGTGTCTCTTATTTGTTTCTACAGCTTTGTTTTCTAGCTATAACTTAAAGCACTATATTAAGTAAGAGTGGAGAAAGTGGGCACACCCTTGTCTTCTTCCTGATTTTAATGACAATGTTTTGGGTTCTTCCCCATTTGGCATGATGTTGGCTATGGGTTTGTCATAAATGGCCCTTATTACATGTATATGTTGCCTATATCCCTAATCCCTCTAGCATTTTTTGTAATACTTCTTTTATGTTTTGAGATTATAGCATTATAATTATACCATTTTCTCCTTCCCTTTCCTCCATTCAGACTCTCCCTCCTGGAAATCCTACCTGGCTTTCTTTCAGACTCACAGCCTCTTTTTCATAATTGTTATCTACATATATGTGTACATGCACATATGTATCCCTTAATACATGGATACCACCTGGCCAGTCTATGTAATGTTATTTGTATGTATTGGTTTTCAAGGATGACCATTTGGTATTGGATAATGAACTGGTGCGCTCTTCCCTGGGGAAGACTATATCTCCTGTTCTCAGCACTCCTTAGCTGCTTGTATTTCTTCATGTAGGGTTGAGGCTTCAAGATCTTCCCACCCACCCCATGTGTGTTACCATGTCTATTGGTGTTCATGTCTACTATTTTTTTCAGCTCAAACTGGAAGATACTGGAGTTTGTCAAAGACATTTTATGCAACTATTGGGATAATTATGTAACTTCTGTTCTTGCGGACACTTATATGACTAATTAATTTTACTTATAAACACACATTCAACAATCCCTGCATCTCTGAAATGAAATCAGATTGAGCACAGTACTTTTAGTTTTTTCTCGATTCGCTTTTTAAGTAATTTATTGAGGATTTCTGTGTTTGTGCTCACCAAGAAAATCAGTCTGTAGTTTTCTTATTTTGTTGTTCTGCTCTGTGTGCTGTGGGTGCTGGCATGATAGTGGCTTCATAAATGGAGGCTGGATGGGTTTTCATTTCTTCTACCTTTGCAATAATCTGCTAAGCACTGGTTTTAATTTTTCTTTATGAATCTGGTAGAATTCTGCACTAACTTCATCAGGACCTGGGCTTTTAAAAAAAAATCATAAGGATTTTATTACCTCTTCACTTTTAATGTTTTTTTATAGGTATATTTAAATTTTTTATCTCATTTTGGTACAGGGTATGCATCTATAAGTTCATCCATCCTGGACAAAGATTAAAAATGTGGATGTGTAAATCTGATCAAAACCCTGTAGCTGGGGAGATCAAGGTACCTACGGAAGACGGAGTGTACTACTGATGTATCGATAGACATGGAACCATAATACCTTCTAAGCATTATGTTTAGTCCCATAGACTAACGCTGGTCTTGTTTTCTTTTTTGTGTAGCAGAGGGTGACAGTTGCTGCAGAGACTCACAGCCGGTTACAGTGCTGACTGGGAATAAGTGGTCACTGAATACTCAAACCTAAAGAAGACACCTATGTCATCCCATCCAAAGCCAAAGGAACAGACATAGAAGACAGGGTGGCAAGACTTTGACAGTCAGAGGAGGCAGAGGAGCTCTATGAAATCCTGTCTCCAGGCTGTCCCAGGCCACTGCAATCACAAGCATAAGGTAGCTGCAGCTTCCTGCAAAGCATCCACACACTGGAGTGGGTGTTGAGTCCACTTGGGAAGAAGAAGAGGAGTTGACAGAGACGGAAAAGGAGTAAGAGAAGGTAATTAAAGTGAATATAGTCACGGTGTATTATATATGTATATAAAATTGTCAAAAAATAAATTGAAGTTTTTTTCAAAGGACAAAAATGAGAAGTCACTGTCATTTCAGGAATGGGTTGACAAAACAGGAAGTAGCCATCTAAAGCATGATGGTGCTTTCTCTGTTCTTCTGTCTCTCACCAATGCTACTCTTCTAGAAACTTCCTCAAGCCAGGACTGTGACATTGTAGCTTGTGTCTATCTCTATTGCAATGCAAACAAGCCAAGCGGTTGAAGGCAAAAGTCAGACAACACACAACTCTGAGAACATCGTAATGATCCTTGTGGCCAACAGTCAAATATGAGTAATGCAAGCTGTCACGTTTTTAATTGTTCGAGATCAGCGGGTGTAATACTTACTGATGAAAATATACTTTCCTCGATTCTGATGTACTGTGAATGATTCAACATATGAAGGATCCCATTGCTGATGACATTCAACAGGATAGGAAAGCAGTGTAGCCTCTTGGTATTACACACAGCTGAAAATCTGTAATCCTTAAAAAGAACAACAAAAACAAGTAAGATCAAATCTTTGAAAAATAAAGGAACGGCACACACACACACACACACACACACACACACACACTTCTAATAGTCCAATTCTAACTTTGTGTTGATTTTCAAATTAATTAGCTTTTCTGAGCCTCTTTTTTCACATCTATGAAAGAGGAGTCTTGATGGGTTCATCCATAGTTTGAGTGAGACTCTATATTAAGTCCTTATACAGTGAATAGGACAGAGCCAAAATCTCCTTGATAATAAATTTCACTAGTGTTATCAATTTTGTATCATTTCATCTCTATTTTGATGAGGAGGAAATGTGTTTGTAGAGTTTAAAAGCTGCCCATAAACACTGTCAATGTATTGTCAGCAAAGCAGATAAATATGGTAAATAAACATGGAATACTAGAGATTTTCATGGTTACATTGCCACAGAACCTTCACAGTTTTGAAGATAACCTTAATACTTAATGTTTATGAAAACATGCATGTAGACATTACAAAAGTCAGTAGTTTTAATATGAATGCTATCAATAGTTTGTGTAGTAAATATACAAGGCACACCAAGCAGCTGTCAAACAGTTTCCCAAAGTTGACATCAAAATGATGACATTTTTTACAACATATTAAATATTATATATTTTAAAATATATTTAAATTTTTACAGTATATTAAAAGAGGCACCTTTTGAGGCTTCTAGCATTGTTTTGTTTTGCTTGTAACAGGAAAGAAAGGCATACTTTTGATTAATTTTGTTTCTTATCTTTACTGAAATGCAAATAAGACTCAAGTCTGTCATAAAATCAGGATGGATTTGCAACAGGTGTGTTCCATGATAGATTCTCTGATGGTTTATACTCAATTTGAAAAGCATGGGGAATAGTTTTACATTTTAGATTTCATGCGTACATTACAGTATCTGATGTATTTTTTCAATATACAAGACATCACTACTTGAGTTAGAGTACTTAAACTCATGATTACATAAATTAATGATTATGGCTTCGTAAGTGATTAAGTTTAAGCAATGCACCCATTCCCTTTTAATGCAAAGTTACTTAAATTAAAACAAAGATTAAAAAATGTTTTACCAAAACGTTTATTCAAGGTGGAAGCATATGTTTTGCTAAGTTGAGTTACTGTATATTACTTTTCTATAGTTTTTAGACAGTTAAAGTGTAGACATTTGATATTGTGTTTGAGTGTGTGTAGTTGCAAAAGTAAAGCCCAAGAGGAAACCATACCTTCTGTCTTCCAGAAACTATAATGGCTCCATTGTAGGAAATGCTTTCAGTACCATTTCTGTTTTCAAAGTCATCTACTTCCAAAACTATGTTTTGATGCCTCAGCGACTGTACAAAATCTTCAATATTTGATTCTAGTGTGATTTTGATAACAGAGGACAATATGAAAGCAAGTAAAAAAAATTCGTGAGCCCTATAAAGTTAACATTTTAACATTCCTAGGATACCATGAGCATGCTTCACAAATAACATACTACTATTGGCCTAAAAGCGATGAATCAGCCACTCATCTGTCTTCTCTTTAGTAAATCTTACATTATAATAGATTATCATCATGATTCCACCTAAGGTAAGTTAGTATGTGATACTTCAAACAAGGTAATTCTAATTCTATTTTATAATTTTTCCTTTTAAATGTGCATAAATTGATAATTTCTGAAAAATTAATATGAGAAATACTACAGATTGTTCAGCCTGACATTTTCCTCTTCTTTGTACTCTTAACAAATAAATAAATATTAAAAATGTATACGTAATTCATGTTCTCCACATTTGCATACATATTGCATCATGTAATTTTCTTGGGAAATAAAAAAGGATGCCAACATCAAGTCAAAAATTCTTCTGTATTCTACAATAAGAAAATGTGTGAAATGAAATTGCATGAGACAGAAATGAAATTGAGGAAAAACTCACTGCCTGGTGCACACAGGAGAAAAAGATGCAGTAGTCAACCAGTTTCTACAACATCAAAACTCAAGTGGTTAACTGAGTTATCTTGCTCTGGGATACAATCAAGGGTGTTATTATCCAGCTAGAGCTGGAGAAAATGAGCAGTCAGGGACCCTCCAGGTTCCACACAAAGACAGCTGCTTCAGTCATCTCTAGGAATACCCCTCATTTATCAAAGACGGTGTCTAAGAAGAGAAGCAAGCCAAGAGATGGAGTAATCTTAAATAACAATCATCAAGGAAAAGCAGAATGGAACCCTTTTTTATTCTGGCTTTTGAAGTGAGAGTTTATACTAGAAATACATAAAGTGGAGAAATAGTACCAAACTTCAGACAAATCTGGGTTCCTTTAAGATGGGATGGGACACACATAGAAAACAATCTTTTACATCTACCCTGGGACCGCATTCCACAGTAGGCTATAAAGAATGGTGACCCACAGTCGCATAAACCAAACAAGCGTTTTCATATGAAAAGATGAACACGCTGTTAATAATAATGATATCAAACTCAGAGGAGGAGAAATATGACAGAATAAATCCCCAAAATTCTTGACAGGATACGGGGGATGTGGTGGGGATGAGTGAATACAAGGGTATTATTCTCATATTGAGTGGAGCGTGCCCTCTGGAATGGACACAGCTGGATGGCCAAGGGCAGTTCTAAACGTTAGCAAATAATGTACAACTCTACACTTTTAGCTTTAAGGAAAGAAGAAATTCTGATTTCCAAACCTGAAGTAGAGAAAAAAAAATAAAGAATGAAAATAAAGACACTCTACAACCTTGAATCAAAAATATGTATGAAATTGGAATCAGTGAGAAATTCAAGAAAGCACTGCTACTCTGAATGGTGTGTGTGTGTGTGTGTGTGTGTGTGTGTGTGTGTGTGTGTGTGTGTG
>JANHMN010000002.1:11587405-11614725 GCA_030674055.1 Rhabdomys pumilio | reverse complement strand
CTCTCTCTCTCTCTCTCTCTCTCTCTCTCTCTCTCTCTCTCTCTCTCAGTGATGGCTGCCAGGTATTAAAAAATGGAGGCCACACTGAACAGTGACAAGGCCCTTCTCCCATGATCCCATCAGCCTTGTCCTCCCCAAAATCAGGGAACCTGTACACGGTTCCTCACAAATCACTTTCTATAAATTCACATTTTTCTCCTGCCAAATGTCCCTTCTCCCTCCTGTACCATGTAACAGTTAAAGCTTTATTCCTGTATTAAAACACTGATCCCTGTTCACCTGTGTTATTGATGACCAAAAGGCTGGTTCGCAGACCCTGAGGGAGTTGTCCAGGAGACAGGAAGTACAAGTCTGTTGTAAATTCCCAGTTGGTTTTTCCCTCTATCCAAGCATTAGCCATGATTTCCATAATCAGTGGCAGCAGTGCAATTCCAAGAAACAGTAGACTAAACAATAAAGAAAAGTTACCACAGGGCTCTATGGCGTTTGCTCTTCAGTAATATATTCCACAACTATTTGTTAGATATTTATTCTGCTTTATAGCAACCATAATGTTAAGTGCTGACATTGAAAAAGTAGTATCTCAACATGTCACGGTACTAAAAAAAAAAAATTGTTAAATAAATGGCATTTAATCTGGTTATGGAAATCAAACAGCATGTATTCATAAGGTCAATCAAGAATTAATAGACAGGCAATCCCTCTGTCAGTAAAACCATTACTGGCTTTATGTCTTGTGTAGCAGAAATACTAGGTAATGTGCTTTATTTTTAAATGCAGTTTGAAACCTTTAAAGAATTTTTATCTTAAAATAAAATGATGAACTCTGATACTCACATGATCAAAAAGGCTTTTCTCTCTCGTTTTAGTTTTAAGACGCGAAGCTTTGCCACTGCGCAGACCTGCATTCTCCAACGGCTCATAGCACCCACTGTCTTCTGTACTTGAGAGAGAGAAGGGTAAACCACCTCCATCTCATTTAAGCTTCCCGAGTCTGTTACTGTTTCTCTTTTCTCAAAGTCTGTATGAATACACATACATATTATGAATATCCTAAGGCATCGTAAGCTTTCCTTCATAAAAAAACTTAAATTGTCATTATGTCTGATCTTATTTTTATGCTTCTATCCAAAGTAACTATTTAAGTAGCATTTTGATACCCCGTTAAGCTTATAGAAAGTCGCCACCTTTAGCATTTTAATTTTATATATAGTTATATTTTATAATTTGCAATATAATGAAAATTGTAAAATTAGTAAAAATGTCTTGAGTTATATTGTAAACACGGTACAAAACATAGCATAATATCAAAACTCTGTATACTCCCTGGGAATATCTGCTAAATATATATCCCAAGAGAAGAATTCAGAAAAGGGGTCATTTGGATTGCTCAGTCTTTGAAAAGGCAAATGTTTAATTGTAATAATATTCAGAGCAAAATAATCCTCTCCATTGGGGTTGGCAGTTGTCAAGGCTTAAATACTTAATACTAAAGTATCAATAACCTGGGCTTGAAAGGCAAAGATCATCAGCTCTGAAAATAGTTAACGTAGCTACGCAGCCCAGAGCTAGAAGCAGAATGGCTTCCAAATAATTATCTAACTGCTCCTCACTCCGGATCTCTCATCTGTAAAATGGTGTTGACCGCATTTACTGAAAGAACTATTACAGTCATGAGATATGGGTATATCCTAGTGTGTGTCCACATTGAACAAACTAGCTGTAAGTGGAAAAGCTTCAGAAATGACAGCCATTGTATCCCATTCAACTACAAAGAAGTTGGTAAGAATTCTCTCCACAGAGGTCTTCTCTCTTAACGAGCAAGAAACAATCTTTATAAGAAGTAAAATGGTCAGACCCCATACCTCTGATTAAGAACATTAAATGCCTCGAAGAACCTGTGAAACAGTGCCCATCAGGAGATAGAACTGCTATCATACTAAGTAATTAGTTTTCCTAAGAGTCATTTATCAACACTAAGAGTGGACCTCCAGCTAGCTGTACTGATGAGGTCAGGAACCACAACAGCCTGCGTCTAACAATGAAGCCACAGTTACATTGGTCACACTCCTTCAAGAGTCACAAAAGCTAAACCAATAGCCTTTTATTAGTTGATGTTGTGAAGCATGCAGGTAGTGTTACCCTGTGTGGTACTTGGTTCTCCTTCCAGGTTCACAAAGACGTCATTCAGAGTTGACATGGAAACTTCATAATTCATCAAGCCCCGGCCAGAATAGTTATCAAGATCACTGAAGAACTCTAAGCCGACAGAAAGAATACATAAACTTTCAAAATGGTACAAATATGCTAACTCTAGTAAACTAACATTTGTCTTAAATATGATACTTAATGTTGTTCAGAAATCTCATGTCTTTGCAATATAATCATACTCTAAAGGAAAAATTACTTTCTCGGAAATCATGATGCCAAACTTCATCTTCAAGATGTCTTGCTCTTATCTTATATTCGTGGATTCTCCTTTTCCTACAGACTTCTCTGAGGAAATAGGAACAGTCGCATATATATATTCTTCCAGCCATATAACAACCCACGTAAGCCTTTGCCCACATCTAGACTTCTTTGTGTATGTGTGTGACACTTGCAACTGCTCCTCCCAAGGCTACCCTGCCTTTTACTTATGGTCGAACTTTCTCCTCCAAGGACTTACCAAAGTGATTTCCTCTCTCTACCATCATAACTTTCTTCTATACCTGCCGGCTCAGACAGAATGCTATAGTGCCCACCAAACAAAGGCAACTAGCAACTTCCTCCCATCCCTCTTTGTATATGTGTTTGTCTCCAAAAACTTGTCCATATTCATCTGTCACATCTGGCAAACAGCTCCAGAACATATGCTGTCCATTTTCCTGCATGAAAGCTGCTCTCTTCTGGGTCACCAAGAACTTCGTATTTTAATTTCAGTGAACAAGTCTTTTATTATTTGTAAACATGATATTTGCATTTATTCTTTGAAAATTATATATGCATACAATGTATTTGCTTATTCAGTGTCACTCTCCCCCCACCTCCGACTTCCCTGTTTCCCTGTGTCTCTGCCGTCTCTGCCCCATGCCCTTTCTAACTTCATTAAATTTGTTTTTTTTCCTTGTTACTTCCTCTCCCATTCTTCACTTCCTTCTTTTCTTTTGGCCTTTAACAAAGCAAGTTACTTGGGCTGTGGATCTTGAGGGGGTGAGAGAGAGTTTCCTAATCATGTCTCGTTTCCATCTAACTACAGGTAGAACTTTCGGTTCCTACATCCTTTGTGACTTCTCTTTTGCTTTCTCTCAGAATCTCAGTTCTAGATAATTTTCTTGCTCCACCCAACTACAATCCAGTTCCTAACGCATACCCATGTTCCTCGGATTCATGCTTCACTTTTCCCCCTGACTTCCAGAGTCCTGCGAATAGAGGCTCAGGTTAAATTCTAAAACAGGTCACTGATACTTTCTTCTCACTATGATGTAACTATTCTAGGCACTAATTTTTGATAAATACCATTGTCTTCTACTCACTAATTGAAGCCAAATTCTAAAAGTCATGCTGTGTGCATCCCTTAAGACAGAGCTTGCAGCTTTATCACAAAGTATGTTTTGAAGACACCTACTCAGTTCCACCTTTACCAGTGCCGGGGCAGAACAGAAGCCCTTCTGAGCCTCTAAGTTATCTCCAAAGCTAGTCTCTTGTGGTCTGCTCTTGTTCACCTGTATGTGGAGTGATCTTCTTTATGCCCAGAATGGAAGTACAGGTCATACATGACCTCCCTCCTAATTAATCTCTCTTAGTGGTTTCTCGATGTGCTTAGAATAAAAATCAATGTCAATAACCAAATATTTAAAACTCTTTTCAGCTCCATGAGCTACTCACCTGCCCTACAACTTGATGCATTCCTGCCTACACTCTGATCACTCTTTTAATCTCCTTCAGACAAACTCTTTGCCCTCTCTTTGGACTGCATTTGATTTTGTGTCCTTTGACCCTACTCTACATAAACACCAGCACTAGTGTGCCTGGCTAGCATGCATGAAGCCCTGCATCTAATTTCACACACACACACACACACACACACACACACACACACACACACATCAAGGGGAGCATGAAGACAGTACTTTACATAGTTTACATTGTACACACAGTTTGTGCTTTTTTGGGTTACTTAAAAAAAATAATAATAATAGCTTGTGGCTGCTACCCAGCAGGCTGGAAGGCTATGCTACATAAATAAACTAGTTTTCCTTTGAAACGTAAATACATGTGCGATAAAATGAAAATATAAATACTGGTGCCGACGACCTTCCTGTCACATCCTCATCTTTATTGTCCCCACCAGACACAGTGAATCTGCTTACTAAATGTCTACCTGGCCTCATCTCTATTATCCCCACCAGACACAGTGAATCTGCTTACTAAACATCTACCTGACAAGATTTTTCTTTCTGACCTAAGAAGCATGATAAATTAATTTTCAGAGCAAGCCAAAAGGAAGAAAAGTTAATATTCTTGGGTATGTCCCATAACTAATGACAGATGAGAGAAAAAAAGGCAGTGAACGGAGAAATTAGTGTTTCTCCACCCCTCTCCACTGGCGTAGCAGTGAGGACATTGACTCCCATTTTCCACCAATGGTGCTACACTTCTCTTGCCCACCATGGAAGCCTGCTCGAGAATGCAAGCTTCCCTAGGTTTCTCTCTGAACTCTTTCATGGCTCCTCCTTACTGGTGTTCCTACAGATCAATGGCCAAATAACTCCCGTGCACTCAAATCTTCATCCTAACATTTGTTGAACACTAAAAGACTAAATACTGAATATGTACTAAATGTAAAAATACTAAAATGTAGGTCCATTAAATAGCAAAAAAGGATGACAAAACTCAAAGTTTTTCTCTAAGTTTATTCCATCAGAGTCATACACGTTACCTGGGAACTTGCTTGTCCTTTCCAGTGGCAAAATGTACACAAGTTTTTCTTTGGTTTTTGCTTTTAATTTAGCATCAGGGATGTGGTGATTGACAAAGGATGATAACTGCTCTGAGTCACATGTTTCATTCATAAACAAGCTAGGATTTCAAAACAAAATCATGACAAGTAATTACGTTTTGTTTGACACTACATTCCTTAGCTTTATGAAACAAGCAAGATGAGTAACAATAAAAAATAATCTAGCAGCTTGAAAAATCTTCTATACACAGAATATGTACAAACTCAAAACAACTAAACACACACACACACACACACACACACTCAGAGTGGCATTGGTGGTACAGAAATGAGCACAGCTGTCTTTCAAATGCATACTCATTGCAGATAATGTGATACACAGAGCATAAAGATGAGGAAACAGAGCAGGTGGCATTATGCAAAAGGGATTTCCAAAGGAAAAGAATCAGTGCACCTGGCAGTGAACGGAGAAATTAGTGTACTATCAAGACATTTTTGTTTTGCTTTTGGGTAGAGATTTAAAGAATTATTTAAGCCTACACTCAGTTTCTGTTAGACACAGTTGTCACAACTCTCTGGAAACATATTCAGTCCCCACTAATACTGGTTACTAAAAGTACTGCCTTGGATTCTTAAGACAGAACGAGCCGGGCGGTGGTGGTGCACGCCTTTAATCCCAGCACTTGGGAGGCAGAGGCAGGCGGATTTCTGAGTTCGAGGCCAGCCTGGTCTACAGAGTGAGTTCCAGGACAGCCAGGACTACACAGAGAAATCCTGTCTCGAAAAAACCAAAAAAAAAAAAAAAAAAAAAAAAAAAGAACGAAAAAACTGCAGATTTTACTAAGATTTAATGAGGAAGATGGAGAAGGAAGAGGTCGAGGTTTAGGCTGCACAGACAACCCTAGGCAATGGTGAAGTATCCTCATGGTGAACACAGAGCTTCGGTTTATAATGTAGACATTTTGCTATAGTTAATATTGGTACAAATTACAAGGAGCCAGGAAAATAGACAAAGTGTTCACTAAACAGTTCTCAAGCCATTTGGTCAGACATAAGGCTTGAGACCTATTCTCTCTCAGAAATGCGCAACTCTAGTGTACCACTATTAAAGCATACATATGGGGCTGGAAAGATGCCTCAGTGGTTAGAAGCACTTGAGACTCTTCCAGAGGACCATAGTTTCATTCTCAGTACCAAAGTCTAGTGGTTCACAACCGCCTAAAACTCCATCTCCAGGGGACCCAATGCTCTGACCTCCTCCAGCACTGTTGTGCATGGCACACAGGTATGAGTAAAGAAAGAACAGATTTTTTTAAAAAAAATTATCTATTTAGCCTTTTCTCAAAAATTCTTTACCTTAAGTGATATCCAAGACCCCATTTTCTCTTCAGAAAGACAGAAGACCCTGTGCACTTGAGAGTCCCATTGGAGATGATCACTTTCCTGTCTGAGAAAACAAAGCACATATGAAAGAACATTAGCAATACTTCTTTCCTCTCTAGCGAAGAAGAGAAAAAAATGAAAGCTCAGAATTTCAAAGCCACACTCTCTGAGGCATGACATGACCAAGCCTCCTGGACGTTTTAAATTTTGAAACAACATCTTAAAACTTTTATAATTGGAGCTTCCAACTATGCTAATCTTTTTAAGTTTCCTCCCACACTTTTTAAAAGGGAAAATGGGTAACACTTCAGGTTACATAGGATTAGACTCTTTGTCTAGATAATAAGGAACAGGCAGCTAGTTTTCGTGTAAACATATATCAAAGATTTGGGAGTTTAAGTAAACACAGAAATGATCTGAAAACAGCCACAGCTTTTCTCTACTGGCCACAACCCAACAAATGTACAGCCAGTTCGAATCTCCAGGAGAGGAGTGGATTCCAATATCCTCTAGAACTCTTTAGAGTTGAGGTGATGAGAACAGGGCTCTTAACCCTAGGAATAAAGGTCACATATAAATTCCCCAAAGTTTTCATTATGACATTGAAGTAAAGTTATCCGTTACCAGCAAGGATGTCCGCCTCATCCATGAACTGAGTACTGAAGAGAATCACGCGGTCTGCCCTGCGTTCCTTCAGGAAACCCCATATTTGCTGCCTCGAAAAGGGATCGAGTCCTACGGTAGGTTCATCTAAGAGCAAAATCTATAAAGGATAAGGATATTCAACATATGACCCCTTCATGTCCACATAATAGCGTGGAAAACAATAAGTAGAAGTAACTGTAGTATCTTTGTAGAAGTAAACACAACAAGTTCTTGCATGACACACTATAGTAGCTAAAGGATCTGCCAGACTTTCAGCATGACTCTTACTGAGAATCTTACAACCGCCATTCTTCCTGTGCCTAATCTTACTCACTCGAGGATCTCCTAGAGTGGCAATCCCAAAGGTGAGCTTTCTCTTCTGTCCTTCACTTAAATGTTCGGCGAGATGATCCTGAATATTCTGCATGTCTAATTCCAATATGATTTGTCGTACCTGTACAAGAAATAGACAAAGCCCAAAACACAAAATGATCTATATTTTTACAAAATTAACTGCCCATTGAAGAAGGTGTCTTTTTGTTGGATTTCTTTGCCTACAAGACCATTCATAAGAAGGTGGATAAATGGCTGAGAGGATTCTGTAGTCATGACTGAACATGGGTAATGATTGGGAGCTGAGATAAGGTAACCACACAGTCTACCTCTTGTTCTACATCCTGTGGAAGAATCCCTTTTATTTTAGCAAAGAGGGTGAGATTTTCCTTCACAGTGAGTGCATCAAATTGAACGTTATGCTGAGGACAAACACCAATCATCTTCCTGATTTCCTTCAAGTCTTGCATTTCGGAGAGATCTTTATTGTAGACTGTGACTGACCCTAAAAGGAGAAATTAAAATATTTCAAGGTTAACAAGGTAACATTTCATTTCATCTATATTTGGAGAGCTCATTCAACAAAATTGTGGCATACACTCATAAATCTTTAAAATTACAACTTTACTAACAAGTACTGTTCTTGGCATAAGTACTATGTAGCACGTTTTCCCTGAGATCACACACAGTGGGATACAAATGGTTCCTGTGAAATATGGGAAGCAGGAAATCCATTCAAAATCATACAGTTCTAGGACACAACTTTAGATGATCATCAAGCCATAGAATGTTAAATGGCAGGCATATATCCGCCTGCATTCTCTTAGCAGATACCTTGTCTGTGAGACATTGCTTTCTGCTTACCTGCAGTTGGAAAATATAATCCACTGAGGATTTTTAGTAATGAAGATTTGCCCGCTCCACTGTGGCCCAGAATTGCTGTGATTTGACTCTCATAAATATCAAAGAACACACCTGTTTTAATACAAGATATTAACATTAGCGATAACAGAGTACTACCCGCCGAACAAGACAACTGAATTTCAGGATGAATTTAGCAATGCTTTACAGAACACATTGAAGAATCATGCTAACTTAAACAGTGCTATTGACACATGGACATCAGTAAAAATACATACAACAACATGGTGTTTGTTTAGGATACAGAGATCTAGCAGAAATCTGAAATGTACCAAAATATGTATAAAATAAAGATTAACAAACTACCTTTCAAATTAAAGGCAAATCACTTAAAAACAAGTTTGTGCTAGGTGTGGTGGAACATGCCTTTAGACCCAGTGTTTAGGAGGCAGAGAAGATAGAAGAATCTCTATGAGTTTCAGATCAACCTGGTCTATGCAGAGATCCCAGGACATCCAGGGCTACATAGAGAGATATTGTGTCAACCAAAACAAAACAAAACTACAATGTTACACAACTAAAAATGTACACTGGCAACTTTTATATTTGTGTTCTGTCTTGGTTTTGTTTTGGATCAGAGTGTAGCTGTGTAGCCCTGGCTAACCTAACCATTGAAAAATAATCACCATGAAATATTTGTGGCTTTTAAATAAAAAACACAGAGAGTGGGCCAGTGAGATAGATCAGTAGGTAGGAATTCTAGCTGAGGAATCTTGACAACCTGAGTTTTATCTCCAGAATGCAGACAAAAGTGGAAGAGAGAACAAGATCCAGGAAGTTATCTTCTCACAGCCAGACAAACTCTGTGCTTCACGCACCTCCTCCACGATGTGTCCACATCATGCACATGTGCGGACACACACTAATTAATTAACTGAAATAAACTAAACACAGCAAAATAGTAATACATAACATTTGCAAGAGCAAGAGAAAAGTGGCCTTGGCTACCCTCACTTATCACAGCAATAATTAAGTATAAAAGTTGGTTTTCTCATCAGTGAAGTGGAAAAGAAAGTAATAAGACTTTCATAAAATTAAATATGAAAAATTGCACTGAGTCGGGCAGTGGTGGCGCACGCCTTTAATCCCAGCACTTGGGAGGCAGAGGCAGGCGGATTTCTGAGTTCGAGGCCAGCCTGGTCTACAGAGTGAGTTCCAGGACAGCCAGGGCTACACAGAGAAACCCTGTCTCGAAAAATCAAAAAGAAAAGAAAACAGAAAAAAAGAAAAGAAAAATTGCACCGAAAGCTCTTAGCATAGTTCCCCAATACACTCTAAGTGCTTTAAAATCAAATGCCTGTCACTGTTATCGTTTTAATTGTGCTTAGCTTATAAGTATGGGGTTTTATGATTGTGGAGGTAAGTGATTTAAAATACGAATCAGGAATCCTTAATGGATCTTTTCTGTGACTCCGCTCTGATAAACCCATCTTCAGGAGACAGTGATCTTCATGGAGACAAAGATTCACTATGGTATTTTTAGGGCAGTGAAGACTTAGAAATGAACTCAATGTCATCCGTTGGTGGGGTGGTTTCACTAGACCTGTTACTCATACAATGCAGTATTATTTAGTCACGGAAACTGTAAAAGCAAATTCTCAGAGGTGATCCAGATTAGCCACAAAGACGACCTGCAAGAAGAGAAGCTTTAGAAAGTGCTCCCCCTCCTGGCCTGACCTTCCAATGAAGAATTCTACATGGAAAATCTCCAATCAGAACATTTGTATTTTTTTTTAAGTACCATTACTTCCTGTTGGAGAGATGGCTCAGCACGTAAGAGATCTCTCAGACACTAGACCACCAACCAGGCAGCATACACCAGCTGATATGAGGCCCCCAACATGCAGCAGAGGACTGCTGGGTCTGGGTTTAGTCAGAGAAGATGTACCTAACCCTCAAGAGACTGGAGGCCCCAGGGAGTTTAGAGGTCAGGTGCTGTGAGGGGTCAGGGGTGGGGACGTCCTCATAGAGACAGGGGAGTGGGGAAGAGGTATAGAATGTGGAACAGTTGGAGGGTGGACCAGGAGGGGAGTAGAATCTGGAGTAATAAATAAATAAATAAATAAATAAATAAATAAATAAATAAGAGCACTGGCTGATCGTCCAGAAGTCCTGAGTTCAATTCCCAGCAACCACATGGTGGCTCACAACCATCTGTAATGAGATCTGATGCCCTCTCTGGTGTGTCTGAAGACAGTGTCAGTGTACACACACATATATAAAATAAATGAATCTTAAAGTACCACCACTTCTGAAAGTGAAAGAAAAGTCTGAAGACATTTAAAGATGGAAAGCTTGTGTCTCTGAAAAGCACCAGGATAGTTCATAATGTGCTCTGGAATTTTAAATTAAATTTAAATTTACCTCAATATGTCCTGCCATTAAAGAAGAGAATGGCAGATCTGAGCTGTATTGAATGAGAAGAATTTGAAGACTGAAATGGTTGACATGTACACTGCATCTTCAAAGTCTCAGTCTCAAAAGAATGAATGATACTGAGCCAAGATGTGCTGAGTTGCTCAAAAGTAAACTCAATGTAATCAGAACGGACAGAGAACTCTCAGTCTTTAATAGGGTTTATGATCCATCAGTTTTAGCTTTGTAGGACTCAGACTTTTATAAAACCCGTGTCTTATTTTATCACTTTATATTTTTATCTTAGACAGGGTCTCACTATGTGGCCCTGGATGGCCTGGAACTCCCACTGAAGTCCAAGCTGGCCTTAACTTCACAGAGACCCTATGGCCCTTTGCCTCCCAAATTCTTGGAATAAAGGGTACACATGCTAACCAAGGGATACATCATTTGGACAAAGCAGCAGCGTACAGAATGGGAAAATATTTTTATTAACTCCACATCTAATAGAAGACTAATATCCAAAATATTAGGTCAGGTAAGGAGGGGGAGGAAAGATAATGCAGATGGAAGACCATATGAACTGAAACAACAAACAGAGCCAACATGGGTCAGGTCGTCCGCGTACATATTATAGCTTTCAGTTTAGCATTTTTATGGGTCTCCAGAGTGTGTGAATGAGTGGGTCCTCTCTTGTGTCATCTCTTGGGGTTCTTTTACTTCTGTGGGTTTGACTTGTCCAACCTCAGTGTGACGATTTTTGTTTTATATTTTATATTCTATTTTTTATCTTGTTATGTTTTGTTATCTCTTAGAGGCTTGTTCTTTTCTGGTGAAAGATAGAAAGGAAGTGGATCCAGATGGGAAGGGAAGTGAGGAGGAACTGGGAAGTATAAGGGGCAGGGAATCGACACTCAGGATATCTCATATGAGAAGAGAATCTATTTTTCAGAAACTGGGGGAAAGAAAAAGATGCCTGCGTCACCACACCCAGCCTGGATATCATTTTTAATAAAAGCAACTGTACCTCCAAAATGTAGTTGTTAGTTGATCTTTGCTCGATGTTTGCTATATAAAATTATAACTGTTAGAATATTTAGGATTATAACATGTCTAATCGTACAAAATTAAAAATCAGTTTGCCATGGAACACCGATTTGTTAATTTAACTTTGACTGTCAAGGGTTTCATTAATCTTGTTTTGGTTAATGTTTCAGTTTATTACTGCATCAATAAATATGAACAATGTAAATTCCATGACTATCTAAAAATTTTATCAGGTTCTAGCATTCTTTCCTGGCAGTACAAATATAAAAATGTGTTTATGGTAGCCATAGTAAAAAGCAAAACAATGCTATTATTTTTCACAGTTTGATCACATTTTTTTCTAAATTAGTAAATTCATGAAATATCTAGAAGGGTTTTACAATAAATTCTGAATTATTATTGGTGTCCAGATGATACAGTTGGGTCATTTGTATTCTTGCTTCCTCTTTTGATTTTTGTCTTTTGTTTTTGTCTTGTCAATCTATTTGCATTTTCTTGCTGAATGTTTCCCAGGTTTGGGTATTCATAATTAAGTCAGATAAATAGAATGAAATATCTTTCTTTACCTTTCAAAGCCTCCACTTTCCCGGACTTCCCTTTATATTCTTTTTTAATATTTCTTATTCTGAAACAATAAAGAGGTACTTTATTAGCTAATACTCACAAGTAAAAAAAAAAAAGCACAGTCAGATATAATGGCAGATGTAAACAACGTCTTATAGTTATTAACATATGATATAACCTGACTGTTCAGAGACCCAGTAATTAATTCCGATTAATCATTTCCTCTGAAATAGAAAATGAATGAGACTCCCTAGACTTCGGTCTCTTTGACTGTGACATTTGGCTTTAGCCTCACATTCACACTTACACGGCAAATACAGCAGTGTGATTATTGGACGAGTAAGAAGAAACAAAAGAGATTAACTCTTATCAGAAGTCCCCGCCCCCCATGAGACTCGCGAAGAGATCCTCACGGGATTCGAACTCGGACAGGAGGACGACGCGCCGCCCTCTGGTGGCGGACACAGAAGCAGTGCGCCACCGCACGCTCCTTATTGGAAGTTTTATTTAAGCCTTCGGCTGGGGGGTTGGGGGGGGGGGGGACACGGTATAATGCCCTTTGGCCTTGTGTCTTTTGTAGCTGCCCTTTAACATTTTATTTTAATAAAGAAGCTCCCATGCAGACAGAACTGGGGTTTTCTGATTTCAGAGCTGACGATAATCACTCGTATTTGGGGCAGACATTCTGTTGTTTTTCTGGAAATGAACTTCTGGCCCTACAATCACGTGACATTCTTCTCATGTGCCTTGTATACATCCAATTTCTCTGTCTTAGAAGGACATTTGGCCAGGCATGGAAGCACATGCCTGCAATTCCCAGGACTTGTTTGGTGGGGGAAAGAGGAACAGAACGTCAAGGTCATCTTTTAATATTAAATATTATATGAAGCTAAAGTGCGCTGCATGGAGACCCTGTCTCAAAAAGGAAAGCAAAACAATGGCGAAAGTTTTAATATAGACACAAAAGATAGAAGCAGGCGGTCTCGCAAGATAACACAAGGGTAGAGCATACAGATTACAACCTTCCTAATGCTGTGACTCTTTAACACAATTCCTCATTTTGTGTGACTCCCCGACCATAACATTATTTGTATTGCTACTCTATAACTGTAATTTTGCCGCTGTTATGAATTGTGATATAAACAGCCGTGTTGCCAACTAAGGGGTCGTGACCCAACAATTGAGAATCACCGATATACCCAGCATCCAAGGGAATTTCCCTTTCGAGAAGCATTTAAGAAAAACTACTGGTTACTACAGGAGACCGTGAATGGTTCAGAGAGATGCTCATAAAGATAGATGCTTTCCCTTTCGACACCTGCCACGGACTCACAGATAACTGGTGGTTGGTTAACAGTTCTTTAGCCTTTACTCGGTATTAGCACAGCCAGGAATGTGTTTACCTGATGGCTTCTCTCCCTTGGTATTCTGGATCTACTGGCTCAAAATACTCATCCGAAGGAAGCTCGGGGTCTAGGTCTCTCTCAATGACCTTGTTTCTCGTAGTCAATTTTCGAAAACAAGATGTTGAATTCAAGAAAAAAAGTGGAGCATACCTGTGCTCGGCTCCATCTAGTTAGTAAGAGCAACAGAGTACACAATCGATATAATGAATAATGAAGCCTCTCTAAGATAAGATGAAATACTTTGAACTTTCAAACACGATGCAATTTTTCCTTCAAGTTTCCTATTATTCATAAGAAAATCTAAAGTAACACGGCCGAAAATTTAATATAATAGAACTTTCAACAAAATATGAATTGAATTAACTGAAATATGTAATCTAAAAGGTATCTATGGATAGGTGAAGTCAAGTATTTTTTAGAAACACAATTATTAATATTGCACATAAAATAATTATAGACATGCTCAGAAACTTAAATAGGCTGACTGTGCCAATATAATTAAACATAATGCTGAAATCAACAAATTCGTATATAGTTATATGAGTGAAAAGTAACACATGCAGAAATTTTATTTTTTCAAGAGGAATATGACAATATTGTAAAGATTTTATTGATACAAAAGAAGTTAAATACTATTTGTTATTAAGGGTCTTTATATATATATATATATATATATATATATATATATATATATATATGCCAGAAATAAAGGGCTATAAACATACCAATAAATAGCAATGTAGAAGACAACAGTAATTTTTATCAAAGCAGGGAACTATGTATGAAGTCACACACAGTCATGAGCATTCTGATTCTAGTACATGTGGAGGAAATATGGGCTTATGTGGATTTTTTTTTTTTTTTTTTTTTGGTTATTGGCAAGAGAAAGAAAATTAACTGTGTAATCTATATATTTGTAATTATAAACAAGATGGGAAAAAGGCTGGGAATCATGACTAACAAAACTTTTTTAGAAAATGTTTCTGCCGTGTAGTGGCCCAGTAAATAAACAAGCCATAACAGGAACTAATTATTGCTTATTCTTGAAGTTTTCTTCTGAAATGCTTTTTTTTTTACATTTTATGTATATGTGTACACTGTCACAGTCTTCAGACACACCAGAAGAGGGCATCAGACCGAATTACAGATGGTTGTGAACCACCATGTGGTTGCAGGGACTCGAACTCAGGACCTCTGGAAGAGCACCTTCCTGAAATGCTCTTTGATTTTTGACAGTTTCTTCCTTGCATATTATTCCTGTAATCAGATTCCTCTCCTCAAATACTTTGTCTTGCTGCCTGCTTTCCTGTTACCCTCGTCTTCTTCCCAAGAGTCTGTTCCTACTCTTTGTTTATTTTTTCCAGTTGTTTACATAAAAATTCATACTATCACTCTTTCAAAACACTTGGAAGGACACTTAAAAAGTAATAAAGCTTAATTAATATAAAACTATATTTCAAAATTGACTTAAATAATTATGCTGTTTCAAAATTAGAATAAATTTTACATATATTATTTACTGCAAAGTGTAACTAATTCAGACTGAGATTGGGCATTTAGTTTCCCTTCTAAGGATCCTAAGAAAAGCTTTCCTATGTAATCAATAACGGAAAAATCAGAGAAAAATCCAGTTACTTACAGAGCAAGATTTTGTCAAAATACAGAGCCAAAACCAAGTAGAGAAGGCCATCAAACGCCAATATGGAAAATACCGCTAACATTGCATATGATTCTCCTGAGGGGTCAGGGAATACGACGCCACTCAAATTATAATCCAGGAAGATAATCTAAGGTTCAAACAAAAATCATGATAAATTCCTAAACTCATAAATAAGTTGGCACAAAACCAGTAATTAAATTTGCAAGTTAACTTTTTAATGAAATATTTTAATAAAGGTATACCAAATAATATACAGTATACGTGAATAAAGCTAACTGAGTCAACATTTGAAAATAAACCAATATGATTCTGAATAAAATACAATAATTCAGGGAGAGGGGATGTAGTTGCTCTAGTAGATACAGAGAAAGCTCTTGAGAGAGTTGGGTGTCCATTCACAGTACAGGAGATTTCTTCACAAACTGAGAAGCTGAAATGTCTACTGGAAAAACATGTTTGATAGCAAAATGCTAAAAGTTTCCCTTTGCTTGCATTTCTAGTCAACCTTATAGCAAAGGACCAGAGCTGTACAGTAGTACATCAGGGGGCTCACAGGTGTCTGCAACTCCAGTTCCAAAGTATCTGACACCCTCTTCTGGTCCTGAATGTATGTGTGTGCACTTAGTACACACACATACACTAAACACACATATAAGTATATAACACAAAATTTTTCTTTAAAAAATTCTCTTGAATATCTTTTTATCAAAGGAATCAATAAGAAAACAGAAAAGCTATCAATGATTGAAGAAAGTCTGGTGCACAGCAAATATAAGAAATTCTTATAAGGTAATAAGGAAAATAGAGAAAACTTAATAGAAATGCAAGAGATCTCAGTAGGAAATTTACAAAACAAAAAAACCAACAAAAGATGCTATATGAAAAAGCATTCAGTTTAACACACAGGAAGCACAAACTAATGTTTATGTCACATCTTTAGCAGAATGGCTAATACTTGAAAATTTAACAATAAGAAATGTTACTGAAGACTGAGAAAAACTATAATAGTCTAGCATCATTTTTATAAAAGTCAGATGATGTAATCGTTTTAGAAAAGCATTTAATGGCAGCCATGATTTAAGTAGTAAGATTTATATACACTAGTCTGTTGTCCAACTACTACAAATGCACCAAGCTGAACTGCTGTACAGAAACACATGAAAGAATTTTTCTAATCGCTTTATCAAAAAAAATCAAAGTCTAGAATCATACTCTCATTTATCAAAAAGAAAATGATGTAGGCATACAATAAGATGGTATATAATACTAAATTGTAGCTATATGTGAGACAATGCATAAGACTAATAACAGATTACTGGGCAAAAAGGTTAAATTATATATATACATATTTATATATATATATAATTTATATACATATAAATATATTATATATATAATTTATATACATATAGCATATATTATATATAATTTATATGTATATAAATTATATATAATATATAGCATATATTATATATAATACAATATATAATTGTATATAATATATACTTGTTAAATTACATGATATATAATTATATATATCAAATATATATGTTAAATTGTATATAATATATATGTATAGTAAAGTATCATATCAATTTAAAAATGGATAAAACAAATATTTGTATTTCAAAACCTAAACTTGCAGATAAAAAACAGCAAAAAAGTCATTTTCATAAAATGGTTACCAATTGAAGAATGGCATTTTTAGATATGCTTCAGAATGAACACAGTATTCTACATCTTAATAAGATCCCAAGTACACTGATAGACTTTATAAAGTTTGTTGTACTAGGTACTTAAATCTTCAAAAATTTTCATAGTTTACTCAACAATATGATTTAAACCAATTTGCACAAAATTTTTAATAAACTAGAGATTTTTATTTTAACTCTTTTACATAATGGCAATCCCTTACAATGTAGCAAATTTATCTGTGTTGTGAGAAATTTACAACAGTGAAAGCTCTTAGTTAAGACCAAACTGGATTAGAAGAGGTTGTCAGGAATTATTTCCTTTTGAAGCATCAATAATAACCTATGTGCTTACCTTAGCCATCCCAGACGTGAAGGCAAAAGGGCTGAAGATGCTCAGAACCCATTCCAGAGACAAGGGGAGTTCTTTGTGCAGTACAGTGAGCCCCACACACCCCCAAAAGAGGGTAAAGAGAAATACCATTAGGTTGGTGAAGACAGCTTTCTGTAGCAGAACAGCCATCAGGAAAATTACAGCTATCTGAAAGAGAGAAGACATTGATTGTTACTGGCAATAACTTTTGAGAACCATCAGCAAAACCAAGCTCATTATTTGTACAAGATATTATCAATGAGAAAGCAGGAGGAGTGTAAAGGCCTCTGTTTTTCCCTCAGATCTTGTTTTTTTCTTTCGTACTCCCTACCCATCTTCTGGTTTTTGTGTTTTTATGGAAGAGATAGGGAAAGCTTAAAGATGATCCAAGAATAGGGTAGGAAAAGGATATTGGGGAAGCTGAGCAAAACTGAATTAATAGACTAAGGGAAATTATCCATCTACAGGACTTCTGCAGAAAACATTCAAGAAGATGAGAAAATACAGAAGCCTCTGTTCAGAGAACGATGGAGAGAGGGGTGGGTGAGGGAAAAATCTAAAGGGTCTGGGAAGGGTGATACATGTAGATTGTTGAAAATGATCAAAGGATATCTGCCTCTATAGAAATGTCGCAGTGAATCCCACTAACACCTTTCACAATATCCTTAAATAATATAAAATATCTTGGGGGTAACTCTAAGCATGTGAAAGATTGTGAATTTGTAGTTTTATTTTATAGTCACAATATAGATCCTTTTAAAGATTTATTTATTTACTTTATGTGTATGAATGCACTGTAGCTGTCTTCAGACACACCAGAAGTGGGCATCAGATCCCATTACAAAACCATGTGGTTGCTGGGAATTGAACTCAGGACGTCTGGAAGAGAGGTCAGTGCTCTAAACCACTGAACCATCTCACCAGCCCAATAAAGATTTTTTTTAAACTCCCAATGCAAACCTATTTATTCTCTAATATAAAAACTCATCTTTGGAACAATGAGTTAAGTGTCTAAGGGTTACAACAGCTAGGAGGTCAGTGGAAGCCAGCCTGGCCTGGACTCTGCCTCTCCACAGCTGACAGACTCCAACAGAAGTGTATTTAAATCTCCAGTAGACAGAGCTGGGCAGGGGAAGGGAGGGATGGCTCTGAGTAAGATGCAGGCTGCTGTATTTTAACCAGTGGTTCTTGGGGAGAGGTTCTTGGAGAATACAAAGTCACTTCCCTGTTTTGAAACAAAACTTATTAGAAAAAGACCTACAATTTATTGTTCAGTTAAAATAAGAAAATTCTTATGTCCCTAGTCACAAGGGACCAGTTCCACTTTTAACACTAGGCACTTAAAAATTTGAAAACATTTAGGGAAAGGGGAAATTGGCTTTCTATTTAATTGGCAAATGTTCCAAAGGAAGGGTCTGTCTTTGTTGGAGAGTGTTATAGCGTATGTACATGTCTATGGGCCGCAATCTTTAAGGAGTTTATACATGGTTCAGAAAAGATGGTTGGTAAAATCCTGATTATTTTTTTTTTGTTAATTTATCTCAATAAAAGGCCACTGGAACTCCCAAAAAAAGATTTGAAGAAAGATATTTAAGAAAATATCAGAAGATGGAAAGATCTCCTATGCTCGTGAATTGGCAGAGTTAACATAGTGAAAATGGCCATCCTACCAAAAGCAATCTACAGATTCAACACAATCTCCATCAAAATTCCAACACAATTCTTGACAGACATTGAAAGAACAATTCTCAACTTCATATGGAAAAACAAAAAAACTCAAACCAAAAAAATAATCCTGAACAGTAAACAAACTGCTGGGGTCTCATCATTCCTGATTTCAAGTTTCCCTGATGAACTATCACGTGGTTGGCTTAAAAACGAACACGTTGATCAGTGGAATCAAGTCGAAGACCTAGACATTAAAACACACACAACTAAAAACTTAGTTTTTTTTTTAAATAAATAAACCAGAAATATACACTAGCATAAAGACATAATTTTCAACAAACACTGCTGGTCTAACTGGATGTCCGCATGTAGAAAAATGCAAATATATCCACATCTATCACGCTGCACAGAACTCGAGTCTAAGTGGATCAAAGACCTCACCATAAAATCGGAAACACTGAACCAGATAAAAAGGAAAGTGGGGGATAGCCTTGGATACATTGACATGGTAGAAAACTTTCTAAACAAAACACCAAACACTGGGATCAACAATCAATAAATGGGACTTCATGAAACTTGAACACTTCTGTAAGGCAAAAGACACTGTCATTCAGACAAAGTCTATAGAATGGGAAAAAAATTAGAGGACTAATATCCAAAAACATATAAAGAACTCAAGAAGCTACATATTAAACAAGCAAACAAATAATCTGATTTTAAAATGAGGGACAGGTCTAAACAGAAAATTCAAATGCAACTCAAAACCACTTTGAGATTCCGTCTTACACCTGTCAGGAGGGCTAAGATCATTAACACAAAATGACAGCTCATTCTGGCAAAGATGCTGAGCAAGAGGAGGGTCCCTCCATGGCTGGTGGGGGTCCAAACATGTACAGCCATCATGGAAATCAATATGGCATGGCAGTTTCTGAAATAGCTAGGAATCGGTCTACCTCAAGGTCCAGCTATACCACTCTTGTGTATATACCCGAAGTAAGCTCCATCCTCCCACTGCCACAAGAACACTTGCTCAACCGTGTTCTCTGTAGCTTTACTCTTTCTTTTGTTGCATGTTTGCTTGTTTGTTCCTTGGTTGGTTGGTTGGTTAGTTGGGTGGGTTGGTTGGTTGGTTGGTTGGTTGGTTGGTTGGTTGGTTGGTTGGATTTCATTTGGTGTTTCAAGACAGGATTTCTTTGTGTAGCCTTGGCTATCCTCGAACTGAAACTAGAAATAACCTAGATGTCCCTTAACAGAGAATTGGTAAAGAAAATTATATACATTTATACTCTGGAATGTTACTCAGCTGTTTTAAAAAAAAATTACATCATGAAATTTCCAGAGAAGTGGATGGCACTAGAAAAAAATCATCCTGAGGAGATAACCCAGACACAGAAAGATAAATAGAACACATATTCACTTATAAATGGATAACAGCACTTAAGTAAATGATAACCAAGCTACACCCCCATAGATCCAGAGAAGTTAGGTAAAGAGGAGGCCTGTAGAGGAGTGCGTGGATATCCCTGAGAGGGGGAAACAGAATAAATCAGCATCTTATCCAGTTGTCATGAAGAGTCTTCCTCCAGCAGCAGATGAGAACAGATGCAGTGACCCACCGCCAGACATTATTTGGAGAGTCTAAATGGAAGATCCCCGGCAAATCCCGCCCCCAGAGCTCAGGGAATCCCACAGTAAAGGAGACAGAAAGATTATAAGAGCCTGGGGACAGGAGGAGGGCAAGGCCATCTGAAACAGCTAAGCAATCAATATATGAGCTCACAGATTGGATCGATAAGCACACGGACCTACATGGGTCTGCACCAGGCCCGCTGTGTATATATTACAGCTTGTAGCTTAGTATTTATTCTATGGGACTTCTGGCTGTGAGGATGAGCAGGCCTCTGACTCTTGTGCCTACTCTTGGGACTCTTCTCCTCCTACTGGGTTGCTCTGTCCAACTTCAATATGACAGCTTTTGCTTCGTCTTATTATATTTTAATTTGTTATGTTCAGTTCCTAACTCTGAGAAACCTGTTCTTTTCTAATGAGAGACAGGAAGAAAGCAGATCTGCAGGGGGAGGTGAGGAGAAACTTGGAGTAGAGGGATGGGAACTATAATCAGGATATATTGTATGAGAAAAGGATCAATTTTCAATAAGTGAAAGATGGGAAAAAATAACAAGATATAGTGTGAGTCTTTTACATCCCTTGTTTATGTCTAATTCATGTTAGAGGTATACATGACAATTAGAATAGCACCTCTGTGACATTTAATGTTTCACAATGGCCTTTTCCAATGATAAGAGTTACTTTAATGACTATAATCAAACCTGTCTACAGACTGACTGTATACTGTTGTACTGGCTGCATTTGTGTGTTCACTTGACACAAACTGGAGTTATCACAGAGAAAGGAGCCTCCCTTGAGGAAATGCCACCATGAGATCCAGCTGTAAGGCATTTTCTCAATTAGTGATCAAGGCAGGAGGGCCCATTGTAGGTGGTGCCATCCCTGTGCTGGTAGTCCTGGGTTCTACAAGAAGGCAAGCTGAGCAAGCCAGGGGAAGCAAGCCAGTAAGCAGCACCCCTCCATGGCTTCTGCATCAGCTCCCGCCTCCAGGATCCTGCCCTGTTTGAGTTCCAGTCCTGCCTTCCTTTGGTGATAAACAGCAATACAGAAGTGTAAGCGGAATAAACCCTTTCCTCCCCAACTTGCTTCTTGGTCATGATGTTTTGTGCAGGAATAGAAACCCTGACTAAGACAGTTGCTCTCCATCTCTTCCACTCTCTCTTTCTTTTTTCTTTCTTTAACTCTGAATATTAATGTACTATTTTCACTTAGATCTCCTGACAATGCTGGCAAAATTTAACACTTATCTCCACGAGATCAGTTTTTCCAGTCACCATGATAAAATAAATAGCAAACTTGAGCAGTGGTAGCAGTAGCTTAGCAAGCTGGGTTTTTTTGTTTGTTTGTTTGTTTACTTGTTTAGTATAATTTGAAGTTTCAGAATTAAAATTCTGAAATATCTCAATTGAAAGATTTTTGTAAAAAAAAAAAATTGATGCACCATTACATTCTGCGATACACAAGACTTCTGCAAAAATGGAGAGGCCTAATTTACTTGGGTTTACATTCATTTCTTATAGCCATTTGCATTTTCTCAAGCAAACACATGCATGTGCGTTCGCGTACACACACACACACACACACACACACACACACACACACACACACCTCGAACATGACAAAGTGTCTTCCTAACATTCTGGAGAATTAATGCTTGCTATACATAGCTAAGATCTAGTGTGTAAACGGTAGTAATAATTGCATACACTTACCAAAGATAATCCATATAAGAAAAACAGTGTAAATATGACCAGGAAACCAGTCATCACTATAATCTGGTTAGACTTTATGATAATTGCAATGAATATGGAAATAATAAAGATGAAGCCAACATAGATTAAGCCCCAGGACAGCCTAAACAAAGACAAAAGGCGTTTAAGTTAGTTAGCCTTTTAAATAAATATCTTCAAATCTACCAAAGCATCTAAGTACAGTACTATTACTCTTGCAGGTGGTTTATTAACTATGATATTGATAACGACAGAAGTACACTGTGTGTACTCTTCTTCACAATTC
Organism: Rhabdomys pumilio; assembly: GCA_030674055.1. Taxonomy (NCBI): domain Eukaryota; kingdom Metazoa; phylum Chordata; class Mammalia; order Rodentia; family Muridae; genus Rhabdomys; species Rhabdomys pumilio. Next base: position 11,592,092 of record JANHMN010000002.1, on the reverse strand, counting down.
TCCATCTTCTTTTCCTAAGGTAATCACTTTGAGAAACATCCTGCTTATGAACTCTATGCATTCTGTTTTCCATTACCACATAGTAGTGGCAGGTGCCAAATATTAGTATGACACCAGCCAATGGAAAGAATGTCACAACCAATTAAGAGACTATGAACCAAAGTATGGCCTTGCTGGTGCCTGGGGGCCTAGCATCCATATGTATCTACTGCACAAATACTATGAGCATTGTATAAGCCATATGTTGCATGCTATGGGTATTATACGTAACTTACCTTTATCAATCAACATTATCTATTATAAATGGAGCTTATGACATTTCGTCATGTTAATATAGTCTAGTGTTCTTCTGAAATTAGATAATTGTTTCCTATTTTCCTTTCCATTACAATAATGAAAAGAATCTTATTACATCTGTTTTTATGTAAGATGTAGGAGAATATGTCTAAAGTGAAATTAAAGTTTGTATTATCAGTCTTATTAGATATTACCAGAAGGCCCTAATTGTGAAGCTGGAAGGAGACGGAAGAGCTGATGGTCAGTCAGATGTCAATCAAAGGCCTCTCTGAGCATGAAGAGCTTGAGGACCTCACAGGCTACACTACCACACTTCTTCCCAGAGAACGGAAAGCCCGCAACACCAACTGCTTCCGTCACATGTTTCCTAGCCCTGTTATTTCCTTACCTGAATGGATGTAAGTTATAGCACACCTTTACATCTTTATGCCTGTGTGTCATTTGCTTTAGATGTGCTGGTGTTCACACTTTTTTCAAGATATTAAAGAACAACATGCGTTAGATAAGACAAGACTGTAAGGGTGCATGAGCCCAAACTTCTCATTTACAAGTAATAGAATCGTAGTCCCTCTCACTAGTCAATGGGTGTGTGAAATGTCACAAAATAAATCATTAACAAGGTGAAAATGGTAATGACAGGCATTCGTTCTGTTCCTCTGTTTAAAACCATGTAACTAACAAGAGTGCATCTCCTGCAGAATGCAGCAAAAGATACGTGTTTTGCAACCCTGCACCCCAGTAAAATATATTTAGTTGGATTTACTACTTATTTAATTTTTAATCCTATATTGTTATAATGAACTGGGCTGTGTTAGAAACATGAGCATTTTTCAAAGGTGTAACATATTCTGTAAATTTACTTCCTAAGAACAGAAGAGACTGCTTTAAGGTAGCACTGATAAAAACAAAAAACCACGGTGTAGGAGAATCATGAAATAAAGACACTAAAACAATTACTTAAAAAGAGAACAAGCTATAGGGGTGGAGTTGGGGAGACGATGTTAATAAACTTATACAAAGTCGTCTTGCTTGGAAAAAATACATGCATCATCTTACGGCATTAGTAGAAGTCATACTCATTCCCAAAAGATGTCTGATACTTGGGAAAGATGTTTTCAAAGCATCTTCTATCTTAGTTCAAAGGATGTACATATCAATGCGTTTTTTCCAGATCTTACTTTGTGTGCATGCTAAGAATCATTCTTAAAACAAAATCAGCATCAGAATTCCATTGTTTCCTTGGTCTTCATGCTTGCCTGCTGCTGCTTCCCTAATTTATGCTGACTCTGGCTGGGCATCTGCCTCCAAGGATTTGCCTTGAACTAAAGAAGACCCTTCAACCGAAGTTTCTCTCTCTCTCTCTCTCTCTCTCTCTCTCTCTCTCTCTCTCTCTCTGTCTGTCTGTCTCTCTCTCTGTGTGTCTCTCCCCCCCCACAACAGACCAGAATGGCAGGACATATATCCACTTCCACTCCTTTGTCATTCCCAATGCTCCTACACAAAAATTCTCACTTTTTAAAGACATGGGTTCCTCCTTTTTCTGTTTTCCAATCCACATACATTAAAATTAAGATTATCTTTGTTGGTAAATATATTCTACACAGAAACAAAGATTTCTGGGCTATAATTTTTACCTCGGGGAACACGTGAGTTGCTAAATTGGTCAATAAATAATGATTCATCCTGTCCATGAAGTTTTACCATTTCATACACATAGTTTTGGAGTTTGGAGAAGGAGTTTTCTTGTTCATACATGTTTTAAGTGGTGTTTAAGTTTTCATTAGCTTTGGTTCATCAAGAAGGATCTCAGGGTCTCTACACATCTCACAGAGCTCAGAAACTCCCCATTTTCCTGTGTCCACCCGTTCAATGCTAAGATTGCACGCCTGCATTGTCTGCCCAACCAAGTATTTTCTTGATTTGAGTAATATACTGAGAATTATACCTTAAGAATCAATATCAAACATGTCATGTTTCTTTTGAGCTAAAATAAACACGTGATTTTTTTTTCCTTTAAACCTGGCAATATACATTTTGTCAGTGATACCAAATTCTGTAGTTTGCTTCTGAGGAGTTTAGACCTTAAATCATTTGCATTTCTACCAACTAACTCTCACTATTTTCATAAGTCTTTATTTCTATGAAAAGTACTCCCCTTTTTTATGTCACAGATACATAAATAGTTGTGTCCATGTATACATACAAACATATGCATGTATTTCAAAATTACTTTGAAGGGTGTTTGTGGGGTAAGACAAAGTACAAACATTAATGTATAATTCAAGTCCTGTTAAGTCCTCCCTACCCACCGGCCTATATGTTATGTCCTTATCATATGGCATCTCTTAATAGACATGCTTCAAAACACTCCTGGTTGGCCACGCCCATAAACATCACATTCCCTTTACAAGGTTGTTTTCTTCCCAGGAAGAAGTGTGGAGAAGGCAGCTCATAACTAGGAGAAGATCAAGCAGAAATGCCATCAAGTCTGCAGCCCTGAGGCCCAGTCCCGGCATTCATTGTCTCCCCAACACTGGGCAACTAACTGCCTTATTTTCATTTGCCTTTACTTTCCTCATCTACAACCTTGAGGATGGCACCTCGATTGTAGAGGTTGCAAAGGGAAAAGCCAGCATTGAAATCATGCTCCGTGAGTTCCATCTATCCTCCATGGAAGATTCAACAAAGACTAAATCTAATAGTGAGAGCAAACAGCAAGTAGCCCGCATGTCAAATTCAAACAGTGGCATTGTAAAACAATAACACGTCTGCTATTTTGCGATCTCAGTCTCGGACTCACCAGAATGCAGAGTCTTGCAGACCCATGACTTTCATGATCTCCTTATTCTGTTTTCTCTCTTTAGTAACATTGCGTGATGCAAAATAGATAAATGAGGAGAAGTAAAGCAAGCAGAACAAGATAAAAATTTCATATTGAAAAATATCTTTAGTAATAAAAGGTAATGTCTTCATACTGATTGCATTGACAGACATTAACTCCTTCATCACGGAGTGGTTTGTGGTGACCTAGAGAAAGACAAAAGCAAACAGAAATTAAAGGGTACAATCTGACAAAGCTGGAATAAGCATTGGTGGTTACACTTCTGCTAGTTTCCTAGTTGGAATGCTGCAGTTGTCCAGTAACAGGAAATGTTTACTATTCGAGGGAATTGCGTGTGTTGGCTTGCATGTTTCTATGAAGCAGTGCAGAACTAGGCAAGGGGGAGGAGGAATGGAATGAGGAATTGTGGGAGGGAGGACCACCAAGAAGTGGGGAGGACAACGAGTGGAATGTAAAAAATAATAATAATAATAAAAAGGAAATTGTAAATCAGGGGGTTTTGTCTAAAAATTCTCTCTCATAAAATCAGAAGTTTACATAATTGCTAGTCTGAGTGCACCCCTCTGCAAAGCATGCGGAAACTTCATCCTTGAAGGGAGTTTGTTTAGGGAAGTAAGTCACGAAGCCTCACCCTCCCTCATGGATACATGAGTGACTCATCAAACGCTTGCACATTGTGTCCTAATGTGCAATTTGCCCTTTTGCTCCTCTGCCAAATGAGAACACAGTGTTCTTCTTCTCTTTGCCCTTTCGTCCCTTTTGCCATGTAAAAACTGCTAGGCTGTGACAGCCATGGGGCATGAGCCTGTTGAGAGGCCTAACCATACACTCACCAGACTTGAGAACTATGAAAAGTGACTATGTTCTTCATGAATTGCCCGGCCTTGGTGTATAGTTACTGTGGGGCAAATAACCTGGGACATCACCTTTCATTAAAATGTTGATGCCTCTGAAGTTAATTATGGTAACCACCGGAACTTTCCAATCCAATCGAGCACTTACTTCTATAATAGCAGCGTTAATGGCAGTTTGTAAGGCCACAAACCCTTCTTTCCAGTATTTGGTCAGTCTACAGTAAACATGAGCATATGTATCCCAGCAATGAGCTGTAAGCACAAGGAAAAGTGTAACCATCATTAGGGGATAAAGCCAGATTGGGAACAAGGAACAAAACCGTGAGAGAAAATGATGGGGAGGAGACTCCACTAGTCAGAACCTCATACAGGAGACAGGCATGGTGGGGCACACCTGTAATCCTATTACTCAGGAACAGAATAAGGCTTCTGGGCTAGCCTAGGGTATGTTGTGACCCTATCTCAAACAAAGCAAGCAAGCAAACTAATAAAGACATTTTGAGATGTGGCGGACACGTTAAGACGAAGGGTAGATAGTGTAGAAGCAGCTACCCTGACACACACACCACGAGACAAGAGATAGAACAACAGAAGCTCACTGAGACCGGAAAAACAAGGCTTTGGGGTTTCTATATCAAATACACACACACACACACACACACACACACACACACACACACACACACACACACAC
>JANHMN010000002.1:11548360-11581548 GCA_030674055.1 Rhabdomys pumilio | reverse complement strand
GAAGGAAGGAAGGAAGGAAGGAAGGAAGGAAGGAAGGAAGGAAGGAAAGAAAGAAGGAAGGAAAGAAGGAAGAAAGGAAGGAAGAAAGGAGGGAACAAAATTGAGTGGAAACATAGTTTTGCCCAGAAAATTTTCAAATAAACAAATTTTAACAATCTTTAAATTTAATCTTTCCTAAATTTACATGACAAAATGCAACACAATTCTTTCCTTGGCTAGAATGGAAGCAAACTAGAATCTACTGCTGTATTTACAAAATAAAATCTGGTTGGGAGAAAAAAAAATAAAAATTAGCTCTTTAAAATACTTAAGTGTCTAGAACCATCTGAAAAATAGATTGATCTTAGCCATATCCACCCATTTATTTGGCAGAGCACAAAAACACAGCACTAAGCTTTACTCACTAATGGGGAATGTTCACGCTCCCTGGAAACAGTCAAGGCTTCTCTTTTTCCTAGTGCATCAGTCTGAGCGTTATCTTTGGTTCCGTAAACATTCTTTAAGTAGGTGGCTGCTCTCTGCGGTTCCTACTCACACTGGTTTCCGAAAGGGGATGTGGTCAATCCAGGCTGCACATGACGAATCCGTTTTGTTTTCTGTGTCCTCTCTCTGTGTAAGCTAGTTAGTCTCCTGGGAAAATACTGCTCTGTGATTGGTTGAAAATAAAACAAACCCTATGTCTGTTCGATCTTTCAACTCCAGGAAAAAAAATAAAGCAGATAAGGAAAACTTGCTCAAGCCCTTCAGATACGATGAGATTAAGATGGGAAAGAAGAACAAAAAAAAAAATTAACTAAAAACTTGTATGAGAAATACTAACTCATGTTTTCTCACTATGCATAGCTAAACACAGACGTCAGTTTTCAACTTGGCAAACTCATGCTAACTGGGGAAATTAACTGAAGTTGGAAGTTTCTCTTCTTTTCCTATTTTTCTTTTAAAAGTAATGCAGTGCATATTTCTAGCTTGGAGAAATTCTTACAGTAGACAAGTGAAGACTAATTTTCAAACACGTTTCTCCTACTCTGGTCACAGTCATGTGGGATTTTATGAGCTAAGTAGATCAATAAAACAGATTTTGTGTGTGTGTGACTAAAACACATAAAAGGATTCAGGGGTTTTTTTTTTTATGCATTGATACTAGTATACCTAAAATCCATTCTGTTCTCATTGCACAGTGTATCTGAAAGGCACTGAAAACGTTTTGACTTACCACAGCAAATGTCAAAACAGAAAAGCAAAGTCCAGGAGTTGAGAAATCTCAAATATTTGTCATGGCTCTTTATCCACATGTGTTAATAATCCTAAATCTGAGAGACGTTCCAGAGTATCGGGGACAATTTTAAAACAGTAACAGTTACAGCCGTTATAATAGACTCAGCAATTAATTCTACTTTTAAAAGAAGATACAAGTGAAATGCCATGTCTTTTACATTAGAAACTGTCAAAACAAACAAGGTAACAAGGGTATTCTAAATGCCTCGGGACTGTGGAGAACAATGTCACAAACACTTAAAAAAATGTTTCAATGACAGGAGGACCAGAGCCATTACAAGGTCCCCTTTGATTACTGGAGGTCAGGCCTCTATCCCTGCCTTTGCAAGATTGGAATTGCCATCGTCCTTCTACACTTGGAGAAGGGAGGAGATGTCAGGGGCAGCCTTGCTTATACACTAAAGGCCTAAAATCAGTCATAGGCCTAAGTCAGCCTGCTAACACAAAGCCTTGGTCTCTGTGGAAAAACGCTGAAACAGATAGCTATAAGATCTTGTAAACAGGCAACTTTGGTGGAAATTTACCAGTCTATTATCCATAGACCTTGTGGATAGGTAACCTTGATGGATAGTACCAACTTAGATAAGGACAAGTGAATCATAGTCAGAGTCATAGTGACATGGTCCCTGAACCTTCACTCAGCCGATACTCTGTTCTAGAAGATATCTGTACTCCCTCTGAACTCCTACGCTCCTGAGTCATCCCCTTCCCCACATCCTGCCTTTTTGTGTTTATAATCCCTGTGTGAAAAAGTAAAAATCACCATTTGATTAAAAAAATAAAAATAAATTGTTTCAATCATAGAACTAATCTTTTGAAGTAGCCTAGAATATACTTCAGGTTTCTATTAATTTTATTGCTGTAGTTGTTTGACAGTCTTTATATTCTATTTTTGGTAGTTAATGATTTTTAATAAAAAGTGAAAAGTTCTTTCTCAGAAATTTTATATTATGCACTTAATTGCTAGCCTTCTTTATTTCTTGTTTGTTTGGTTTGCACTCATATATTACATCCCAACCCCTGTTTCCTCTGCCTCCACTTCTTCCAGTCCCTCCCCCACATCTACCCTCTCCCCAAGTTCTAGTCCTCCTCCATTTCCCTTCAGAAAGGAACAGGCCTCGCAGGGCTATCAACCAAATATTCCATAAAATATTACAATAAGTCTAGGTGCATGTGTTCATGTCAAGGCTAGATGAGACAAGCCAACAGGAGGAAAAGGGTCCTAAGAGCAAGCAAAAGAATTGAAGGCAAATCTTTTTCACTCTACTTTTCTTAAAATTTTATTAAAACTCACAGCTTTAATAACAACAATTTCTTAAATATATTTACTGCTTTCTTGTCGTTTTATACACATGCTTTATTGGCCTCTTATTTTTCTCATATTTGTTTGAGACAGAGTCTCTCACTGAACTTGGAGCTAGGCAATTTATTGTGGTGACACTATTTTTGACTTTGAATGTAAAGATAATCCTACCAATAGCGACCTAACATGATGAGGAAGGTGCAGCCTCCAGCTGGGACCTGGAAATACTAGGTAAAATATATTCCAAATTAGAAGTTGGGACATATAATTAAACTTAAAAATCGGGAGTAAAGGATACTGAAAAGGCATAAACAACCAGAAAAATAAACAAAAAGTGGGGGCATACCACCTAGGTTCTAAAACCAAAAAGAGAATTTAAAATTTAGCTGTGTGGGTAGCATTTCAGATCATTAAGTACATCTGGAATATATTGGATTAAAATCTAGGCCTCTGGTGTCTTAGTGTGTCTGTGACCCAGACTTTATCACTAACAGGTAGACAATCTACAGTTCATTTTCCTACAAGAATCTAGATGTGTCTCATGACTGTTCAGTGCTAAATACCGTCTAGGAAAAAAAAAATCTCACATCTACTCCAGGGAAGAATATGGATATAAATTTTCTGTCCAATCACTGCAACATATAGAAAATAAAAACCCAGGGATGGAGAGGTGGCTTAGTGGGTAGAAGCATGTACTCTGATCCCCACACCAACACTAAAGAGTTGGACATGACCGTGACCATGCACACGCATAGGAGCAGACAGCTATGTTGGGCAAAGACAGAGGGATTACTGGTGCTTACTGGCCACCAGCTCAGCAAATCCAATGAGACACTCTGTCTCAAAGAAATAAGGCAGAGCATGAGAAAGTGGACACCCCGTGCTTTTCTCTGGCCTCCTCTGGCATTCCATCCACACGTGTGTACACACATGACGTTCGTGCACGTAACATACACTTTTAGTTCTTTTTCTTTTCTTTTTTTGAGATGATAATATAGTGTGTCATTACCGCCTGCCCTTCTCTCCCTGCAAACATTCCCATCCCGTCCAACCCTACTGACTTGCTTTCAGATTCATGGCCTCTTGTTCATTAATTCGTGTTGCAACACAATTTTTTAAAAATAAGTAATACATTTCTCTCTCATACAATACATTCTGATCACAGTTTCCCCTCCCTCTGCTCATTCCAGCTCCCCCTCCCCTCCCTCTCAGACCAACTTCCTCTATTTCCCTACTGAACAAAACCAGAGACAACAACCAATCACCACAAAACAAACTAATAAAACAAGGCAAAAGCCCTCATATCAAGACTGGACAAGGCAACCCTATAGGAGGAGAAGAGACCCAGGAGCAGACAAAGAGTTATCCCTCTCACTGTTAGGAGTCAGACAAAAAAACACCAAGTTAACTGCAATAACATTTATGCAGGGAACCTGGTACAAACCTTTAAAAGCCCTGTGCTTAAAAAGAAAAGAAAATGAAGATTTAAAGTGTGGGTGTGTACATGTGTGTTTCATTTGTCATATTTCAGGTGCAGTAGACAGAAGGAGATCTTCTTACTAACAGGGACAATATCATAGCAGAAAGAAAAAGTTAGTACTGTGATCTTGCACTATTTCTTTAAACATTTCCCTCTCAATATTTTTTCGTTCATTAAAATGAGAAACAGAAATGTTGTCATATGTATGAAACATGTCATATAAATATATATAATTATTGTGGAGATTAAATTTATTAAAAATGTCTAGAAAATTGTAAATACACCCTCTCTGAAAAAAATGGTTACTGTAGTGGTGGCCCACGCCTTTAATCCCAGCATTCAGTGGGCAGAGGAAAGTGGATCTCTGAGTTCGAGGCCAGCCCAGTCTACAGAGTGAGTTCTAGGACAGCCAGGACTACACAGAGAACCCTTCCGGGAGGGCGGGGATTATATGTTCTGATTGTTCTTGTCCTCTTAGTATCATTAGCACTTCCTGGAACCCTACAAAGAAGACTTAAGTAAGTCAATAGATTTAAATTACATTTCTCCTAGAAGAGAACTTCATGATCAAAAGTCTAACATATAGGTAGAGAATGAGAGAGAGAGAGAGAGAGAGAGAGAGAGAGAGAGAGAGAGAGGTGGGGGGATTAGTACTAGTAAACAAAGAACTAAAGTTAACACTATAGAATTTGTACTACAATCTAAGAAACTATGTAAATTAGCTAAATTAGGAGAGAAAGAAAATAACCCATTAGAATGCATAAAATTTTAAAGTAAAACTAATAATTGAGGTTAGAAACTCAATAGATACACTTAGAGCAGATTACACAGAGAGAACTCTTTAGTAATTTTTCTTCCTTTTTTCTTATTAATCATTGTATTCATTTACATTTCAAATGATGTCTCCCTTCCTGGTTACCCTCTGCAAACCCCATTCTATCCCCCCTTTCCTCTCTCCTCTTTGTCTCTATAAGGGTGCTTCTCCTCCCACTCACCCACCCCCACCTCACCCCTCTAGCATCCCCCTACACTGGGGCATCAAGCCCTCCTACACTCCCATTGATGTCAGATAAGGCCATCCTCTGCTACATATGTAGCTGGAGTCATGGCTCCCTCCATGGATACTCTTAGGTTAGTAGTTTAGTCCCTGGGAGCTCTGGGTGGTCCAGTCAATTGATATTAGTCTTCATAGGGGGTTGCAATCTCCTTCAGTACTTTCCCTAGCTCTTCCATTGGGGTCTCTGGGCTCAGTCCAATGGTTGGATGTGAGTATCTGCATCTGTATTGGTCAGAAACTAGCAGAGCCTCTCAAGGAACAGCCATACCAGGCTCCTGTCAGCAAGAGCTTCTTGGCATCAGCAATAGTGTGGGTTTGGTGTTTATAGATGGGATGGATCCCTAGGTGGGGCAGTCTCTGGATGGCCTTTCCTTCAGTCTCTGTTCTTTGTTTTGTCTCTGTCTTTTCTTTGAACAGGAACATTTCTGGGTTTTAAATTTTGAGATGCCTGGGTGGCCCATCCCTCAACTAGGGGGCATGCCTATCTACTAGGGGTGGTCTCTACAGGTTGTATCTCCCCTTTGTTGGTTATTTCAGAAATTACAGCCACCAAACCATGCTGTAGAACAGTAGACTCACCCCTTCTGTGTCAGTAACCATACCTCTCTTCCCTCTTTCTTTTTCTTTCTTCCCATTTTTTTTCTTTTTCAAGACAGGTTTTCTCTGTGTAAGCACCCTTGGCTGTCCTAGATTTCACTCTGTAGACCAGGCTGGCTTTGAACTCACAGACATTTACCTGCCTCTGCCTCCTAAGTACCTGCTGGGATAAAAATTGTGTGTCACCACAGCCTGGATTCTTCAGTCTTTTTTTCTTACCTCTCTGTGTGATGGTTTGAATGAGAATGATACCCCATAGGCTCGGATATTTGCCTGCTTGGTTCCCAGTTAGCAGAACTGTTGGGGATTAGGAGATGTGGCCTTGTTAGAGAAGATGTGTCACTGGGGGGTAGGCTTTGAAGTTTTCAAAGCCTATACCAGGCCCAGTCTCAATCTCTCTCTGTCTGCAGATCAGGATGTAAAGCTCTAAGCTATTCCTCGAGCGTCTGCCTGAATGTTCCCCCACCATGATGACAATGGACTAGCCCTTGAAAACTGTAGGCAAGCCCCCAATTCAAAAGCTTCCTTTTATATTTGTCTTGGTCATCATGTCTCTCCACAGCAATAAAACAGTAACTAAGACAGATATTGGTACCAGGAACTGGGGTATTACTATAATACAAATAACCGTGCTGTTCATTGGGAAAATATGGAAGATGGGACTTTGGACTAGAAAAGCAATTGAACAGTATAAGTAGTACTTAAAGAGTCCTTCAAGTAGGAACACTGAAGACAGTGGTACTGAGAGCTACGTGGGCAGTGGCAGTTCAGCTCAAGAGGTTTCAGAGGGGAATGATATTGGAGACTATTCTGGTGATATTTTACCAAATAACATGCCTTCTTTCTGTCCTTGTCCAAAATCTGTGCCAGGAACTTAATTGAAGAGTTTTGGATCAAGTTCATTGCCAAAGAGGATTTTAAGCACCCTGGTATCAATTATGCCTGGTATGATTACTAGTGATTAGACTCTCAGGCAAATCTACAATGAAAAAAAAGAGCAGGCAGAGCAAAAAGAAATACAAAATGTGGATTCAGTAGATCTCTGGCCTCTGGGTTCAGCACAGAGACTTCATTGCAGCTTGCTGGCTTTCTGCATAAAACATAACCAGAAGACTCAGTTCCTGCCTTTGCTCGTTGAAGAGCTACGGTATCACTAGCTAGAGCATTCCGGTTACAGATTCTAGTGGAACTCTGTGGGTCATCTCCTGCAGATCTGTGAGGATGAGCTTGCAGGCCACACCCACACTCCTGTAGCTGGCAATGCAAAGTCTGCTGAAGGATGAGGACTTGGCCATCTCTGCTCTTCAGGATCTGCCCATGGAGCTCTTCCCACCACTATCCAAAGATGCCTTCACCCACAAACAATTTAACATCCTGAGGACGATGGTATGAGTCTGGCCTTTTTCCCTGTTTCCCACTGGGTGGTCTGATGATGATGAAGGCACTGTACCTAGATATCTTACAAACTGTACTGGATGAGACTGATAGACTGCTCGACCAGAATAGTCACCCCAGGAATTACAAACTGTAAGTTCTGTCTGGATTTGTGGGCTTTGCACAAGGACTTCTGGACCGTGTGAGCTGAAGATATAAGAGCATCTTGCATTCCAGGGGTCAAGTGTAAGAGAAAACCACAAAAGAGAGGACCAAAGATAGTAGCCAAGCCAAACTCATTGAAAGTGTTTATAGACCTGTTCCTCAAACCAAGAGCCTTGGATACATGCCTTCCTTATGTCTTCCAATGAGTAAGAGAGAGAAAAGATTTGCTGCAGCTTGGCTGTAAGAAGCTGAAGATCAACATGGTAGGTATCCAGAACATAGTGAAGGTTCTGGAAGTGCTGCACCTGAACGCTGTCCACTCTGGCCATCTTTGCTCCTTACCTAGGCCAAATGAGCAATCTCCTCACATTCATTCTCTCTCACATCCACATGCCTGCCTCTATTACCCCTGAGGAGAAGAAGCAGTTGGTCAGCCAGATCACCTCTCAGTTTCTCAACCTGCAGTGCCTTCAGGACCTCTCCCTGGACTCCATCTGCTTCCTCAAAAGTCAAATGGACCAGCTGTTCGGGTGCCTGGAGGCCCCCTTGGAGAGCCTCTCTATCTGATTCCCAGTTGTCAGAATCAGACTTGAAGTCCCTGTCCCAGGGTCCAGGCATCTGACAGCTCAATCACTTGAACCTGAGTGGTGTCATTCTGACCAACATAGGTCCTGAGCCCCTTCGAGTCCTGCTGGAGAGAGTTGCACCTACCTTGAAGACCCTAGACTTGGAGAACTGTATAATTATGGACTCTCAGCTTAATGTCCTCTTGCCTGCCCTGAGCCAGTGTGTTCAGCTCATCATGTTCAACTACATAAGGAATCCCATCTCAGTGGCTGTTCTGGAGCGCCTGCTCTACCACACCTCCAGGCTGAGCTGCTTGAGTTTGGAGATGTATTCTACCCCTTGGGAGATTTATGGTGCCCAGGGTGCTTCCCACCATCGGAGGCTAGATGAGCTTTGAGAGGAGCTGAGCAAGACAATGATGAATCTAGAACACACCAGGAAGGTCTGATTCAGCATCACGCCCTGTCTTCCTCGCGGCAACCAGGCCATATGAGTCAGAGCTCAAGCTTCATCAGGCAGGCCTGGTCCCCTAACTGGGTACTTGTGTGGCAAGTGTTTCCTTTCTAGCTCTTGGAAACAGAATCCATTAGTACAGATGATTCCTGAAGAAAACACAGTACATGTGATCTCAGGGTGGGGGATAGGGGTAGGGATAGGGATGAAGGATGTTGAGCAGCAAAGGCAGCCTCATAAATGCTGACCTAAGATGTTGACGTCCTTCGGGACATGTGTATTCAGCAGTAAGAGGTGAAGTTTCTAGATGAAGAACCACTTGAGGGTGTTTATTTCATGGATGAGGGGGAAAGAAGTTGCCGGTGTGTTTTTCCCCGCTTCAGGCTATATATAGGGTAAATGGAATACACCATGTTACAGTTTAGCAGGCCCAAATAGCCACTGGCAGCCACCACCTTAATCTCCAGCTCTGAGCCCTAAAGAATTTGCCCACCAGCAGTCCCATCCATCCAAGAAGGCCACAGTTCTGTTCAGAGGGCCAAGTCAGTGTAGAGTCTAAACAACTTCACTGAGGGGAATGCAAAGAGTTTTGAGATGGTGCTGCCAGGTGCTGGGAATTACCACAAACCAAGTGGGAAGGGACAGGCTTAAACTGTAAGTAGGTAACAACCATACACCATGCTTAAAAATCAGTAAAGCCGACAACACAGTAAAGTAACATTGTTTGTTAGTCCTAAGGTACCTAAGGTACGGGTGACCACCATGAACAGATGTATCACCTGACCTTTGTTTGGTCTCCAGATGATTCAGACTTCTTGATTTAAGTGACTAGCACTATTGCACTGTGGGTGGGTGGCTTTATTAGTAATATACTACTAGGGACTAAATGTAGGACTTTGTGCATGCTACGCAAATGCTCTACCACTAGGAACGTTTAAGTCATTACACTGCTGTGTATGTGTTGGATGTAGGAGAAATTTCAGAATTTAAATAAATGTGTGACAAAGAAAAAAAAAGAAATACAAAATGTACAGTTTGAGAAGATTTAATGTTGCTGCAAAGTCTTGTGCTCATGGCAATGAGAAGTTTAAAGAAAAACATGATTTGTAGTGGGGAAAAAAGAGAGTGGTACCCTCAGAACAAGACCCCACCCAGCTCAGCTTCTAACATGCAAAATGAAATTAAAGATGAGTTTATGCAACAAAGAAAACTATCAACTTAAAGCATATGCAAACGCCAGTCATGGAGGGGGCAGGTTCCAGTCTTGGGAGGGAGTAGAACATCGCGGTTTTGCCATGTGTTTCTGGATTTAGATTAAAGAAGGACACAGGAAAGGGTTTTTTGGAATCTTCCTTTGTAGTTAAGGAAAGCAACTGATGCCAGGCATGTGGGGAGAGGAGTCCTTTCCCTCCCAGACTCAAGTCACCACATCCAACATTCACATCACCACTTTTGGTTTTTGTAGCTTCCACATATGAGAAATAACATATAGTATTTGTCTTTCTGTGTGTGATTGATCTTAGTTGACCTAATGTCCTCTAGTTCCATACCATTTTTGACAAACGCATGTCATTCCCTTTTATGACTAAATGACATTCTGTAATAATAATAATAATAATAATAATAATAATAATAATAATGACATTCCATTTTTTGTAGAAGAATTTTAATCCAACACCATGGCTGCTCTGACAAGGAATCACATCCAAAGACCCCATAGGTCTATGTAATCCAGCCAGAATAAAGACAGGCTCTGGATTACAATATGATCTGGCTGGAATACAGACACGCCCTTAATTAAGACCTTTAATCCCTAACAATGAAGTTAAGGTTAGTTTGTAGAAGGAAGCAGTCATGTTTGAAAGTGACTTCTAATTGAGGGACATATGGAAAAGAAAATAGCAGCAAATCAGAGAAAGAGTGACAGAATGAGTCAGAGTTAGGATACAACCAACTCTTAGGAGAATAGTACAGGAAGGAGGGGCTACTTTAGAGCATTTCAGGGAGAGAAAGGTGTGTGTGGCAGTTTTAGTGGGACAGTTTTACAAGACAGATGGCAGAAAGAACAAGCTAGACACAGGTGAAAACAGAATGAGCCAGAGAATTTAAAAGGAACCAGAAGATTAGAACAGATTGCCAAAGTTAGTATGAGGTCAAGCAGAGCAATTCAGTGAGAAGCCAAGAGGAACCAGATTGAATCAGTCAGTCTGGAAGATTAGATTGTACAAAGGCCAGAAACTTCCATACCTAGGCCCAGGAAGAGTTAGAACGGAGAAAGAAGTACTCTAGGCTCAACTCAAGCTTCGTATTCACACAGCTGGGGTATAGGTCTCATCTCATCAAATTCATAACCTGCTCTTTGTTCTCCCATCTGTCTTCTACATGGTCTCAACTGCATCCTGATGACTCTCAAAGTATGCACCATCTCCATTTCCCTGAGATCCTTTTTTACTTTAAAAATTATTCTTCTAAAAATATTTCCACAACCTTTTAGATACAACCCCATTTATTATACTCCTTTCATTATGCAAAAGCCAACTGCATTTTGCAATTATTTGTTTTTCTTCCAGTTTCTTTGTCCAGTTTTTTTTCCTGATGACCTTTGAATCCTTGACTAACATTTGAGTAGGAAGATATGTTAGAAGAACCAAGTCATCCAGACACTGTTGTTCAGAATGAGCTCATGAAAGTAATTTCTGGACAGAGTTTGAAAGAAGGCACTGGAAACCCAAGAACGGGGTGCTGACAGTTAACTTGTGGTGTCTTGCTGTATGTCTTAGAATTCCTATATGCAACATTAGGTTTATATCAAGTTCAGGAAGATAAATGAAATGTATAGTGAAATAATGTTCTAGTATGTTGTTCATCTCAGAGAAGGTAGACAGGAACTCGGAGCAGAGACTCCATACTTGACAGCTGAATGGAAAGCCCAAATGTTAAGATAAAGCAGGAAGAAATATCAAAAGGGAACCGAGGAATTAAGGTACATATTTCACAGTCCAGAAAGATGGTAAAGTCTACAACATGAAAGACAACAGGTAAAATGAACAGAAGCTTAAAATTGGCTTTTGAAGAAGGCCATTTGTACTTATGATACTAGAGAGCATGCTGAGAAGTTACAAGAGGAGAAAAATGTAAAATGAATCCTTGAATTTAGTCACTTCATTACAGCACTGACTACAATCTGGAAAGCCTCCAATCCTCTTTGCTTCTTTGTTAAGTAACAGAAAAGCTCATATCTAGCTCGATCATTGTCATTAAGGGGGAAACAAGGATATGTTGGTCATTATGAGATGAAGTCGGTTACTACAATGATACTTTTAGGTTTAGCTGTGAAATCAAGAAGGAAATGGACAGGGAGCAGAACCCAAGAGAGAGAGTCGTGCTGTGGTCAGCAAAGCTGGAGCCATCTAAGCCTTTGACATCAGACATGGAGGACTTGGAATTTGCCCTGCTGGGTTCCAGTCTTGTTTCAGCTCACTGTGCCCACATTGTTCCCTTTTAGGATAGTACCATATATTTCATGACATTCTATGTTGGAAGTATGTACTTTGCTTTTCTTTTTTTTTAATTTATTTACAGGGGTGTACGTTTAGAAACATTGTTCCGAGTCTCACAAAAGAGTTTGGGATTTTAAGCTGTGTTGCAACTGTGAAAACCTGTGGGGACTTTCAAAGTTAGACTAAATGCTCTTTGCATTATGATATGGCCACAAGCCTATGGGCACCAGAGACTGTGGGAAGGTGCCGTTCGAATGATAATAGCCCTTGAAGTCTTAAACAGAAATGATGGCATTACTGAAGAGGCCCTCCTATAAACATTTTATGACGTCCTGAGTTGGACTGACCCTTGAAAGTATAGTTGCTAATGTGGTTTTCATGCACAGGCTCTGCTGGTGATTCTATAGTAGTCAGTTTTTAATTCCAGCTGTCTTCTCCCTGGCAGCCAATGCATAGACCTAGGGCTATGTATCCACGTCCATTTTTCTACCCACTGCTGTTACTTTCTGCTAACTTCCATGTGCTCAAAAATAACAATCATTTGAGTGTGCTCAGAATTCTTCATCTGTCGCTCACATTCATGAACTGTTATGTCCATAAACATCCTATAAAATGCACTAACTATGGCTAAAGAAAACTACCCTGAGAATAGCTTTTAACACGATTGTTTCAGTAAGCGCCAGCATATTGAACTATCGGCTTCTCCATACCTGGATGAAGAGGGTTTTTTTCTGACTGAAAATGCTATGAAGTTATGAAAAATAGTGCCTGAAGGGGATCAGGTGTAAAGTTGGTGTTGTTTATTGTGGGGGGTACAGAGAATTTCATTTTTTGAAGATCTTTGAGGAAGGTTCCAAAACCCAACTTTATTTTTAAAAATTTCATTAATACAGTTATTCACTTTACATCCAAATATCAGCCCCACCTCTCCCCCCAGTCTCCCCTCAAACAGCTCCTTCTCCCATTTACCCCTCCCCTTCTCCTCTGAGGAGGAGCCCCCACTCTCCCAGGTATCACTCCACCCTCACACATCAAGTCACTGGAGGACCAGGCACATTCTTTCACTGAGGCGTCCCAGTTAGGGCAGGCCAAAGATTCCGGGGCAGCCCAACTCCAATTTTTGCACATGAAGACCAAGCTGCAGATAGGCTACCTATGTGCTGGGGGCCCAGGTCCAGCCCAAGCATGCTCTTCAGTTTTTCTGGGAGCCCCCCATGGTCCAGATTGGTTGACTCTGTTGGTCTTCCTGTGGAGTCCCTATCCTCTTCAGGTCCCTCGGTCATTCCTGCCAAATCTTTCACAAGCCTCCTCAAGCTCTATCTAATGTTTGGCTGTGGATCTCTGCATGTTTCCATTGGCTGCTGGCTGGAGCCTCTCAGAGGACAGTTATGCTAGGCTCCTGTCTACATGCATTAACAGAGTATCACTGATAGTGTCAGGGACTGGTTCTTGCCCGTGGGATATGTCTCAATTTAGACCAGTCATTGGTTGGCCATTCACTTCTATCTGCTCCATCTTTATCCTTGCATATCTTGTAGGCAGGATTTTCCAGTTTATGGGAGCATAGTATTTCAATGATGCTCTCTGGTCACTAGTATATTTAATGTTCTCATTTTCATCTCTAATTTGGTTAATTTAGGTTTCCTTTGACTTCCTCTTAATTAAGTATTTGCTGATTCCAAAAGAACCATGTTGAGGAACTTCGCCATTAAGGTAGCAGTTCCCTATGAGCAGATGACTTTCTAAGCTCCACACAAAATGGGGAACACCATTTCTCAGCAGGGCTTTACCGTCTCTGCCTGTCTTACAAGAATGTCCCTGAACACAGGTGGCTGGCCTTGGCTGGCCATGGCTGGCCTTGGCTGAAAAGTGACCTTGTACAGAGCTCTCTGCAAGGCTGCATAACTCAGTTCATATGTCCACTCTGGCTTCCTGCCCATATGATAATTAAGTGCCATATTATAACCAACCAGCATTTCTGCTCACTTGATACCATGACCAATTAGCCCTTTCCACTCATGCCCCTAAAAATCTCTCTTATATTCCCTATCCCTGAAACAATAAGGTAGACTTGTCTCACTCAGCAGTCTGTCATTCTGTCCATACTCACGGCCCTCCAAACTCTGTTCTGTCTCTGATCCCTTTGTTCCCTCAGGTGGAACTACAGCCTTTGGGGAGAAAGACGGGGCACAGAATGAATCATTTTTCATTATTTTTTGCTCTTTTAAGTCTCTGATTAATTTCTGACCAGATATTTATTATATCTTTCCATCTGTTAATATTTTTAATTAGAAGGGGGTTGGCTGTTCATTTGCTAAGACCTTAAAATAGATAAGTAAATGTCTTCCTTCATTTTTTTTTTTTTTTTACGGTATAGTATAGAGTTTATTCAGGGCATGGGGAGGGGGGTTAAGAGGGTAGTAGAGGCAGAGTGGGGAGGGGAAGGGGAGGGAAAGAGAGAAGCAAGAGGCAAGACAGCATGAGGTTGAGAATGCAAGGGAGTAAAAGTAAGAGCAATAAGCAAATTTCTTGAGACTTTGAGATAGATAAGTAAATTTCCTGATTTCTCTGCTTTTTAAATGTAAGTACTTATAAAAACTCCCTCTTACAACTACGGGGCCACTTTCATTTCGAGAGACTTTAAAGTTTAAGTCAGTGGATTTGGAGGGTCAGAAGGGAATTGTGGTGTCTGAATGACCTATTGGTGAGAATGTGGTGTTGATACCATTTTATTTGGACCTAGCTGTCCCTGTCTAATTCAGTAATACATTCACAAAATTCACTGCAGCAGTGTTCAATACACTTATAATCATCGTATCGTGATGGGGTTTCCCTTTATTATTAGGTATCCACCTTGTTTCTTTCTGATTTTGGTTTGACTTAAAGTCAAAACCAAATAAAAATATAGCCACTCCCACATGCTTTCCTCTTTATTTGCTTGGTACGTCAATATTCATCTTTCTTCATCTTCAGCATATTTGAGTCTGGATAAATATTTCTTGCAAACAAACTCAATATTGTCTGTATTTCAATTTGCTTGTCTAAGGGCACTTATATTTAGGATTTTTGAGAGCTATTCATTAGTTACTATTAATTTTAATATTTAATTTTTCTAATTAGTTCAAAATTTTCTTTCTTCTTCATCTTAAGCTTTTGACTGAGTTCCTGGGTGTTATTTTTTTTATGACTTTTTTCTCTTTATAGCTGTTTGATCATATTGCTTCCTCATCTTTTTCTTCAATCTCTGATTTTGCTTTCCCTTCTGTTTTCATGCATTGGCGGTGCTTTCTATTGTGTCTTCTATTTAACTTACTGAGTTTTTATTTCCAGTGTTTCTATTTAGTTTTTTGTGTTCAGAATCGCAATTTCCTTGAAGCTGTGAACATTCTTCCCCATGTCCTGAATAACCCTTTTAGTCCATTCATCGATTATCTGAATACTCTATGAGATCACTGATCATCAAAACACTCGGCTTTTGAATTCTTTGTCCAGAATTAACAATTTCAGTACATTGGGGTTCAGCTATAGAAAGGGTGTGATCTTTCTGAGGTACCATGCTTTTCTGCTTCTGAGCATTTCCTCTTTCTGTGTTGAGCATTTCCTGTTTCAGTTTGAGGTGGATATCTGTTTATCTGGGATCTTCTTATTCAGCAACTCTCGCCTGAGGGTTCAACTGCCAATACCACTCAGAAATTAGAAAACAAATGACCATAACAACAAGAACAGAAACCCAAAAGTAGACATAGAAATACAATTAAAATCAAATAAGGCTGACCAGTAAGCCAATAACTGCAGAAAATGAGGGAAAAAATGTAGAGTAAGCTATGAAGTTAGAAACAATAAGCAGGTTACACAAAGGGTCTGGGAAAGAGTGAAAAGAAGCAGCCAAGTTAAATATAAAAGGGAAAGGAGGATTGAGGAAAACAAAAGAGCAATGGGTAAACCTGACTATAGAGCAAAGAAAAGGGATAAAATTAGAGAAAGTAAGCAAGATAAATAAAAAAATAAAAACATTTTTTCTAAAAATCGTGTTAAAACAAAGGGGTTTAAATGTAGCTAGGTGGTAGAGTCTTTGCTTAGCATCCACAAAGTTCTGCATTTGATCCCTAGACATACACACACACACACACACACACACACACACACACACACACACTAAACAAACACATACACAGGGTTTAAAAACAAAACTGAAAATATGAAGAAAAACGAAGGTTAAATAAAAGAAAAATCGAATAATGGAAAAAGGTTCAGAGTTTTTAACAGAATTGTAGAGGGTTCTTTTGGGGTTCTCTCCAAGGCTGCAATCTCCCAGCTATGGCAGAGGTACAGTTGTATTAAGTCCCTTCTTGCTGCTATTCAGTGTGCTATTGTTCTTTGTGCACCGATGGCCAAGCCAGTATCAGTTGCCACTACAAGGATGAATTCATCTTAGAAGCTCTCCTTGTGAATCAGGATTCATCGTTGGCACACTGAACTGCAGCCTGCTGACTTGGCAGGTTCGCATTCATTCCAGAAACCTCCCACTTTGTGCATCAAGCTGTAGCTAATGTCCAAGCCACAGGGCATCCTTGAGTACACTGGAGAATGAAAAAGGCAGAGTACCGAGATTTGCACTGGAGCGGAAGAACCAAGGGGAACCTGGCACTCTGCTTGCTGGTCTCAATGCATTTAGGCAACTCTCTACATTAAACCAAAATGGCGGGAAGCGAGTCTAAAGGAAAACAGTGATCTGTTGGACCACAGCAAAAAGGTCTCAGTTCTACCTGGCAGCAAACTGCGCATGCCAGGAAGGCAGCTCCAGAGGCCTGACTGCGCCACAGGAGCTCAGTGCTGTTCTCCAGTTACTCTGAGAGGTCTATGTCTTGTACAGGTCTAGTCTCATGATCAAACTCAGCGTGCTGGTTCTCCAGTTACTCTGATAGGGCTTTGTCCTTGTTCCAGAGTAAGGCAGACTACCATGCCTTCAGTAGTTTAAACTCAGCTTGATGTCTCACTGTTCCCTGCTCCATGGCTACCTCTCGTGGCTCCTGCCTACCTAGACACCGAGGCAAGATGTCTCCAGACTCCTTGAATCGCAGCGGTTCCGTTCTCCTATCTCCAAAGTGTCTCAGTCTCAAACAGTAGGCCCTCCTCTCAAGAAGGTATCTTGCTATACCATTGAAAGATCTAAGAAGCAGCATAATGGATTCCTTTACCAACACCAGCCTGCCATGCAGGAGTCACTCAAGTAACATATCCTCTCATTGGATTTATGAATTACAAAAAGTGTGAGCTTACTCTTTGCTACCACTGCCAGTCTTTCAGCAGAGATGTCAGACTTACCTCCCATGTGTTATGGCTTTGTTATCCCAGCCCTCCTTATCGACTCTAGAGCTGACACTAAAAGATGTTTCCTTTTTACCCACTACATAACCTGTTTATCACTGGTCAGAACATATTCATGATTCCCTTCTTTTTCTCTGTATCTTTGGAATAAAGACTATATTGCTACCTAGCCTTTTCTTTCTCAGAATTACAACAAAGAAGTTTCTAAACTGCCACCCTCCAAGCTCCTGTCCCAGCATGGAATTTTAATCAAGTCAAGTGTCTTCTAATGGTGAGAAGTTAGTTTTCAAATAGTCCAAGAAAACGTCATTTTAAAATATCAATGGGATTTTGACTCTCTCACTACAAGAATTACCTCTGTAAGACAAACAATAAACCTATTTCAAATGCATAAATAATACTAGCTTTACTATTGAGAGTAACAGAATTGAGAATTTCAAAAACTGGAGATTGCAATGACGTCTCTACTAACAAAGGTGATATCCCAATAATCCTCTTTGAAGGGTTTTGTTTGCCCATCTCTGCCAATCCACCTTCCAGTTTGTTATCAATAAAGTTTGCTTTTGAATAACAAGTGCTGAGATTCCCTGCTTATGCGCTGGAGAGCTGGCTCAGAGGTTAAGAGTGCACTCTGCTCCTCTAGAGAACCCAAGCTCTCCCACGGAAGCTCACTGCTATCTGTAACTTCAGCTCTGGAGATTCTGGCATCTCCTGCTCTCTGCTAGCACGGCATGCAACGTGGTGCACAGACTTATATGCAGGCAAAACACTCATACACATAAAATAAGTAAACATAAAATTTCAAAAAATCCTTGAAGACTATTTTGGAGAGTACCTGAAAAATTCAGTTGTGTGACTTCTTAAAGGCCTTAAAGGTGGGACTGAACACTAGTGGTTTAATCCTTGCCTCAGGCATACAAAGCCCATCACAATTGTATTTGTGATGGCTTTGCTTTCAGTTTGACAAATGGCTGGGACCGTCTACTGGCTCTCTTCTTACTTCTTGTCCTTTGCGCCATGTTTTGAGTCCTGTCATTACTTCCCAAACAGACTAGCACTTATGAAGCCAACACACTTGGTATAATGGAGCCTCTGGTCACCAAGATTGCCTTGCTGGCT
The DNA here is from genome assembly GCA_030674055.1 of Rhabdomys pumilio. Lineage (NCBI taxonomy): Eukaryota > Metazoa > Chordata > Mammalia > Rodentia > Muridae > Rhabdomys > Rhabdomys pumilio. The sequence goes on along the minus strand of JANHMN010000002.1, from coordinate 11,563,330 downwards.
CTAGCGCTACTCTGAAAGCTTTACCCCACCCGCTTCCTGGATTACGAAGGTGCCCTCGCACACAGCCCTCTGTTGCCACCTACTGGCCAAAGGGTTTATCCATCTTTCCTCCCTGTCTATTTGAATGTCGCTCGAGCAATAGAAATTAGACTTGCTTTAATTTTTCTTCTTTTGTGGGAAGAAAGTCACAAGGGTTGGGGGAGCCTGAGAGGACAGGAAAGTAAGTGTTATTGGGGTGTATGATGTGAAACTCCCAAATAACTAATAAAAATATTACGTTAGAAAAAATTGGGGTTTTTTCCATAGGACAGAAATAAGATATTTTTTAAATGCATACTTTAATTTTCATGTTAAAAATAAAACATCTCTAAATAAATAGTTTTGGAATTGTTACATTTCTGGTGAGAGTCATTCTCCCCAACACGGAGTGCTGCATTTAAATGGTCAATTGCTACTGTAAGTTCTTCTGACTTTCAACTAGACAAAATGACCATAATATGTCCAGTGGCTCTCCGAGCAACAAAATTCTCTATTTTTTTCTCAGTTGTCTACTGTTGAGTTTGAATATGATTAAACTATGATTCTCCCCAGTGTTTTCTTATCCTTTACTTTATGCAGGTCCTTGAGAGATATTACCATTTTAGTTACAGATTGTTGCTTCAATTCTGAATTTAAGTGACTCATCTAATTATGAACACTAATTAACAAAGAATCCATTTTGGTATACAAAATGAAATGTCATAGATTTTTAGCTCTTAAAGTTTATTATTAATAATATAAGCACATTCATTTTCCTTAAAGGGCAGCATTGAGAATTGTACATAGAACACACTATGAATAGAAAACAAGTAAATTTTTACCTTATAAGAATAGCTGATACAAAAATAATTCACCTGAGAATAAATTCTTTCACTTTATGTAATATGCTATTTCAAGGGGAAAAGATGAAAACTCAACATTAACAATATTCAAAATACATTAAGTAAAAGCATTTGCTATTTTTTTAAAAAGTCGTGCCTTTTTAAATGCTACATGAAAATATAAGATGGTATTTATTTAACAAATGTAAAAAACCCAATCAGAATGAGACACCTAGTGACCAACAAAAAATTGGGAAAACAACACTCACCCTAGTAAAATTAACTGTGCTATTCATTTTCCTATAAGATATTCTTAAAACTAGTAGCAAAGCATTTTCCTATCATAACTGGTTATTGAAGTATCTAGCCTTCTCTTAGCAAACAGTTCACCCTCCTACCCGAAGAGCCCGATCTGGAAACAGTCATGGACAGTGTGCTGAATTAAAGGATTGAAAAACATTTTAATAGCGAAAACCAAAACCAACGGAAAACAAATTTTGCCAAATTAATTTTTGAAAAAAAAAAAAAAAAACTCGACAGCTTTTTCCAAATAATAACGTGGAAGGAGGGGAAGATCCCACATAGGTAAACCAAGCAGAATGCTTCTCGTTGCTGTCACCTGACCGGCCAGCCCCTCTCTGCAGAAGACAGAACTGCCTTCAACTCAGCAGAGCTTTGCCTTTGCTCTACGCTTACTGTTTGGCCACAGATGGAAAATATAAGGCAGGAAGGTGACGTTGTGGTTTGCTTTCATGTGTTGCCTAAAAAATACACTTATTTCTTTACCTGTAATGAAGGGAACAAAATTCTGAAAGCAATAATTTAAGATATTTTAAAATAAATCAATGTGCAAAAACCAACTATCCACTGTAATAAGAATGGACACACAACAAATAAGATGAGACAGCACAGTCGACTTTCACTCCCTAGGAACATGAGACTTTACACTGAGCACACACTGATGATGCTTATAGACAGTGACCAAATCTACATGACAAACCAGGTGGCATGACCCATGTTCACCACCTCTATGAGACAGCTCTGTCTTAGAATGGCCAAACGCTTTTAAACACAAATGAAACCCACCTTTTTCAGTGACTGTCCTAGTAAACAATAAATAGAGCTTGCTTTGTTTTTAAGGGTATGTGTTCTAGGTTACAGAGTTACAAAAAATCACATAGGCCCAAGGTGCTTAAATACTAAAAGATAGCTCTTCAAGTTTACGGCACCATTTAGCAATGACTTGCCGAGAAAATACAATGTGCTATTCATAATGTATCAGCAAAAATAAAGATTTCTTCTTAAATACATCTTGACTATATGTGTCATGCAGTAATCATTAATCAATTAACTAATTAATGATTAATTAAATGTAAAATTCTTAAGGATCCAAAATTATAATTTGGTATCAGGAGGCTATTGCCAATGAAATCTTACAGAAGAACTTGGGGGGAAGTGGGGTTGTCATAAAAATTCAAGCAGACTTGTAGGATGGTTCGATTATATTAGAGTACCTCTGAGATATGAGACTGAACAAGTACCTTTAGGAAGGCGGACAGGAATTGTCAAAGCGATAGAGAAAACTGTCAACCCTGAACCACTTTGTACTGAGAAAGGAACACTTCACTTAGCCACTGGTGCCTAAAATCACACATTTCATTACCCAACAGGACTAAAAGTTCACTAAGTCTTCACAACATTAAACAATTAATAACTTCATTGAAAGCTTGACCACTTAAAGTTGGTAGTGAGCCCTTCTGTCCTTGCTATTGTTCTTTACATCTCTGTAATGCAAAAGTCATACCACAATACATATGTTTTTACAAAGCTAACACTTATACAACAGACTGAAATACAGTATCAACTACATCATTTATTTGTATACCTGTCCATGAGTCATAAAATGAAATATTTATAAGATTAATTATCATATTTCAACTCTGTCATAAGAGTGAAACTCTAATTTTTATTTCTTAATTTAACCCTTGAAAGAATTTCCATATTCTACCAATGTTCTGAGGTGACCTTTTAGAGATATACACATGCTGCTCTACTTAAACCTCGGGAGAATCAAGTCATAAAATTCAGTAATAACAACGGTTGTCCACTCAGTTCCTTGTCTGAGAACAAACTTAAGTGTGCTCTGTGTGTGGAAGGCAACAGCTGCCACTGTAGTCCCAGAGACTCAGACTATTATATGCTAAGACTCGGGTCATAGTCTTTCTGTGAATTACGATCACCAAACACATTTGAATTTTAATGTAGGCAAAAGACATGCAACTTGAAACATCTAATTGCCAGTATCTGCAGTCACTTACTAGACTACGCCATGGCTGCATTTACTGTTTACTGACTGCCACCTAGTGGACATCACTTCTCAGCCGCTTCGCACTTACACAGGCCAACTTCCACTAAGAGCCTCTTTCAGAAATCTTAAAGGAAAAGCCAGTTTCTGCACTGCTTTGTATCTCTTTTCTATGTTATTAGTCACGTATTGGTAGTTTTGATTAGCACTGGAAAATTACATAATTATGTAACAGTATAAAATTTAAATATTATTCAGAATTATTATTTTATTATTTCTTTAAATCCTAAGTTGAGAAATATGTTTTTGTGAAATGTGAAAAGGATGACATACGGACTGTCTTCAACATACTTCAGATATAAACATGCGGGTGGAAAATTACACCAAAAATTTAATGAAAAGCCAAACACATAACCATGGTGTGTAAATTAAGAGTTTAGGAAATCTCCAAGTGCTTTCATGTTTTTTATAACAATTCAAGAAATAAACTTTTAAAATCAAAGTTAAGATAAAAGAAGAAAAATAGAATAAAAAAAGAATAAATAAGTTCAGGGTCAGTCAGCTGAGTGAGCACAAACATTCAGAATACTACTCTGTCTTCCTGCGTTCGTTCCCACCACAGTGTGCTGTTTAAAGTCCCGCAGCTATTATCTTCTTCCTCTTGCTCTTTAGTAAGTTCTACAAAAACCTAGATAGAAGCAAAAAGGAAAAGGAAACTATTGAATCCTTCAAAGGACTTTCAACTAAGTCAGAAATGATACAATGCCATAACTAATATTTAACAAGTATCAAGGGGTTTTCTGATATTGATACTATTCAAACAAAGCAAGTTATGTCCAGTAGCTACAAAGACAAACACATATTTAGAGAGTCAACGAATTTTCTAATTAATATATCAAGTAGCAGTGTCATAAAATAACTTAAAGTTATTTAAACAATTTAAGGTATTCTAATAAAAAAATAGTGCCATGAGCCTTTTAAATATTTACTAAGATAAAGAAAGAGATGTTCAAGCTTAACAAAATAAAATTTACTTGAATTAGTGTATATATACATATATATCAAACCATCACACTGTAGGCAATAAATATAAATATAAATAATATGGCTATTCAATTAAAGATGTTTTAAAATAAAATTGAACAAAAAAAACTAAGAGGAAGCTAAAGTTGTAATTCCAATTAAATTATAATTTGGGGACGGTGAGATGGCTGAACAGTACCTTTTGTCAAGTCCAAAGACCTGAGTTCAATCACCAAGCCACATGGTTGAAAACTGACAACCACAGACAATGTTGTATGTCACTTGTACAGCCACACCCACACAAGAAATGGGTAAATGTGTTTTAAGTAGATAGTTTTAAATGTCTATAATATTGGTCTCTACATTATAAACCTAAGCAATTGCTACTAGATACACTTAACCGTAATCTTTTCTAATTTAACTTTACAGTACCTGTTCCAGGGTTGCTTGAGAAAAGCTGTATTCTTCAATGGCAAAAGTGTGTTTTGCTATTAAAACATAAAAATAGCATTTTACTTATTGATATTTTTAAGGAATAAAATGGCAATTAACTCTAAAGTATCTACTCTGCTTTTTAAAAACTCTGTCAACAACTTATTCAAAACTGGAGCTGCCCAAGGGTGTAACTTCCCTCAGCCCTGCTTCTTCTCTCTCTCCCGCCTGCTACTGATCCCCTGTAAACAACTAGCACCAACTGTCCCCGAGCTGCTCCATTTTCTAGGTTAGCTCCTCCTTCCTTCCAGGGTCTTACTCTGTCTGCACCAGTGCTTTGTTTCCTTACGGTGTCAGAGCTCTAGCCCCCATTCTCCAAACACGACTATAGCCTGTTCTTGATTCTTAAATTCATTTCTTAACATTTCATTATAAGCTTTGCTTTTTTCCACTTTTCCAATCTAATATCAAATTGTTAGTATATTTATTCTTTTAATCATAAAGAAATTATCAGGAAGGTAAAAATTACAGAATTAATAATTTGTCTACAGGTACAGAGACACATAAGATAGAAGTAAATGTTGTCCTACTCAGAATCCCCATAGAGAACAATAAAAGTTCTATATACATTTCAAATTCTTAAGGTTTTGTGAACTACATTCATGAATTTGCATTATTCCACTTAAAGTCCTCCCATGTCTCCCACATTCCCTCTCAAAGACTTGATCTCTTCTTTTTTAATTACTGTAAAATATGTATGCATAAGTATATACATTTATATTTATTTATCTTAGAATAAAAGAACAAAAGATTATATCTGCTATAACTGCAACAATAACCTGGCTCCCAGTTCTAAATTTTCTGAATGAGATCCTTTCATTACTTGAAAACTGTTTTACAATATTCTCAGATGCTACTTGCCTTCTTCCAACTTAGCAAAGGATTGTGAGAGAGATTGAACATCTTCTTTTGGAATTTTATAGGCCAAAATGGAAGAAAAGCTGAAAAACAAACATAAAATATAGGATGACAAACGTAACTACTGTGTTTGCTTGAATGCTAAAGCTTCAGACGCTGTAAGTTTGAATTCTAATCATCTACTTGCTATTCATTTCCTAAAACCTGTGTGCAGAATGACAGGACGATACCATGTGAGTAGCCCCCTGAAGGAACTACAAGCCTCGATTCTGACAGCACAGCCCTGTACTGTTGACAATACAGCACACCAAAGTAAGACAGTCGAGACACAGATACAAAATAAGAGTGAAAATAGAAACTTTTAGGATCTCTTGTTGACCACATGGTGAACCCTGATATTAAAGGCTGTCTCTAGCTTTAGCCTGGCTCCGCTGTAACACATACCTTTAATCCAAGAGTGTGCAGGGTATTTGGTCACACTGTGAGGCTGTGTACTGGGAAAACCTGTTTCTAGTTTTGGTGTGGCTGAGCCCTAGCACACACTTTTAATCCAAAAGCTTTCTTTTTGTTATAAGCAAGATTGAATAAAGCCAGCCAAAGGTTAAAAGGCAGAAGAAGCAACCAGCTCAAAGGGAGTGAACATAGGGAAAAAAACAGAGAGAGGAAATCAGGAGGATGGATAAAGACACACACAGGAAGTAGAAAGGAGGGACATTCATTTGGAAGGGTTTTTAAGACAATGTGGAGAAAAACATGGGTTGTTGGGGGTTTTTTTGTTTTTCTGTTTGTTTGTTTGTTTGTTTGTTTGTTTTTTTCCTTGTGGGACATTGGTTGAGGAGGAAGGTCGACTGGATGCTTTATCTGCCTCTCGGAGCTAGCAGACTTTCACCACAGCGTCTAGGTCCTCAGTTATCATTTGTTAAAATTGAATGTTTGGGATTTGGTTTTAAAAACAATTTTACATTATGAAAAGTATTAAATAAATTTAAAAGGTTGTTACCTCTCTTGACGGCTTGCATTTGGGAAAATATATTGAATTTCTCTTTGAAGGCGATCTATTTCCAGGTTTTCTATCCAGTCCTTTAATTTAATTTCCAAAAAGTAGCCTTTGCCAAATTTACTCTTTAGATGCTGCACTGTTCCAATGCATCTGAAGGAATTTTCAGAAGAAAGAGCTAAACTAGCTTGACCGTGTCAAAGAATCATTTCTTGCTTCTAACTCTACCACATTTTTTTTATATAAAATGACTCTGGCAATCTTTTACACGTATATAAAACTTACAAACATCGTGCATCATGCTCAGACACTCTTTATCTACTCTCATTTTCCCTAATATTCCCTTCTTCTAGTCTTGCAACGAGTTTGTCAAAATCAAATGACCTACATTATCAGACCTGGGTTGACTCTGCTCCTTTCCGTTAGTGTCTTTTGTTCCAGGAGACTATCCCAAGCTACACCTAGTTTCCAGGAGTCTATCCCAAGCTACATCTAGTTTCCAGGAGTCTATCCCACAATGCATTTAGTTGCTGTGTCTCTCTCATTTCCAAAGTTAATGACATTTCTTACTTAGTCCTTCTCGAGACTTGCACAGTTTTAAGGAATTCTGATCACATGTTTTGTTGGAATGTCCTTCTTTTTGTGTTTATTTTCCTCATGTTAAAGTAGGCTTATGAGCTGTGGACAGGGAGCCACATCTGAGTGTGCGTCTCATTACACTGGAGCAGACTGAGGGATGTGCAGTATCTGCTCAGTTAAGGTGTCTGTAAGCTTTTCAACTGCGAACTTTACTGTTCACACTTCTTACTCCTTTTCCTTACTCAGTTTTCTAGGAGAAACTGATTATATGCAGCATTAACCTGACGTCAAGAGAGGGTACGCTTCCTTGAGGGAACAATACACACAGATTATTTGGAATCAATGTGTAAGGAAAGTTTGCCTCTTTGCACACATATATTTATTCAATCAACCATTTCTTAATGCAAATATAAATTCAGATATCTATTTTATACTTGGTGTTATAATTCAAAACAATGTCCATTGTTTTAAAATAGTCTAATAATCATTAAATAACAAGCACAAGACATAAAAACATACTAATACAGGTGGCTGGACATATTTTGTAAAATATAGATAGATATATGTATTTCCAAAAAGTTCTATACAAAACTGATTTTTAAAACTAAAAGTGTTAACATTTCAAATTAATGCATAGTTCTCTATATTTTTAAAAGATCACATTCAAAACTCTACTCTCCCTCTCTTTCTCTGAGAGGTATGCTGTTTAAACATCTACCTCAGCTGCCCAGAAACCATGATGGCCACTCTGTCACAGACGGCCTCTGCCTCTTCCATGTAATGAGTAGTCAGAAGAGCAGCTCGCTTTTTATTTTTAAATGCAGTCCGAATAGCTCGCCTATAAAATATAAATAAAATTTATGTAAGAGAAATACACCTGCTTGATATTGAAAAGTAGTTTCTCAAAACCCAACTATTCAACTAAAACTTATCCATTACCAACTGCTGTAAACAACTGCCTCCTACCAAACTACGGCTTTCTATCCTAACTTACTCTTTCTTAGTTTGAAACTTGACAAATGCAAAGAAAGCTCATTACTTCAAAGGTATCCATAAAGTCAAAGTGTAATAGCCAGGCTAGTGTACAGCTCAGGGGTAGAGCACTTGCTTACAATGCACAGTATCTTGGTCTCAAGCCGCAGCAATAACCAAAAAAAAAAAAAAAAAAAAAAAAAGTAAAGAAAGTACAAAAGCATGAAAGAATAAATGAATCAAGTATGCTACAATATGATTTTGTTATAAAAAGGTGCACTCATAGAATTAATATATATCTAAATCAAACCTTATACTTGATAAACAGAAAATTAAGAGCTAAAAATTATTCAACCAACTAGTACTTTAAATTACTTCAACAAATTAGAACATAAATTCAAAACAATAATATGAAAAACATAATTTACTGTTACTTGACTAGGGAAAAAAAATCTTCCAAAATTAATTCAGAAAGTAGAATTATTTATTTTAGTAACCAGCCGTGTGTTCATTTCTGTTCTGCAGTATATAAAATATCAACATTTCAACAAAGATATAATAAAAAGCTTTAAAAGTTTGCATATTTAATTGCTATTTTATACAATCAAGATGTACACATCACTAACAGAAAGCTATTGGTCTCAGTGACTCTAACCCTGATGCAACTCACCAAGCGGCAAGTGTCTCCAGTGTCATACTCACCACATGTGCTGTTTGGCTCTGGGGTCCATACCTGTGGATGGCTCATCCAGCAGTGTCACCTGAGGATTCCCCAGCATACTGAGAGCAAAACACAGCTAGAGGGAGGGAGGAAGGAGGCGGACTAAGTTCAGTCTGAGGACATCTGTTCAGAGAGCAACAGGCTCTCAACTAATGAAATATATGTGTCTGTCATCTGATGAAGAATACCTTTCGCTTGATCCCTGCGGGCAGTTTCTTTATAGTTTTCTGAAGATGTTCTTTCAAATCAAGGGCTTTTGTTATTCTGCAAAATAGCCAACACAAAATTATGTACCTGCATCTCTATTAATTCAAATATGTTATGTATAATCATGTATACTGTTCTCTCTAAAAGATCACTTAGGTAATGTCAATTAGGTAAGGAAAAAATCTCCAATTTACATTATTGTAAACAAATTAATTATTTTATAAATAATTCAGTTAATTTGCACGTTATTTGTGGCACATTCTTCTTATAATTAGAAATAGAAAAACTGAATGGTGCTGGCATGCTGGCACATGTCTTTAATCCTAACACTTAAGAGCAGATGCATGTAGTCTGTTTCAGGGCTAACTGGGGCTGCCACAGCAAGACTGTCTCAGAAAAATAAAGAAGAATCAGAATGAACAGAAATAGAAGAGCTGATTTTTTTTTCCAAAGGTTATCATAACTTTGTAAAGAACAAATGAAAAACAATGACCATTTTTCTATGGAAACTATAATCTACAAAAAATGCTTGTTTTAAAATTTAAAGACTTTGAAATGTGCATTTCCTGCCCCCGAGTAGCAAAGGCGATTTACCGACTTATTACTTCCTTCATGTCACTTGAACTCATTCCTTTCACAGCTCCATAGATTTCAAAATGTTCCTGCAGAGTAATGTCTGGCCACAGTGGATTTGTCTGAGGGCAGTAACCCATACACTTAATGGATTCATCATCTTCATTTGAATGTGAACCATAATCTCCTAGAAATATCTACAAAAATGAAAACCATATTTTACTCCTTGCTTTGTACTGTGAAGAAGATAGTAAACGGATTCTGTTAACTCCTTCCCTAAGTCGCAGTAATATCTCAACAGCGTTCTAATGCTTTTTAAAGGTGCAAGGCCACACATAGCTAAGTCAGAATTTAGAGATCCAGCCAGAAAAGGTGGTGATTCTAAACTGGTGGGTGGGAAATCAAGCCACCTTTTTAAGTATTGTCATCATGGGGCTTCACTGAAACACTATATTTAAACTAGTGAGTTAAGTAAAATAAATCCTTTTCATTTCTCAGACATAAGGTGTAATTGACATAAAAATTAACTTTGGGCAAATTCTCAAAGAAAAGAGTATTCCTCGTTAATTCACAGAACAGTAAGTGTGTATCCAGTGTAAAGAGAGTGAAGGGGGGCCAGTAAGGAGACGTGCATGGATGTGGGGTCATGAGTACAACTGCAGACTTACTGACAGGGTCCAGGATAACCTGCCTATCTCCAGAAATTACTATACCTGTCTTCATAAGTAGGTAGACAAATCTACCTTGTGTGTAAATAATTTCCAGAAGCAGAACTATATATGTCTATTTGTGTGTGAAAATTTCACATGCATTACTTTCAGATAACCAAAAGACTTTAATCTCATAAATCTATACTAAAAATACTAAACCACAAAAAGTGTGACCATCCAATTTGTAATTTGTCATTAGTGAACTTATCTTAATTAAAATGTCATATCAGATACACAGTTGTACATATCATACCTTGCCTGAAGTTGGTTCAACATCCCCAACCAGAATATTAATAATTGTGCTTTTGCCAGCACCATTTGGTCCCAACAGTCCCAAGATCTCTCCTACAGGTATTGGGGGAAAAAATTATACATTAAAGTCAAACTAAAAACAGAAATTACTCTTCTGGAAAACTTTCTTAAGAAAAATAAACACCAACCTTTTTTCACACAGAAAGAGACATATTTTGTTGCTACTTTTGTTGTTTTTCTTGAATGAAGAAAATCTTTCTTGTCATCATATTCCTTATGCAAATTGCATACCATAATGGCTGGTTTCTAATAAGGAAAACAGGTTTTAAACAGAGTCACAAATTAGATATCATTTCATATTTCACATATGTATCCCAAGAACTAGATTCACTTCCAAGGGGGCATTGGAAAATAAACTCTACATTCATATGCAATGGAAAGTGTTTCTTCTTTACTCCTGTCTTGGTGGTGTGCCCTTTGAGACTGAGCAGGACTTAGCGGTAAAAAGCACAGTACCTCCTCACAGCACTGGCAACCCATCAGCTCTTTAACCTTCAGTCTTTCAGCTTTGACATCTTCATCTTCATCCTCATTAATGGGTGGTTCTGGAAACTTCTTATTTTTGGCTTTTTGTGAGAGGGCCCTAAGCACATATAAATAGTAGATGGTTATATAGTTGAAATACTAAGAAATTTTGTAAATAGTTACATAATAAAAATATTAAGGACAGGCAGTGGTGGCACATGCCTTTAATCCCAGCACTTGGGAGGCAGAGGTAGGCAGATTTCTGAGTTCAAGGCCAGCCTGGTCTACAGAGTGAGTTCCAGGACAGCCAGGGCTACACCGAGAAACACTGTTTTGAAAAACCAAAAAAAAAAAAAAAAATTAAAAAGAACTAAGAAAGAAATTTGGGCACTAGACAGATAAAATGGTTTTTAAAGAACACCAACATGAGACCTAATTTTACCTCCTAAAAGTAGAATTACAAATGATACTGCTCATTGATTGTTGATGCTTAAATGATATTATTAAAACTCAGTCATTATAACTATAAATGTGTGTGTGTGTGTGTGTGTGTGTGTGTGTGTGTGTGTGTGTGTGTGTGTGGTATGTTTCAGGTGTTATTCCACAGGTAGAGTGGGGAACTCAGGGCTAAAGAGATGTCTCTGTGGTTAAAAGCAGGGGCCATGAATTTGGTTCCCAGCACTCACATTAGGAGACTCAAAACTACCTATAACTCAGGCTTTAAAGGATCTGATGCCCTCTTTGGCCCTGGCTTTCACTCATACAAACATACACACATACACATAAATTTAAAAAAAGTAATCTTTAATTAAAAACATGAACATACTGGCTGGTTTTGTATGTCAACTTGACACACACTGGGGTTATCACAGAGAAAGGAGCCTCCTTTGAGGAAATGCCTCCATTTCTCAGTTAGTGATCCAGGGTGAGAGGGCCCATTGTGTGTGTTGCCATCTCTGGGCTGGTGGTCTTGGGTTCTATAAGAAAGCAAGCTGAAGCTGAGCAAGGCAGGGGAAGGTAGCCAGTAAGTATCATCCCTCCATGGCCTCTGCATCAGCTCCTGCTTCCTGACCTGCTTAGTTCCAGTCCTGACTTCCTTTGGTGATTAACTGCAATATGGAAGTGTAAGCTGAATAAATTCCCCAACCTGCTTCTTGGTCATGATGTTTTGTGCAGGAATAGAAACCCTGACTACGACAGTGAACACTTCCTCCAAAGATACTGCAGTCTGAGTGTACATGAAACTGTCTAGGAAGAGTAGATAAAGCTAAAATCAAAATCCAATGAAATATTTGATTTAATGGCAGACAGGGAAAGAAGTACTTGCAAAGAGAATCCTGAGTAGGAAGAGAGGTAAAGAGGTAAATGAAAGTGACCTGATAAGAAACAGAAGGACAGCCGGGCGGTGGTGGCGCACGCCTTTAATCCCAGCACTTGGGAGGCAGAGGCAGGCGGATTTCTGAGTTCGAGGCCAGCCTGGTCTGGTCTACAAAGTGAGTATCAGGACAGCCAAGGCTATACAGAGAAACCCTGTCTTGAAAAACCTAAAAAAAAAAAAAAAAAGAAACAAAAGGACAGTAGAAAAGAATGCAGAGCAGAGGGGCTCATCAACCAAGGAACCAAGTCACCTGATTCAGCACACAAAGCAGAGATACTGAAGACAATGTAGATGAAGAGCTAAGAGGAAAGCCCAGAGTATACAAAACTAAGGAGTAAACTGGACATAAACACAAGGCATCTGACTATAAAACAAACAAAGGTAGAATATAAAGAACCAGAAATTGATTTATACTTGAAAAAGATTTTTAGGTCCTTTTATGTATAAAACAAAGTGGTAATTCTTCTTTTCTAAATTAAGATTATGAAGGAACGGGCTGGAGAAATGACTTATTTGGTAAGGAGCCTGCTATATAAGCATGCGGCCCTGAGTTTGTATTTTGAAAACTGGGTGTGGCAGCACAACCCTGTAATCTCAGTGCTGGGAAAGTGGAAACAGGAGGATCCCTGGGGCAGAGACAGACTGAGGAAGACACCAACCATCGGGCCTACACATACACACACACAACACATACACATGAATACACACACACATACACCACAACATACAAACACACATACATGATTCAGAATGATACAGAAAGAGAAGAGAAAACTGACAGGGCAACATTCTTAAGTGCATGGAATAAATGATTCATCACAGAAAGCCAGCTCTTCCTCTGGGACATGGAAAGGGCAACAACGTGGTCAGTGTAGGTACATCTGCAGATACTAGAAATTGAGTTAAGGTCTGAGTCCTTGTGCTCACAGAAAAGCACTAGGGAAGCCAGGAATTCGAAGCACTCAGGCTTGTCTCTTCAATGAGAGATTTGCACCTACTGTCTACCCAGGAGGCTACGAGTGGCTGTTAATAGCCTGGTAATCTGTACCACCCGAAGGACCAGGTTATACCAAAATCCACCCCACATCTGCCCTGACTATTATGTTTAAGCCAGAATCTTCCTCTCTAGACCTTTATCTTGAACACTGTTTTTCAGTCAGTAAAACCCATCCTTATAGGAGATGTCAAATGTACTTTCGTAAAAGCACCCCTCAAACTATAGAACCATGTTTATGGAAGACATCACTGTTGGGTTGGAGCCCCAGCTTATCCCCTGTACAAGCTAAGAAACCCTGTTTGCTCTTCTTTCCCCAACCCCACCGGAAGGAAAAAACTCTAAGCTAGAGTGTCATCTCTCCCATCTACCAGTTCCTGCCCAGGGACTCAGCTTTTTTTACCTTATAGGGGTACAATCTAAGCTCCTAGCTCACACATCATCACCCCACACCTAAGACCCATAAACCCACTGACATTAACCCAGGCACTGACCTCCACCTGTTAGACTGGTGAACCCACCCAAAGCTGCCTCTCAATAAACCTACCCTTACACTCTTGATTCGGCTTGAATCATTTCATTTCATTAACTGAAAACCCTACTAATCACAGGTACTTTGCAGAAGAATTTCAATGTGGTCAATCCTTAACCTTTATTACGCATATGGAATTGAAATAAATGTTTCCGGAAAACTGTTTCCAAAATTGTACTTAAATATGTATAAAATAAATTGCCTGTTGTCAGACTCTACCAGTTTGAACCAACACCACTGAACTAGGTCGTGTTGAACTGGATTACCTTCTTGCCTCATGCAGATTGTTACTCTGCCAGCTGTGGCATTTGCAGAGATCACACACACACACACACACACACACACACACACACACACACAAAATCAAGTACTATATTTTCAGAGATAAATGGCAATATTTCACTAAAAAGTGGGATGCAAGGTGATTTGGGAAATTTGAAGAATAAAGAGAAAGTCTACAGTAACAAGAAGGTTAATTAGGAAAATATAATAGGTTATCAAGCAGGATCAAACAGAGCTTATTTTGTATAGTAAACATATAATACTTCCAAGTTATTTTGTTATTTTTATTCAGAAGAAATATAATTTTATCAGATAGTGCAAAGAGATATGAAGCTGAGAATAATCAAAGAGGCAAACCATATGAATAAAGTAGGTGACATCAGGGAAGACGACCTAAAATAGGAACTACCTGATACAGTTACAATGGAAAAGCTCTGGGATATGAAGTCACATGAAGGAACGTCCAACAGGACTAAGAAATGAGAGGCAGGAATGTGAAAATTACTGGTGAAGTCTGATACTGATGTTTATGATGCTACAGGTAAGAATTCTATCACCCTGCACAAAAATAAGCTCCATGTGGACCAAAGGCCACAATGTGAAACCTGAAATGCTGAAACTGTGGGAAGAAGTATGGAGGTCCTACAGCACTCAGCTGAAGATGGCAGGTCCTACAGCACTCAGCTGCAGATACGGGTGGTACCCTACAG
>JANHMN010000002.1:11503869-11548350 GCA_030674055.1 Rhabdomys pumilio | reverse complement strand
CCCTACAGCACTCAGCTGCAGATGGGCAGTTCCTACAGCACTCAGCTACAGATGGGCAGTTCCTACAGCACTCAGCTGTAGAAAATGGGTTTCTAAGTAGAGAAACCATCTACCCAGGAATCAAGGCCAACAACTGACTAGTTATATCTCATGAAACTAAAAAGCTTCAGTAAAGATAAGGAAACCAGCAATCAAACGAAGAAAAACCACACAGAAGAGAAGAAAATCTTTGACAGACTTCTGACAGAGATTAACATGGGAAATTGTAGGACTGTGAAAAGGATAGCTTGGTTTCTGGTGGAGCATTGGCTAGAGATGGTCAGAGACCCTGCAAGGGATGGCATATATTTCACCACGCTCCCAGACTCCAGGCTCCTGACACTCCATTGATCCGCACCCTTTCAGTCACGTAGAACAAAGCCCTCTATAGCCCCTCCCAAAGAGAGGTTTGTGTCACCTAACACAGGTAGAGGGCATGACTACAGGCCTCAGCCTCAAGAGATGTCCACATTAATGAGATACCTAGAGGCCAGAGGGCATAGCCAATCCAGTATTCCTTCCCAGACCCTCCTCCTCACAAACAGTATTTAACCAAAGGCCCGCCCGGGAGGTGCGGGGGTACGACCAGATTTATCCACCATCCACCATGACAATAAACCTTTTAAACCACAGGCTTCCTTGTGTCTTTGGGGACCCGCTTGTGGGGAACTTGTGGGGAACCCTGGAGAAGACCTTTGACTACTGAGCAGCTGTTTAATCTCCCGCCAGAAGACTTCTCTACATTCGCACCGCTGCCAACTCAAGCAAACTAGCCGAGCCAGTCTTGAACCAGCCAAGCTAGTGCCATAATTAAGAGTCTCTACCTGTGGGGCCCTGTCCAGGCTTCTTTCTCTCATCCCTCTCAGCTGCAGGCTGGTTCAGTCCATATGTCCCCAGTCTCAATTCTTCTGCGGCTCCCAACAGCACCTGGTTGCCGAGAAGTCTGAGACCAGTCGATCCCTGCATGCCTTCTTGTAAGGGGGGGGGGGGGGAAGATGTCCTCACTCAAAAGCCCTGCCTCCGTGGGACCTCAGACTGAGATCTCCTCACACTGGGGCTGAGCCCTGCAGCGTCTGCCCAGTGCCCACCCCCCACCCCCAGGAGTGAACTCAGTCAAATTCCCACGCTTCAGACATGTGGGATCCACAACTCCGCCCAAGAGGACCCAGACATGCGAGCTAACAGCCCCACAGGAAATATATAAAGAACTAAAAAACAAAGTCATAAAAACAAATGGTTAAATTAAAAAATGGGGTGGGGTCTAAACAGAGACTCTCCAGAGAAGAAATAAAGATGCTTAAGAAATACCTCAAAGAGTATTCAGCATCCTTGGCAATTAAGAAACTGCAAACTGAAACAACTGCCATTTCATCTCTCTCTGTAAGCATGGCTAAGGTCAACAGAGCAGCCCAGCCGACAGCAAGTACTGGCACAGCTGTGAGAAAGGGGGCCTTCATTGTCTATTGCAGAAATGAGGACGGGTACAACCACTTTGAAAATAAATACAGAGAACTGTCAGAGCGCTAAGGAAAACCTACCATATGACCAAAGAACTCTGTGTCATCTGACCATGGACTCAACATCCTACTCCACAGATATCAGTAAGTAATGTCCACAGCTGCCCTATCCACACTAGAATGGACATAGAACATGAATGTCCTTTAACACATGAATGATAATGAAAATGTGGCACCATGCACTATAAGGAGAATGGATGGAACTAAGAAAGGGCTTATATTGAGGTAACCCTCGGAAGACAAGTATCACACGTTCTGTCTTCTGCAGTTCCCAGCTCCATGTTCATTTACAAAGAACATTACAGAAATCCACAAACTTAAAATGCAGAGGACATGCGATCACATTCAGTCAACACAACTACAATGCACTACACTTACGGCCCAAGGAACATTGCAGGAGGGGGAGGAAAAAGACTAAGGTCATAGGAACCTGAAGTTGGCTGTGACACTGTGTCTCCTGAAAATTTCCGAGGCTACACTCAGGAAGTACATGTATCATCAAGATGGACGTCTGAACAAGACTTGCACAACACTGACACCAACTGATATGCTAACGTGCAAAAAGGAAAGCTGGTGGGGCTCAAAAACTCCCCGGTTGGCTATCTAATAAATATATATACATAAATATATATAATAAGTATATATAATATACACTATTATATATAAAATTATAATGTTATATATTATAATATTGATAATATATAATATAAATATAGTAAATATATAATACAAACATACCTTATATAAACAAAATTTATAAGTTTATAATATTAAAATATAGTGACATAATTTATAATATTAAATATTAATATGTATTAATATAACATGTTTAAAATATTTCCTTCTATATGAATGATATAGAAACATATACACAAATATATTGTGTGATATATTATAGGTATTAAAAATATTTAAAATTATAAAAATTTATATAACTATTATAAGTATATAAATCTAAACAATAATTAAATATAAAGAAGTAATGAAATTGAGAGAGAGCAACAGGATGCATGACAGGAAATGGAGGGAGGGAGGGGAGGAGGGAAGGAGGGAGGGAAGGGGAAAGTGATATAATTATAATTTAAAAATCAAAGAAATACTATAAAATGAAAGCTGGTGGCACGGCTCTGACGTATAAGTTCAGTGGGTGAAGTAGGGTGCAGATCAGAAAACAAGAGTTAAACATCAGAAAGACTAGTCTTTAGATATAGCAATCTTCCCCGCGAACATCAGCAGGAATAGTGAGAGCAGAGTGAGGCGAGCCAGGCCCAAGCACTTTGGTGCAGAGGGAACCCAGAGCATAAGTCAGCACAGCACACTCATCTGAGCTGCCCAGTGTTTATACACATCAATATTCTAATGTAGAACTAAGAAAGCCAGTAAGTATTACTACTTATTACCTAAAGTGTGTAGTGTTTCATGTACATTAATACCTTGCCAAACAAACATGAGAGCTACAAAGTAACACACACAAACTGTGCAGTGTTTATATACATTAAACCTCACAACACACAAATGTGAGAGTTACAGACGAGAAGCTGCGGACTTGTTTATTATCAGTAACCATGTTTCACTAAGTAATAATTCTTCCAGTTTAAAGTAATTTAGTGAAGAGACATAAGTTTGGAGAAAATACTTGAGATGCACACAGTCATACAGCAAACACACAGAACATATTACAACTCAACATCATAAATGCAATGGAACCAGTTTTTAAAATGTTAACGGAAACTTTTAATAGAAATGGGCACTTCTCTCAGAAGACATTACAATGACAATAAGCATAATGAAAAGATGATTACAATGTTATTTGTCAAAATAAAATTTTAAAAAGTTAAAGGAGCAATGCTACAGGATGAATAAGGGGCCTCCCCAAATCCTGCTAACTGTAAGACTTAGGAGCTTCCTCAGAAGTTGTGGTTCAGATCCTACTGAGCCAGTGAGACAGCTCAGCCGGAGAAGGTGTCCACTGCCAAACCTCATGACCTAAAGTCAGTCCCTGTCCCATGTCAATCCCTGGGACTCGCATGGCAGAAGGAGCTTCTGCTAGCTGTCCTCTGAGTGCTACATGTACTCTGTGGCTCATGTATACTCACAAACAAAATAAATACTAATGTAATAAAAAATAGATAATTCACATTCTAACAATCTGATTTCTTTAAACATTAATGTGCCCAATACAGTAAAAAGCAGGTAACTATACAACTTAAGTTCACTTAAAGTACTTAATAAAACCACAATCTTTAGTGGCTCAAGTTTCAAATATATTTTATCATTTTTCTTAAACAAATGTTTATACATATTATATAAATATTCAGAATGAACATGCAAGTAACCATGTGAAGGCCACGACACGTTAATTAATGTTGCAAAAAAAAGAAAACTATACTGAGCATAAGAATGAAACCAAAAAATGACTAAATGCTATATATAACTCCAGTAATATATCATGTTCAGGACAGGCAAACTTTATGAATATAGGAGATTAGTGGTTGCATAGGGCTTAAAGGCATGGCAAAGTGTGTAGGAAAGTGACTGTTAATAGATACCATTAATTTGAAGTGCTGGAATCATTTAAAATTATATTGATGTTTAAAGTGATAATATATAATTCTGTAAATTTATCAAAACTATAATACTTAGGTTAAAAAAAAAATTAACTAACCTGAAAAACGGATCCTTTCTTATAGATCTGCCTCCGTGTTTTTTCTCATAGTGTTGTAAGAGGAAAATCCACAGTATACACTGCAGGTAGGGCTAAGAAAAGAGTATGTAACAGCTCATAACTAAATCATCTTCTTTTTCCCAACAGAACCAAGACTACACAGCTAAGGTTCTTTACCATAGCGAGAAGGGGAAATCCAACTGTCTTATGTTTGTCATAAGAAAGACATTTAAAAGTAACCTGTCGGATTTAGTTTCTCGGTGCTTGAGGTTGAACTCTGGGCTTCATGTACACAGAGCTTTTATTATTCTACTAACTGTAACCCCAGTCATATACTTTAATACTAACAAAGGAATGTTATTTTCCATAAAATAATTCCTCATTTCTGCCCCTACTGTCAGTTTTACAAAATATAATCAAGATAAAAACTTAGCTGGGAATCTGTCACTGGCTTTTAATCTCAACACTAAGGAATTTGGGCAGAAGGATCCTAAGACCAAGACCAGCCTGAGCTATCTAAGACCCTGTCTCACAAATGACAAAAAGCTATGTTCTTCCTTGGAGGAAGCCAGTTCTATTAAAACAGAATTGTAGCATGGAAAACTCAAGGATGTTGAAGTGGAGATAGTTGGAAAATAAAAGGTATTACTACAAAAACGCAGATCCACTAGCATTAATATACTTAACTTACAGGCTTAGTCTACACCTAATGGGACAAAAACTAAAAATAAGCAAAACACAGACAACCAAATCATGCTTTTCTAATTCGCTATAGAGCCTGAGGACAACCTCATGCTTCTGAGCGGCCTGCCTCCACCTACTAAGTGCTGAGATCCTAGGACTGCATCCTCATACCTAGCTGTGACTGTGCTCAGGATCAAACCAAGGGCTCCATATATGCTGGACAACCATTCTTTTTTTGTTAAGATTTGTTTATTTATTTTACATATATGAGTCCACTGTCACTGTCTTCAGACACACCAGAAGAGGCATCAGATCCCATTACAGATGGTTGTGAGCCACCGTGTGGTTGCTGGGAATTGAACTCAGAACTTCTACAAGAGCAGTGAGCACTCTTAACCGCTGAGCCATCCCTTCAGCCCCCGGACAAGCATTCAAACATTCTTAATATAACTGAGTTATATCCTTAGCTATAAACAGTTCCATATTTTTCAGTTTTTTAATTTTACTTTATGTACATGCAGTTTCTAATTTGTTTTTGTTGTTGTTGTTGTTGTTGTTGATTTATGTATACCACATGAACGCCTGGTGCCTATGAAGGACAGAGGAGAACGTAGAATCCCCTGGAGCAGGAGTTACGTTGTAAGCTACTATGTAACTGCTGGCAACTGATCCTGGGTCCTCTGGAAAAGCAGCCATTGCTCTTAACCACTGAACCATCCTTCCAGCCCCACTAATACTCTTATGAGGACACACGAACACACAGAAACAGTTTTTGTTATTTCTTACCATGATTACAGCAACTAAAAGTCTATCCCAGGGATTGTAGGCATTCTCATTTTTTGGTATATTCTTCCAAGAACCCTATAACAAAACATTTTTATAATGTATATGCACAAATATTTGGATTTAAAATATTGAATATATTTTAGTCATAAATATGTGATCTCTATAAATAAGTTGTTCCTATTAATAAGCTATATCTTATGTATAACTTAAAATTTTCCTTCCCAGAAATATTTCTTGGGGCAAGTATACTCAAACATATTAAACCAAAATGGGGAAAAAAAATTATCCAGCAATCATAAAGCACAAATTTACTGGCTAATTAATATAAAATGTTTATTAATTCCTTGAGAATTTCATGCAATATAGTTTGCTCATAGTAGCCCCTACTCCTACTAACTACTTATTTTTTCCTAATCAAGTGGAAAGTCTTGAGTTTTCTATGCTCAAAATTAATCTGATTTTTTTTTCCTTTATGGTTTCCTGGAGGGGGATCTCTTACACTTCGTTTTCTCTCATCACTTTATATATAATACATTACTTAATCCTTGAGGAATTCCTAAAAATAAAACTGATTGAAGCCAGATCATACATTAAATTATACATATCAAACTGAGCATCAGAAACCATGTAGTGACTGTAAGTTTTTCTCCTGTGACAACTTGAAGTCATACTTGAAAAGATCTGTTATTTACCCTGTGCTGATTTTATAATCAAGCAGTAGCAGGTAATCTTATTTGTTACTATTTTCAGTACAACAACCAAGATATTGAAGATTAAGAAATGTATATTTAGACTTTAAACTCTCTGAAACACCCACTAGACGTACCTTTATGAAAGAAATCAGACAACCCAGGAGTGGGTAGATTGGGATGGCTACACAGAAGGTATAATGAAAAACAGCTGTAACTGCGTATCCCAGAATGAAAGTTATCTCCGTGACTGCGACACAAGCCAATGCGGTCTAAAGAGGAGACAGGAGAAAACAGGTGACAGAGTATTTGAAATCTCGTATAAGCTTATTTACAAATTGTGCCTCAGCATCCAACTAGGCTTTTGATCCTCAAATAAACCGTGCAGCCAGAGATGGTCCTGAGTCAGGAAGCAGCAGTACACCGACACTTGGTTACTGGCTCTAAGTATCGTGAGCAGCATCCTGCTGAGATGAGGTGGAAGGTCAAGGCACCCACAGAAAACACTGCCAAGTCTCTCCATAGATGCTTCACTTACAGAAGATACACAGCACCCTCTGCACCAGCACCAAAGTGTCCCTGGCTTCTACACGAGCTGAACTGAAAAACTGAAATCATATAAAAGTGTGTGACTTACCACAGAATAGATAAATGACCAAAACTCCTTGGTATTTAAAATTTTCTTAAAGGTGAAGGAAGCTATGTATGTGAAGAGAATCACCGAGGGCACATAAGCAATGAGGCAGAAGACCTGAAACCAGAAACGCATGGCTCTGTAAACCAAGTACTGAATAACAATATAAAATATCACAGTATATTAAGTAATTTATTCATCAATTTTCATTTTCCACAAATCATTCCCAAAACTGTCACTGTGGTTATTTAAATGGTTACCATCTACAGTATTAAGCGATAAAAATCATGCTTTTAATTTAGTATTTTAAACAACTCCAAGTAATTTAAGCTGACCATTATTTGTAATTGTTTTTATACCATGTAACACGCTCTTCCATTATTTTAGCATTCAAATCCATTACGGCTAGTTACAAGTACTCTATACTCTCAGATACTAGCAACCGTTCTTTACAGCTTCTTGAATGTATTTCCTTTGACACGTGAAGTACGTTGCCTGCTTGCATGTATATGTACTGTGTGCATGACTAGTGTCAATGAAGGTCAGAAGAGGGCGTCAGATCCCTTTGCATTGGAGTAACTCGTGACTGTGAGCCACCATGTTGGTATTGGGAACTGACCCTGAGTTTTCTGCAATAACAAAACGATTTTAATTGCTGAGCCAGCTCTCTAGTACTTAGCAACCATTTTAAGGAATCACACTCAATAGAACTGTTTGTTTGTTTGTTTTAGTTAGGTTTTTTGTTTTGTTTTTGAGACAGACAGTTTGTCACAATGTAGTCCTGGCTAGCCTGGAACTTACCACATAAACCAGGCTAGCCTCAAACTCACAGAGATCTGTCTGCCTCTGTCTTTCAAGTGCTGGGATTAAAGGTAAACACTACCACACCTACTTTAATATAACTTCTAGCTTTATCATACAGGGCGGGGAATTAATGTATCAAATACAAATGATCTCTAACAAAATGAGGTTTGCATCCAGCAGTCTCCGTATGTGGCTCTGTGTTGTTTTGCTTTTTTTTTTTTTTCTATTAAAAACCATTACCAAAAGATTCTTAATTAAACACTTCCACAGATCACAAATGTCAGTTACACATTTATTTCCTATTTTCAGACAAACTTAAAATTCAGGAGAAAGGAGTTTCTTTCCCTGGGCTCTAGATACGAGCCACTGGTTAAGAACTAGGCAACTGGGACAAGTGGAGTACAGCTTCCAGTGCCCTCATAACAAGACAGGCAAGCTGCAAATGCTCCTAACTCTAGCTCTGAGGGATAGGACAGCCTCTACGACCCTGCCTACACTGGCTAACACACACACACACATACACACCCACACCCATACACACTAAGAAGTCTTTTTAAAAAACCAATTTCTTTCTTGTTAAATATATTTAGGCATGAGAGCACGGAAGGATGGCTGTATTTAGGTACCTGATGCAAGCAACTCGTTAGTCTACTTGAAAGACCACAACAGTTTCACAGAGTTATTTCTAAATGATGGTTTGCTTTCTTTTTATATAAAAATATAAATTTGTAATATAAATTGAATTAAATGTACCATATACAATAAAAAACATTTGCTTCATTTTGTTTTAAAAAGCTAATACACATGTTATTCAACCTACAGCTGTCACATAGTCATATGTAAATAAATTTTAAGAAATTTACCTGTAAAGACCATAAACACAACTGATGCAAACTTACCACAGCAAGAAATTTTACAGGATAAAAATACAGTCCATGATGAAATGCAAATAAACTTCCCAGCATCAAAATCAGAACAACAAAAAACAACGGAATATCCACAACAGCTTGTCCAACCCAATAGGCAGATGGCAAAAGACCTGAAAGTTTAAGTTGAGTATAAGCTTTGATCTAAAAAAAAGAAAGAAAAACTATTAAAATCTTAAACATTTTACAAATAAAGAATATGTCAATTATTGTAAATTTTTTTTATTTTAATCAACAAAACAAAAAAAGTGACTTTCCATGCATTCATTTTAGCCCATAGTCGGGTTCATTTGTGAGATTTCACAATGTTAACAAAGTTTTTAAGAATCAGAATAAGACAAAAGGTAACACAGAAACGGTGGGTATGTCATCAATGAGTGGCCAAACACGGGTATACCAGACTATGCAGAAGTGAAGATCTGTTTAAATGGAAAAGAACTATCATGCTCAAAGTCTATCTTTAATAAAAACACTGTTAAACACAGCATTAAAAAAGCTGCCTAATATCCTCTGCATGTGCACAGAACTTCAGATTATGTGTGAAACTTTGTGCAAAGAAAATACATTTGAAAACATTTTAAATACTTCTAAAGTAACTGCCTAGTACATAAGTGCACGGCTTCCCACTGACATTTTCATGTGTATTAGTTCTTAAATGATCAGTTTTCCTTCTCATGCTCTCATTACTTATTTTTTGTAAAAATCTTTCCCAAGACCTGAGACCTAACAATACTACTCATTTGATCTGTACCACTCCTAAAACGATCTGCTCATATTAACTGAGAGTATTATATCAAAGAGCAGACCACAGAGTGAGTTTAGAGGAGGAAGCAGGGCACTGGGATGGCTCAGAGACCACTGGCTGTTCTTCCAAAGATCCGAGCTTGGATTCTCAACACCCATGTAGAGGCTCATCACAACCATCTGTAACTCCAGTCTCAGAGAATCTGACGCCTCCTTTGGGCATCTGTGAGTACTGCAGGCATGCAGTGCACAGACATACAAGTAAACACCAGTATTCATACAAACATCTATACACAAACATCCATAGCAACCATATTTGGATTAGTAAAATCTAGCAGCAGCCCAGATGGTTTTAAACAAGTAATGGTTACACAAACCAATACACCCATACCTTGAAATCGTTCTCTGTAATAAAAGAAAATAGACTATTGAGTCTCCTATCACAAATGTCTTGAATTTCAAGAAAGCACTAGGAAGTTACAGTAGTGAAAATAAAGTCAGTCCCCCCCAAATGTGTACTCTAATTACATATGCTCTTGATGTACAAAGATCACAAAAACAGAGAACAGGTTAATGCCATAAGAAAGCAAGGTAAGCAGACCCGGAGCAAACCAGTAAGCTGCTTTCTTTCGTAAGTTCTGCTTCCATTCCTGCCTTTGTGTTCCTTTGCTTTGCTTGACTACCTTGCTGACTTCCCTTAGTGATGAACTGTTACCTGGAATAGAAGCCAATCCTCCCTGACCCTAGTTGCTTTTGGTCATGGTGCTTTATCACAGCAGTAGAAATATAAGACACTTTTTAAATAAATATTCTTAAAGTTTTCTATGAGGCAAACAACTTATCTTTATATAACCTTTCTTACTAGCAGGAATTGATACCTGTAATTTTTTTTAAGATTTATTTATTTTATGTGTATGAGTACACTATCAGTGTCTTCAGACAAACCAGAAGAGGGCATCAGATTCCATTACATGGTTGTGAGCCACCACGTGGTTGCTGGGAATTGAACTCAGGACCTTTGGAAGTACAGTCAGTGCTTTTTTTTTTTTTTTTTTTTGAGACAGGGTTTCTCTGTGTGGCCCAGGCTGTCCTAGAACTCACTCTGTAGACCAGGCTGGCCTCAAACTCAGAAATCCACCTGCCTCTGCCTCCCAAGTGCTGGGATTAAAGGCGTGCACCACCACCGCCCGGCACAGTCAGTGCTCCTAACTGCTGAGCCATCTCTCTAGCCCTCCAGTCCCAATATTTTGATTTTTTTTAAGATACATACTTTTCACATATATGTATGAGAGAAAGAGGGATAAAAGGAGGGAGGGAGGGAAAGAAGAAGGGAGGGAGGGTGGGAGGGAGGGAGGGGGAGAGGGGGAGAGGGGGAGAGGGGGAGAGGGAGGGAGGGGGGAGGGGGAGAGGGGGAGAGGGGGAGAGGGAGAGTGAGTTAGTTTATGGTACCACACACATGAAGGGGATGACAGAGGGCAGAAGAGAGTACAGAGTTCCCTGGAACTAGAGTCACAGGCAGTTGTGAGCTGCTATGTAGATGCTCAAAACTGAACAGGGGTCTTCTTCAAAGAAAGCAAGTGCTCCTAATTGCTGAGGTATCTCTCCAGCCCCTAGCTATTTACTTTTAGCTAGACTGAAAACCAATTTTACATTTACTTCTCTGTGTCCCTGTGTGTGTGCATACAGGGCTATGGGAAGGTGATTTAGAGGGATCAGTTCTTTCCTTCCACATGTGGGTTCCAAGGATCCAACTCGGGTTCTCAAGCTTGACAGAACCTGATACATGTAATTTTTATATGACCAATTACCTTATGATTCTCTGCATTTTCCATGGCAAAGTAAGGCGGCATTGCAGTAACAATGATTCCAAGCAAAGCTGCTTGAAAATACAGCTCAACTTTAAAGACGATGTCAGTAATTTCCTGAATACAAATACAAAATAGAAAATGAATCTGAGAACCACTTAACAATACCTTAAACATCCTGAAAGAGCATTTAAACCTCTAAAGACCTAAGCGATTATAATATCTACCACAGTGGTATGAATGAACAACACGTTTATTAACAGGAGTGTGGACTATACTACCAACTCTGCCACTAATTAACATGGGAGATATACAGTTAACATAGCCACCAGTGGCCAGATGGAATAAGAAATGCCTACGGATGGTATCTGGTGCTTTTCATTGACTGTGAATACTTTCATGACTATGTCAAATAGGATCTTGATCACTCCTTTTTTTTCCTTTGGGAAAAGCTATATCCAAGCTTATCTTCCTAAAGAATCAAGAACTCCCAGACAAAGGTGACTTTAGCTCCTATAGCTCCGTGTCCCTTGTCACCCTAAGGAGTCAAGGAGTCAGCTAATTTTCTCAGGCAGTCCAGTAAGTAGCTGAAATCCAAATGCCTGAGACTAAGGCTGCCTTTTGTATTAGCCTCTACTGTCAACAAGTCCACTTCTCCGTCCTCCTTCACCCTGAGCTTCACGCTACAGACAAGCACTAACGAGTTAACTCCTAGACTCATCCCTACCCTTATGTAAGATGGCATACTTATGAAACAAGGGAAGCACTTTGCATGAAAACAGAATCCACATGTCTAATAAGCACCCTGGCCTGGCCACTTTTTTATCAGATGATACAGAACGAGTTCATCACTGTCTTATTGTCTCTAGTCTTCAACATTTTGATACTTCAGTAAAAGTAGTTTGTCTAGATGACTTCTCAAGATGTCTTTCAATATCTCACTAACTAGATCACACACATACACAAAATATTAAACAATGTTCATTTTTATATACAATTAATATATCACGGTCTCACAAACCTATCAACATCACATAAAGCTGCTCTGATCTTGAACCAGGTAATTTTGGAGACTCCTTAACTCCCCACCTCAAGTGTTAAAATTAAGAGATTTCCACAGATAAATGCACTTTTTATATGTTTGCTTACCTGAATGAACGGGGTACTCCAGATTTGGATAGCTTCAGTCACATTTAAATGATAAAGATAATAGTTACTAATGATGTTGATCATTACTGGTAAAGAATAAACCATAGTACTATTGAAAACAGCAGTAAAAACATAGTCCTACAATTCAAAAAGAAGAGTTATTATATACCTGGTGATATTATATACTAATATTATATACTAATATTATATACTAATATTGCTAAGGACCAAAATTTTCTTGCCTTACTCAATTAATTGTTTTAATTAATTAAATTTTACTAGATATTGTGAAAAACTGCTTCAACAAGTGATAAGAAAAATAGTGACACTAAAGATAACCCAGCTTGCAACATGCAGAAACTTTAAGCAGAAATATAATGTAAAAATAAAATCAAAATGCTTACTGGTTTCTTACCAGGGCTTAAAAGCTATCACAAACTAATATAGTTACTTCTAAAAGCAGACTCTAGTTCATGACTAATGGGATAGGTTCAGCCAACTGACTTCAGAGCAACCGTGTTAGTACCTTATACCTGAAATGAGGACACACACATAGCTCTCTTCTTACCTTTTCGGAACGCACCACATTTAGAGCTGCACTATGAGGGGCAGCAGACACATAGTCACTGTCATTAAACATTGCCACCATTATGTTCTGGTGTGTGAAAAAGTCAATAAGATCATTGATATCTGAGTCTAGAATTAGAAAATAATAATAAAAATCACCTTAAGTAAGAAACAGCCAGAGACTTTTAATAACCTTAGGAAATAGTGCTCATTCAAGGAGATCCTTTCTCTTCAGCCTAGACACTGTTAGGAGATTGGCTCTGTAGCCAGCTGGCCAAGATTCAAATCCAAGTTGCATCAACTTATACTATGTCCTTCAAGCAAGGTACAACGATTTAAGATCTTAGTTTCCTCCTCCGCCAAGGAGGAATAAGAGTGACTATCTTACAGCGGTTATGACAAGAAAGTGACTGAACATGTGCGCAGAGCATTAAACAGAGCCTGGCATACAGTATTGAATAAATTTTACCTGCTGCCTACAAAAATATTAGTTAACAGTATAAAGTTATCGTGAAATTTGACTAAAAAGTAAAAATAATTTATTTGGTAATTTTAATTATGCCAAAGTAGCCAAGCAGAAAAACCAGTCTTCTGCCTACATTCTTTAAATGCCCCTCCCCAAAAGATTTGGGTCCTCCTTGTGTTTGATTGTACAGCATCATGTCTGATGCGCAGAGGGTCCTGCTCTACCATCACCGAAGCCAGAAACCCAAACACTCTCAGTAACTCAGCACAATGACAGGGCAGACCAGATAACCGGTCAGTCCTGAATGTCAGAGAGAACGGAGCTTCCCACACAAGACTGTCTCCTAACCAGGGCCTCACCTGATCCCTTCACTTTACCAGAGTGGCTACGTACTCAAGAACACAGCTACGCTACAAGTGGAGTAACCATGCAATTTATGCTCTCAAAGAAGGAAGAAAATATTTAGTATGTGCTCGTGTATTATATATACATAGTTCTTACATATACATATATGTGTGTATATTTACATGTATGCCTCATTTTGGACCACCAATGAGAGGATGGATCCAAAAGCAAGAAACAATACTACGGAAAGTATTAGAAGAGATAAACAATGAAATTATTAGAATTTCTACAGAGAAAAAAAATGAAATCAGAACAGAGAGATTTAAGATACATATATAATTTTTAGATACAAATAAAAATTCAAAAGTATAAGATTTCACAAAAGTATTGTATTTTAGCAATATAAAATACATTTTAAAGTGAAGACAAGTTTTCTATGTGAAAAAAGTAAACTATTTTCGAAACGGAAGAATTTTCCATGCTAAATGCATCTTTCCCAGGGAAGATTAAGGTTTTGTATCACACTCAGCATCATATTTTAAGTGTAATGGGTGCAGAAGTAAAACAGTTTCTACGTTAGTCTTAGGACTACAGGCTATTATGCAAGCAGATGTTAAAGAAAGCTGATCATGAATAAATGATTCTTTACTAAGTTTTAATATTTTAAAAACTTAGAAGTTTAATTTAAAATTAGCTCAAGTCGATAAAAACATAAAAAAAATCTTCTGTCAATTATATAGCAAGAATAAAAATAGCAAATACAAAATCATTAACTGCAAATTTAAGATATTCAGGTGTAGTTTGTTTTATACTGTTTGTTTGGGGAGTGGGGTTTGCTTGTTTGCTTGGAGGGTTTTTTGGTGCTGTTTTTTTGATTTTGGCTTTTGTTTTTTGGATTTTGAAGACAGGGTTTCTAGCTTTGGCTGTCTTGGAACTTGCTCTGTTAACCAAGCTTGCTGGATTGGAACTCACAGATGTTTGCCTACCTCTGCCTCCCGAGTGCTGGGATTAAAGACATGTCACCACCTCCTGGCTGGGTGTAAACATTTATATGTAAGTAGACTTGTTAATTTACAATTCATTCTTCAATAGTTCTTGATGAACTTTTAGCATCTCAAGTAATATGTGTAAATACTATATAATATAAACTCTTGCTTAGGAAAATCTTACACACTCTCAAATTCATTAAGCCCATCATGAACTTTGAGATAAAACCTGCCAGTAATTACTATTTTAAAAAAGATTTTAATAACTACAAGTAATACAAATTAGAAAATTTTAAAAATGATCAACTACACTTAAACCAAAACTTTATTTCTAATACCATTCAATATTAATAGGTAAATATTTACTTTAGATTTTACAATAATGGGTCGTGCTTGCTTTATCTTTAAAAGGTCTAAAACCCAAACTCTGAGCTCTGTTTACCCCTCACCCCGTGCACAACCGACACACAGTCACAGACCTTCACACACTCTCACCAGTGGAATTCTGAAGCAGCAGGCTGGTTTTATACTTATGAGGTTTATCTCCAGGTTTTAGGAAATACAAGTCTGGGACGAGTTTGATGGGAACCACAGCATTTTTAAAAGAATGATGGACCAAAAACATAAAAATCTGAACTGCAAAAAAAATTAAAAGCAGAAGCAACCTGAAAGAAAGAAATAATATAGCTTAATATACAGTAACATAAAATCTATTAGATGTCTTCCTGCTATTAGTATAGATTTAATACTCAATTATAAAACAGGAAAACAAGAACAAAAAGCAAAGGAAAAAAACCTTTCTAAAAATCTACTACCAAAAATGACCTGATAATAATACTGGAGAGGAAGCTAACTGGAATATCAAATTTAAAGATTATTAAATTGGAGGTAAAGAGAAGAAAAAGTTAGAAAAGTATATTTAGACTAGATTTACTCCTAAATTATAGTATATACAAACATAATTGTTAAAAAATGAGATATTGTCATAAATGCTCATGCCTCTATATTCTGAAGGAACTGCTTTTTGCTTGGAGTCTATTCTAGCCATTCACACTTCACACAGAAGCAAAGTACTGTCTAAGTCCAGGGAAGAGCCTTAGGTACGGTGACAACGCTACAGGTAAACATGTTCATCCTTGTCACAATGTAATTACATTCACTGCCACTGCTCCACTGAAATACTGTCAATCTATGCTATATAATATACTGTCAATGCATATTATACATACATATACACATTAGCATATTATCCATACACAGCATCATGAATATGCAGTACAACAAAAGGACACTGTAGTATCACAGATAGCTGCATGTCCTATATATTATCTACATATTATATAACGTGGTTCAGTAGCTAGAGAGCTTAGAATGCCACACTTAACTATATAATTTATAATCTTTGGTTAGACCACATGTATTCTAAAAACCATTCTTGCTGGGCATGGCAATATACTCATATAAGGAGGACGGAGAACCTGAGATCAGCCTGTGTTAGACCCTATTTCAAAAAATAATTGAAAAAAAATCATTAAATTATTTTTTAAGTATTCTGAAATCAGCATCCCTCAAAAGATACTACATTTAAATTTAGATCTGTAAGTTAGTAGATGCTTTAAGAATAAAAAAGATCATGAATGAAGAATATATGGAAATTTCAGGTTAATGTTAAAATTTTATATTACAAAACTAGAAAAAAATCCATGTTCTCACATGCTAATTATTCTTTGAGAGAATATCAGAAGCAATAGTTTGTAGTATATTTGACCATAAAACATTTTTTGTTTTGAACTCAATGTTTATGTCCCCTCAAATCTACATAATGCAGCCCTGTTCCTTAATATGGTGATATCTAAAGACAGGAACTCTAGGAAGCAACTCTAGGAAGCAATCCAAATTAGACACGATCCTGACAACAGGACTAGCATCCCTAAGAAAGCGGCACCAGCAAGTGTGTGCTAGTATGCTGCTGTGCAGGACCTTTCCAGATACAGATACAAGTATAAATAGGACGGGTGCTTTCTTCAAGGAAACAGAAGAGGCTTCAGCATGCCAGCACTTGGATCACCAGCTTCCAGCCTCCAGAAATACCCAGGCCAGAGCACTCTATTACAGCAAGCTGGACTAAGTCACTTGGATTGAAGTACCCAGGCCAGAGCACTCTATTATAGCAAGCTGGACTAAGTCACTTGTATTGAAATACCCAGGCCAGAACACTCTATTACAACAAGCTGGACTGTCACTTGTAGTGTTTTTCAGAGAATGTTTCAGCAAAATGATGTTCAACTAAATAAATTAAAACTGGCTGACTTAAATATTTTCTCAGGACAACTGATACAGAAGCAATCAGATACCTGACTAGCATTTGTTTTATATTAAATGAACTTGGTCAAAACCTCAAGTAACTCCAGAATATTTCAGACATGTCCAAATGTTCTTATTATTAAATTTTATTCCTACAATCATTTTAGTTCTAAAAAGGGAGACATATGGTACATGAAAGAAGGATGCTATTTTCCATAGGTCATTCCTAGACTTAGGAAAAAGATACTAACTGGGAGAATAAATTATGTAGAGAATTCTTTACATTCTGGGTCTACTAGCTGTATAACTTTATGTTTCAACTTTCTTCATCTAATAAATAGGAATAAAATGTCACTTTCTTGTTTTACTAAAAACAATTATAAAACTAAATGGATGGAAAAATTATAAAATTATATAAATTCAAAATAAAAATTAAAATATAATGACAATAACTGAAAATTACACATTAGGTAGTATTCTTGTCACTTCATCATTTTAAAGATAAAAAATACCAGTTTAGAAAAGAGGGGTAGAGCTGGGCATAATAGCACACATCTTTAATCCCAGCATTTAGGAGGCAAAATAGGTGGATTTAGGTGAGGTGGAGGCCAGCCTGGTCTACATAGTGAGACAGATAGATAGATAGATAGATAGATAGATAGATAGATAGATAGATAGACAGACAGATGAAAGATACATGATAGATAGATAGATAGATAGATAGATAGATACATACATGATAGATAGATAGATAGATAGATAGATAGATAGATAGAGAATGAATAGAAAAGATTAAAGAACCGTAGATGTGTGATAAGAGTACCATGACTATGAAACTGACATTTAATCTTTCAGAACTACAAAGCTGTGTACATGTCATTATTTAAATGTTTGGATAGCAAATCCTATTTACAACCTCAAAAAGACAGGTTTTCAGGAGGAGGATTATACTTACACAGAGCGCACTGACTTGCTTTCTCGTTTCAATGAGAGGAAATGAAACTTTGCTATTGTAGATACTTGCTGCTTCCAAAGGCTCATGGTGCTCACTAGAGCAGCTTTGGTTTCAGAAAGAATAAGTAAACTCTGTTCCATTTCATCAAAAGATTTTGAATCTGTTTCTTCCTCCTCCCGTGGCTGCTGTGTAAATACGCTATAATCTATTTGCCAATAAAAGTAAACAAACAAACAAAAAATCCATTTTGGAATGTTTGAAATAGAAAGATCAAAAACTAAAACACATCGTTACAGCACATATCTGGAAGTGGTGCTGAACAAAAATGGAACCCGTACACACTTGGCATCATCTATGGACACTGAACACATGCTAACCTTCAGTCATAAAATTCTCAGCTCACTGTCTCATTGTATACCACACAGCTCCAGCTTCGCTCTTGGCCACACCACCCAAGATGCTCTCGTCCAGGTCACCACTTCCTTCTTCACTACCAAGCTGCTCACCATCCCGTTTCCAAATTATTTCCTTCCTTATTTTACTCTGTACATCTGACAATCAAGAGTCCACTTTCTCTTGCACCAAAGACAGCTTTTACTAAAATTTTGCTTCTCTGTTCTTTTGTGAAAAAAAAAAAAAATCGCATTGTCAGCCCTTCTTTTCTCCCAGCTGCTCACATCAGCTGATGGATGCCCCTCCACGACCTCTTCTCCCCCTCCAAGGGCTCTTCCCGGTCTCCATAACAGCATCTTTGTGACTTCAAGATTTCTAACTCGAGCCCTTACACCTCACGTTGCTTCTACTGCATCTCCAATAGTGAAGGCAAATGCTTGTCCTACCTTCTGTAAGCCTACTCACTCCTCTGCTCTCAGAAAGTGGCAACCACATGGCAACCACATGCAGTTCTCAAGCAACAACTTGAGAATGACTCTTGGCCCCTCCCTAACAAGCCCCCACAAACCACTCATTATTGCTGAGATCAGCACAGTACAACTCCACTCTGCAGATTTTCCTGCCACCCTAATTCAAGTCCAACTTTACACACGTTTACTGACTGACCTGCTCTTCCTTCACACTACAGCTATCAGTCAATAATTAGAAATGCTTTTCAGAGCTAGACAGGAACCCAGAGTCTTGCAGACGCCTGACAAGTAGTCTTGGTGGAACTACCTTCCCAACCAAGAGTGTGTTCACTAAAACCACAAACCAGGATTACCAAGTTATTCCTTTGCTTTAAACCCTTGACACTGCATTCAAAATTAAAGGAAGCACTTCCCAGATGTTCAGCCTTCTGCTACTCTCTGACAGCAATGCTGATTACTTCCTTCATGGTTCCCACCATGGTGGCCTGCTTTTGGTCCCTCAAAGACATCTCATTAACGTCTCAACACCTGGCAAGTGGAAACTTTCTTTATCCAGTACATTTTGCCCTAAGACGTTTACATGCATGAGTATTTCTGAGATTCATATCTCAGTTCAAACCTCTCGATAAAGCCCTCCCTGACAATAAGACCTCTCAAGAATATCATATCATTTCCTTCATAATCTCTATCACCATCAGCAACACACACTTCATATGCTTGCAAAATTAATTCATTTACTTATATTATTCCAGTTCATTGACTGGTCTTTTTAGTTCTGTTTTTTACCTGCTTGGTCAATTTCTGCTTCAACTTCTAGCTTTAAGAACACATCTTCCAATGTTGTCATGGAAACACCATAAGAAATAACACCCAGGTTTGAATGAACATCTAGAGCAGAAAACAAACCTGAAAGGCAGGAGAAAGAAATCAAATGATATAGAGCTCTCTGAGTGGTTAGATGGAGCAGTTAAAAGCATGTATGTCCTCCCCTGTCCCCGGGTCGGTGTGCCTCACAACTGCCTTGAACTCCAGCTCCTAGGAATCTGATGCTGAGAAGCTTCTCACATGCAAACACACACACACACACACACACACACACACACACACACACACACACACACACGTAAATAAAATCAATATAAACTGACCTATTCAAATCACACAAAAATCTAAAATGCCATTCAAAAATGAGAATGAGCCAGGCATAGGTTTCCATGTCTATGTTGTCTCAGAGGCTGAGACAACAGAACTGCTATGAAATTAAGACTAATCCAGCACCATATGGTGAGTTCCAAGACAACCAGACAGATTAGACTGGAGTCTAAGATTCTATCTCCAAAACAACAACAAAAATACATAAAGAAGAAAAGAAAGAGAGAAAGAAAGAAAGAAAGAGAAAGAGAGAGAGAGAGAGAGAGAGAGAAAGAAAGAGAAAAAAAGAGAGAGAGAGAGAGAAGGAAGGAAGGAAGGAAGGAAGGAAGGAAGGAAGGAAGGAAGGAAAGAATGAATGATTAAATTTACTTAGCCAGCAAAACAGTACTCAAAGATTTTGGTGTCAGGATACTTTTAACATTATAAATTGCACAGAATGGCAAGAAAATTTTAATTATGGGAAAAAGTTCACTAGAACTTTAACATGTTTCAAACTAAAATTAATAGATATTTTATAGCAGTTAAATAATAATTCTAAATTAAAATAATTACTTTGTAATTTATTCTGAAATTAGAAATTATTTGAAAACACATGAACAGCCTTTCTATACACATATACACTAAACAACAACAAAAAGAAAAAGCAAAATCACACACCCACATACCTCGTCCTCAGGTAAGCTACAAACAATTCTGCCGGTTTTGAAACAGGGCTCCCACTGTACAACTGGCTGTGCTGGCCTGGAACTTGCTATGCAGACTGCCTCAAACCTCTAGCCATCTTCTGGCTGTCTCCGCCTCCTTGTTGCTATGATTATAGACAGGACCACCAAACCCACCCTAATTTTCTTGTTTTCTTAACAACATACACATATTGCTCTTTATTTCCATTAAGTATTTAAATTAACAAATGACAGTTGCATACTATTTGTAAAAAGACAAAAGCAAAAATCATACATATCAGTATGCAGTATTTCAGGTCTGAAGACAAGTTGAAGCAGAAAAACTACAAACTCTGACCAGCTGGGACGATTAAATAAAGAAATAATCAAAAAAGGCAGAGAAAAACCTATCCCCAAAACAAAAGCTCTATTCAACCAAGAAACTGAAAATAAGAAAAGAAATACCTGAAAACTTGTCCATGTCTTTGAAAGGCAAGCTATAGACAAGCTGTTGCTCATTCTGCTGCAGCAGAGTGGCAGCGGGTATGTGTTGCCGGACCAGTGAGGAGAGCGAGTCTGTGGCACAGTATCTGTCTATGTACATGCTAGGAAAGGCCAAAATCATAGTTTATGATTAGTCCATAAACAATCAATAAACTCTAAATATTCTACACTAGATCACGAAACATGGCTAGGGCACAAGAGAGCAAGCCTTGCAAACAATCCCAGTAGGCTAAGCATAAAGACAACAGAGGGTCACAGAAGAACAGGTGTTACCTCAGGCGGTAGCCGACGCCCCATTTACTTTTGAGGAAAATTGAAGAACCAACACACTTCAGCATTCCTTGTGACATGACAGCCTTTCTGTCTACGAAGTGGAATTCACAGTTCAATTTCTATGTTAATAACAGCATACATACAAGCATTACATCATTAATCATCATGATAACCTTGTAAGGAAGATGCTAGAATATTATCACCTATTTTTTTCCGATGAGAATGTTGAGAGAAGACAAATATACATGCTTAAAGATGTTTCACATAGCTATTAGCATAGCAAAGCCAAGACTGTCCTCAGGCAGCCTGACTCCAGAGTACATACTCCACATAGCTCAGACCCTTCCTAAAAGAACCTGTAATACAGGAGTTATCATGATTCCTTTATAACCAAACGTACAAAAAAGGGAAACATAATAACAAAAGTAAAAATGTTAGTTCATTTGATATAGATGCTACTGAAGAGATAAGGGATTTAGCCATTTAATACCACATAATCGGCTAGAAAAAAAGTTATAGTATTTCAAACTCTCAGACTTTTTCCTGGGTGTTAAAAACCAATCCCAACATATATACTTTTAACATATACATATACAAAATTGCACAGAAAATGGTTAACACTACCTTAGAATGACCTGCTTACAAAGCTGACCCTTGACTAGCAACTGAGAATCTGGACGTGGGAAGGTTTCAATTAGTGTCAAAACAGACAAGGAAAACCACTATGTCTAAACACTGAACACAAAAACATAGTTTACGCTGACTGCTTGCTTTCCTTTCCTTCTGGAGTTGTGCTGTGTTAGGAAGTACAGCTCTATGAACCAGACACACAGGAATTACAGACACTGAGCCTTTAATAAACTAGCAGATGATAGTTCACTTTGCATTTGCTTACAAGTAAGTCATGGAGAAATTAAGGGCCTCTGGAAAGCATGTGCCTGGCTTCCTTCAGACTTCTGCCTCATGTGACTCAGCCCCTTGCTACTTTTGCTTCATAGCCTTTTGCGACAATAAATTAGTACATATTAAGTATGGGAAATCCTGTGTGAGTTATTTTGAGAAATCTCTGAAACAGGATGATCTGAAAAACACTGGACACAGAAATATATAATCTTTAAAGTTTAAAACTTGTTTAGAATATGTACCATTAAATAATTCTTTTGTTCCTCAGGATTTACCATTTCTAAGTTTAATGCCCTTATCTTTTTTTTTAATATTTTTTATTGGATATTATGTTTACATTTCACATTTTATCCCCTCACCCCATTCCCCCCACCACCCAGGAGCCCCCTCCCTTGTCTTTTATAGTAAATCAAACTTCTCACCGGCAAGAATGTCAGCCTCATCCATGAAGTGAGTGCTAAACACGGTCACTCTGTTAGCCTTTCTGTATTTTAGAAGATTCCAAACAATGTGGCGAGAGCAGGGGTCCATTCCTGCTGTTGGCTCATCTAGCAGGAGTATCTGAATGAACAGGGGTATAAAAATGGCAAGAAAACCAAATATTAAAAATGTATGTGGATACTGGAAATTTTTCTCTATTTCAAGTTAATATTTTCACCCAAAAATCTTTCTTAAAGTTAGTATAAATATTTAAAATTATGAATGAATGCTTTCCTTGGTTACTTATATATAAGACACTGGTATGACAATCAGACAAAAAAGGGCAAAATCATTAAAGCTACTGCTATAAATGATTGAATCTGTAGTAGAGCAACTGATGTCTAGAGACAGATGTTCTGTATCACTGTAAGGGATGCAGTCTAGGCTGGGAAAGGAACCTTTTCTTTCTACTTTTTAGGGGCCACTTTTTATTAAGACAGATTCTTACTCTGCAGCCTAGACTAGCCTTGAATTTATGATCTTCTTGACTCAGCTTCCTGAGTGCTGGATTATAGGCATGTGCCACCTTATCTGGCTTCAAGTTGTTTTTAATTTAAAAAGCATGAAAGGGTGCTAGCAGGAAGTCCAATTAATAAAAAGTCAAATCCACCCTGATCCCATGCTACAGCAGAAAGGAGGAACACAGCAAGGCAGTGGTTTCCATAGGCTCTCTGCTGTAAGCACACACGTGAGCGTTCTAACAGTATGTAAGGTGAAGTTGCTTCTGTTTCGACAGGCCAAAGAACAGCATAAAAGAAACACATGAAATCACTGCACCAGATAGTGACTAATTTAACCCTTTAATGTTTATCTTGTTCTAATTTTTTAAATATCTTAGTTTTGTATGCATATGAGTACTGTGCATGTATATATGTCTGTGTATTACATGTGTCCCTGGTGAACTATCAGGGGCAGCCTTGCTTATACACTGAAGGCCTAGAAAATCAGCCATAGGCCTAAGTCAGCCTGCTAGCATGAAGTCTTGGGTCTCTGTGGAAAAACACTGAAACAGATAGCTATAAGATATTGTAAACAGGCAGCTTTAATGGAAATTTACCAGCCTGTATAAGAACAAGTAGTCATAGGTCTTGTGGACAGTCATAGACCTTGGGTACCCTTGGTGGATAGTACCAACTTAGATAAGGACAAGTGAATCATAGGCGGAGTCATAGTGACCTGTCCCCTGAACCTCTACCCTGAACCTCTGATACCCTGTTCTGGAAGATATCTGTACTCCCCCTGAACACCTACGCTCCTGCGTCATCCCCTTCCCCACATCCTGCCTTTTTGTGTATATAACCCCTGTGTGAAAAAGTAAAAATTACAGTTTGATCAGCCTATAGACAAGTCGTGTTCCTTTGCGTTCGCCCGTTTTTCCCCATTCTCTCTTAGGTGATCTCCCCAGACCCTATTTAATACCCTGCTGGACAGGGCAGTGAACCACAGGCCAAAAACTGTATCAGATCCCCCAGAACTGGAGCTAGAAATAGCTTTAAGCTGCTATGCTGGTGCTGGGAACTGAACACAGGTCCCCTGGAAGAGCAGCTCATACTCTTAACCACTAAGCCACATCTCTAATCTAATACAATTTAAAGTGATCTCATCAATGAAATTAACACTGTATTTACCTTTGGATTCCCAAGAACTGCAATTCCTAAAGACAGCTTTCTTTTTTGGCCACCACTTAATTTCTTTGCTTGATTATCTTTGATGGCTTGCATGTCCAAATCCAGTAAAACTTTTTGCACCTGTAAAAAAGTGTAAACAATGTTCTATCAACAATCATATCATTTTCATAGTCATCAAAATTAGATTTTACATATTTTAAGCTTTGAAGTACTATTTTTAAGCATCATTTAAGCAGTATAATTTTAAAATTATTTTTAATATCAACTTTATAATGTTACTAAGTGAGTATGTGCTTACTTTTTATGAATATTATAATTTTGAAACTAATAAGTTTATTAACAAGGTTCTTAGGGAAAAGTCTGCTTCAATTTTGTTTCTTGCTGGCTGAGTATGAAGGCTCTGTGTGTGCTGAGGCAGAGACTGACAAGGAATGATGGCACAGCAGAAGACAGGGAAGGAAGAAGGGAGGAGTGAGTTCCCTCAGGAGTAGAAGAGGGTCATTCCCATGTGCTAATGTACACACTCCAAATCCATCCTAGTCTTCCTACTTTCTCTGTACTGGCCTAGAGGGGTTTTATATGTTTAGATTTTTCAAGCACATTTACTGTATAATTATTATAAAGCATATTAATATATAGGAAATACAGTGATGGTTTATATGTGAACAACATACTTCTTGAATTATATTGTTGGCTGGTATTCCTTTGATTGACGCCAAAATTGATAAATTTTCTTCTACTGTCAGAACATCAAAGTTCATATCTGACTGTGGACATATGCCAATCATTTTTCTTGCTTCAAACATTTCATCTATTTCAGAGACTCTGTGTCCATATATAGAAGCAAACCCTAAAAGCAAAATATTTAAATTTGCATTAAAGACATTGAGTATTAAAAATGCATGTTCGATGTACCTAATAACTTACTCATTTTGTTACAATGCATACACAAAGCCAGAATTAATTAATATGGAAGATATTCTCATTTTGATAGCACTGGTTGTATATTTTCAATTATATTTCAACCTCATTTTCCTTCATTTTCAAGGCATATTATACAGTGGAAAGAGCAATAGTACACTACAAGCTTAACAAAAACATATATGTCACTACAGTGACAGCGTTTATGGTTCAGCCACAACTTCTTTCACGTCCAATACTATGAGACAATGAGCAAGCTCTATAAATCATGCCCAGGCTGGCTGGATGGTCAATCTTGAACATCAGAATGCCTTGAGTTCCTGCTTTCTTATCTCAACTGAATCAAGTGATAATTTGATTATCGGATTGGAATGATAGTTTGCCTTACTTAAGAACTACGAGTCAACGTGACAATGCATGGGAACTCTGAAAGTCATGTGTCTAAAGTGTAAAATGTTACGACTAATGTCCAAGAACATCTCAAGCAAAAATAAAGAACCAACCAAACTAATTTTGAAAGTTAAGTCTTGTTTACAAAGCTGAAATGCAGAGTTACTACAATCTGGCCTTCTTTATAATAAAATGTATTTCATTGGCAGTATTCAGTAATTGCAAAAACATGGGGCTTCCACACAGAGTTTACACCTATAATATAATCCTAGGCCAAGATTATTCCTTTGAGGTACTGCTCTTTAAATCTGATTTTGGAACACAGTGTTAGTTACCACTCTTTCTTTTAGCTGTATATTGAGATATCTGTGAGTCTTCCAATATCAATTTAATTTCCAATTAGTTACTAATTTATTCTTTCCATGCAAATAAGAAATACAGATATGCACACATAAATATGTGATAGAAATAGGTATATAAAATAAATGTTTGAAAAGTAAATGCATAGAAAGTTAAAATTATATTTCTTGCTTTAATAAATATCATAGAACCAATTTTTTATTTTAAAAACTAAGTGTACACAGTATGGAAACAACTTCCTCACAGATAAATAGCTATTCCGGATCACTGACATAATCATCTAGCACACACGTAAAGAGGACAAACAGCTGCTACATTCTGTGACTCCTTGGCTAATAACACTAAAAAAAAAAAAAAAAAAATAGGAAATTGTTTTTTCTCAAGTGAGAAAACTCTTACCATCAGAAGGTGGGCACAGTCCGCACAAAATATTCATCAGTGTGCTTTTTCCTGTTCCACTGTGGCCCAGCAGTGCAGTAATCTGACCTTCATATATGTCAAATGACAAATCTGGTTCACAGAAAAAAATAAGGCTCAAATGTTTATGTATCCGTTCAGCTCTGTAAGGGAATTCATAATTCTACACAATCTTAAGGAAGACAAACTTCAATGCAGAAAGTCACCGACATAGCTGAAGCAGACGAAGTACTCTAGACATGGTCAGTATGAGTAGCAGGAGATTACATCATCTGTTATCGATTTGCTCTGACACTAAGAATTAAGGTATATACAAAATATTTGAAGGTTTTCTGTGTACTGTCTTTTAACAGTGGTCAAGCAGATTATAGAGAAATCTACCTCACCAAGGTATCTGAAAATAAGTTAAATAAAATGGAACAAAAAGAACAAAACAAGGAATAGACAACAAAAGCCAAGAGGTAAGAAAGTACAGAGAGGCTCCACTTGTGAAACTTTTTACTTTCATTCTGTGTTCATTTTGTGTGTCCATATGTGTTGCCTGCATGTGTCAGATCTCTTGGAACTGTTGTTAGACGACTGTGTACTGCCATGGAGGTACTGGGAACTGACCCGGTCCTCTGGAAACAAGACAGTGCTCCCTGGGCAGCAGGCCAGTGTGTAGTGTTCCTCCATGGTTTCAGCTTCAGCTCCTGCCTGAATTCTGCCCTGACTTCCTTCACTGATGAACTGAAGTGTAAGAAGAGATAAACCCTTTCCTCTCCAAGATGCATTTGCTCATGGTGTTTATCACAGCAACAAGAACTAGACCACATGGGCTGTTGTTGTCTTATTGTTGGACTCTGAGGCACTTTAAAATATTATATATAGAAACAAGTGCTTTCTTGGACACAGGATTTACAGACGTTTCTTCCAATCCAGGCCTCTTTTCATTTCCTTAGCAGTACCTTACAAGCAGCAGGAGACTCTGATTTTCAATCAGTTACAGTTCACGCTTTTAGCCTATAAAACTTTCGTTTAATCAGGTCTCAAAATACTTATGTTTTTCATTCTTTGGGCTTTATGTCATTTTAACTTTTGTACTTGGTTACATGACTCACTGTTCACCTATTTTTGTCTACAGTGCTCAGCATGGCTCACAGATCATGTTTTTACAGTTTTTGTTTTGTTTTAAACTTGAATGAAAATTTAATTATTCATAAAAATATAAGTAATATTTCTGTCTTCTCTATTTCACTGATTTTTCTATTTCTTTTATGCCAAAATTATCTTGACTACAACAGCATTTATATGAAATCTTGAAACAATGTAATGTTAAAGTACAAATTTGCCAGGTTTTTTTCACATTTGTCTCGGCAATTCTATGTCATTTGCATTTATATATAATTTCAGAATCCATTTTTCAAAACGAATGAAAAAATCTAATAGACTTTTGTCTGAATGTGAGTCTACACTACATGGTTAGAACTCACATGTACACATCCATACATCCAATCCTTAAACATGGTGTTGCTACTTGTCCAGCTCTTACAATCATCAGCAATCAACTGTACTTTTTATGACATACGTCATAGAAGTACATAGTATTTTGATGTTTTCATTTTAATTTTCAGTTCCTCGGTGGTGGAATGCAGGCACACAATGATTTTCTACATTATCTCATAGTGTCACCTTTCTAAACACACTTTCAGTTTCACTCCATGTACTGCAGAGACTGATCACTTTATATGCTTCCATTACAACCAGGTATCTCTCATTTCCTTCTCTTGTTTCTTGGCATTGGCAATGACTTCCAGTTGAGTAGCTCACAGTGGAGGTCATAGATAACCTTTAATATTAAGCTAAACAATAGAATAATCATTTATCATTAATGGCACTGTAGCCAGAAATGATGAGACTCATGCATTGGGTGTAATTGAAGAATTTGTTATGCTCATCAAAACACTGTTCATAACCAAAAGGCAGGCTTCACACTGGAATAGGATATTTGAATACCTTTATCTAACAAATGGCCACTGAAGGGATGATAAGGAACATTATTTATTGGGCCAACATAAAATAAAACCATATTGACAGACCACTACCAGATCCAGTCACACAAATTAAAACTGTCAGTGTGTAAGTGTATTTTATGGATCCTGGAAGATAGTGATACATCACTAAATGTACTCCAATTGTCTGAACAGACTTCACAAAAAAAATATCTTACAACAAGATAAATAATACTTATACATGTACACAATAATAAAATACAATATAGTTGAACCAGAATATAATATAAACTGGTTCAAATTGTTAGGTATTTTCACATCAACAGATACTACTTTCTGGCTTTATAACTTCTATGTTGTAAGTATTATCAACATTAGTCACATAAAGTATCTATAGTGGAAAGACAGAAAATCTTAAGGGGTAAATTGAACTTTCACAACAATGCGGACTGGTTCTCCATCTGTACTATGGGACACTATGGACTAAATCCTGGGCCAGCTACTTACTTCTCAAAGCCTCCACATTCTCATTTTTCTTTCTATACGCTTTATGAATACCACTTATTCTGAAAAACACAGATTCATATTAAAAATATATACGAAATTTTCTAATTACATGTGTTAACATATATTTTTATCCAAGCTGTCTTAATTGTTTTAAGATTACCTTTTAAATTTTGAACTAGACATACATCTCTAGCAATACAAGACACTTCCCACTCTATTAAGACAGGGCTGCATACACAGAGTAAGGTAACAGTTATTCAAATCTGAGGGAAGATACCGAATGAGGGAACTGGAAAGACATATCGAAATCACATGTCCAAAATGAGAGTAAATTTGTATACAAAATATAGTGAAGAAAAGTCTGAAATATTTAATAAAAAAAATAATAAACCACCTTCCTGCTAAAACAAAGAACCAAATAACATTGACATTAAGGACACGATTGTCTAAAAATGCTACAGAAATGGACTCCTGGTCTCCACTTTAGGCATCACCCACTTCGTTTCAGGCTGAGACAACTGAAGTGAAGCACTTGTTTCAAGAATGTATAGATTATCCTCATCTTTCATTAATCAAATGCTTCTTGAATCAGTAAGGGGCTACAATGTCATTTCGTGTAAGCACTACCAAACTGCCTACAATGTGGATTTTCTCATCCCTTATCTTCTATGATAGTGTAATGTAAGATTTAAATGTCACAATTTCCAGTAACAGTTCTACCATACCTAAAAATTATACATACCTTATAGCTTCTTTTCCTATAAATTCTGAAGAAACGGGTTC
The DNA here is from genome assembly GCA_030674055.1 of Rhabdomys pumilio. Lineage (NCBI taxonomy): Eukaryota > Metazoa > Chordata > Mammalia > Rodentia > Muridae > Rhabdomys > Rhabdomys pumilio. The sequence continues at coordinate 11,518,451 of JANHMN010000002.1, read as the reverse complement.
AACAATTTCATTGAGACTAATATTGCCATTAATGTTGGCCTCCGATAGCTCCTTATAATTTCTTTTGCTTTTTGACCAGTACGATGGCTTTAGAAAGTACAAAGATGACCTCCTCAAGCCAAATTCCCCTAAAAATAAACATTAAAACCTGAGTTATATCAAATTATTTTTGAAAGCATATTTAAATCATGATTAGTAAATAATCTTCCTTTAATTTTAAATTTAAATTTAAATTTAATTTTAAATATGTCCTATTACATAGGTATGGTAGGTAGCACACACCTTGAATCCAAGCACTTGGGAAGCAGAGGCAGGCACAATTCTATGAGCTCAAGGCCAGCAGAAGCTACATAGCAAGTTCCAAATCAGCAAATCTTGTCTCAAAGAAAATTAGTAAAGATCAATTAAATAAAGTCATATTAACTAGTAGTTATCATATTAGACAGGCCTGGAATACAGAAAAATCCAATTACAAAAAAAAAAGGCCAACAACCAGTCAGTGATGGTGCATACCTTTAATCCCAGCACTTGGGAAAAAGAGACAGGCAGATCTTTGAGTTCAGCCTGCTCTATATAACAGAGTTTCAAGATTGCCAGGACTACACAGAGAAACCCCATCTCGAAAAACCAAACCAGTGGTGGCGCACTCCTTTGATCCCAGCACTTGGGAGGCAGAGACAGGTGGATTTCTGAGATCGAGGCCAGCCTGGTCTACAGAGTGAGTTCCAGGACAGCCAGGACTACACAGAGAAACCCTGTCTCGAAAAAAAAAACAAAAAACAAAAAACAAACAAACAAACAAAACCAAAGAGCTGGGCAGTGGTGGCGCATGCCTTTAATCCCAGCACTTGGGAGGCAGAGGCAGGTGGGTTTCTGAGTTCGAGGCCAGCCTGGTCTACAGAGTGAGTTCCAAGACAGCCAGGGCTACACAGAGAAACCCTGTCTCGGGAAAAAAAAAAACAAAAACAAAAAACAAAAACAAAGAGGCCATGAATTTGGGGCAGGGGCAGGGGGTAGTAGGGGTGGAGGGGTTGTAAGGCAGGACATGGAAAGAGTTGGAGGGAGGAAAGTGAAAGGAGACATTGGTTTTTAATCTTTAAAAATAAAACTAAATTCTAAAAAGATGAAAAAAAGTGTTTGGAGCTACGAGGCATCATAACTGAGTGTTTGGATCTTAGAGGGTAAAATAGTTTAAAAAGATTAATATAATGAAGAACTGAGTTGTGAAGTGCAGGCTAGGCTGTCAAAACAAACATCTTTCTAGTTACACAATCTCTTCATGTCCACTAGGGGCTATTTATATACTATATATTGTGAATATATGCGTATGTTACTTATACACTATTACTGAGGCTATGGACCTATCATGACTGCCCTCCAAAAGACCCAACAAGCAGCTGAGTCAGACTTGCACCCAACCAATAAATAGAAGCTGCTGACCCCTGTGGTTGCATTAGGGAAAAGCTGGAAGAAGCTGAGGAGGAGGGTGACCCTGTAGGAGGGCCAGCAGTCTCAATTAACCTGGATCCCTGAGATCTCTCAGACACTGGACCACCAACCAGGCAGCATATACCAGCTGATATGAGGCCCTTGACACACATACAGCAGAGGACAGCCAGGTCTGGGTTTAGTCAGAGAAGATGCAACTACCCATCAAGAGACTGGAGGCTCCAGGAAGTTTAGAGGTCTGGTGGGGTGGGGAGTGGAGACAGGTGCGGGGGGAGGAGGTATCGGATGTGGAACAGTCGGAGGGTGGACTGGGAGGGGAACAAAATTTGGAGTTTAAAATAAATAAATAAATTTTTTAAAAAAAGAGCAAATTGAACCATCATTATGATGTAAACTACTCTGGCTAGGAGAAAAAATAAATTGATAGTATAAGAGCAAAATTACTTTAGAATCTTTACAGTAACCAGCCACATACCTGGAATGACTTGGTCGAGATACACGGCCAGGAGAACATAGAATACACTGTCAAGAGCTAGCATGACAATAGTAATAATTAGAGGATAGGGACCTTCAGTCAAGTTAGAAAATAAGGCACCCTCATTAAAATCTTCTAAATGCATGACCTGATGGGGAAAAAAAACAAACCACCAACTTTATTCCACAAAAATGATTAGAACAAAGCTAACATTACTAAGCATAATTCGTTAAATCAAGAGTAACATTAACAACATTATTAGAAAGTAATTAGTAACATGTTCTTATAAGGAAAACAGATCACAAAAGAAGTTTATTTAAAAGATTAACTTTATCATTTCTATTCTGTGCAGGTGTTTGTCTGTTTGTCTGTTTGTTTTGTGTTTTGAGACCGGATCTGTCTCTGTAGACCAGGCTGCCCTTGAACTCACAAACTCTACCTGCTTCTGCTCCCTTACTAAAGGAGGGCTTAAGAGGATGCTGAGACTAAAGGCATGCACCACTATGCTCTCCTTTTTATTATTGTTCCTCGCAGTCAGTGCTTCTTAGGCCTGTATACAACACTCCCTGAGCATTTAATTCCAATGGAATGATAAACAAAGGAAATAAAAGTAACATGCAATGCTGAAACACCTAAGAAAACAGAACCAAATAAACACTGCAGGATAAAATTACGGTCCGCATGTCTGTAATACTGAAAGAAGGTGCTTTGGTTCTCCTAAAGTATACACAATAGACACTGGAGCTACTGAGAGAGACGTTCTAGAAGCAAAGGCCTTGCTCAGGTATGAGTTCCTCCCGTGTGAACAAACTCATTTTACCACCCTTCATTTCAGTCCTCTCTCTGTGAACTGAAGATCAATCAAATGACATTTAAGGATCTGTCACTCCCAACAAAACCTATGACCATAGTCCCACTTTGTAAAAGAGGAACTCAGTATAGTATCAAAGTGTGGAACAATAACTCTTAAGTAGTTAAATCTTCTTTAATATGCTTATAAATAATCTATTGCAATGTCACCTCATAAAACATCTATATAACATCAAATATAAGTCAAATATAGTATGAAATCATTTCTTTGTACAATAACTGGGTTTATGTTCTACTCTGTAAATAGCTCCTTATGAGATTTTTTCACTTGATTCTGACTACACATATAAGAAAGAATAAAAATAAAATTTATAAAGCTAAATATTCTTCATTTTAAAATCCATTTTCATATTTTATGTATACAGGTGTTTTGTTTGCATGTGTATCTGAGCATCACATGGATGCCTGCTGCCCACGAAAGCAGAAAGGGGCATCAGAGCCCTGGAACTAGAATTACAGCCACTTGAAAGCCACCATGTGAGTGCTGGGAATTGAACTTTAACCCTTTGAAAGAGTAGTTAGTTCTCTTAACAAATAAGACATGTCTCCTGCCCCTCATGGTAAATGTTATTTAGATAAATGACAATCTCATAGTTCCTAGACAAGGAAAACCTACCACAAATATAGAGTTTACTATTTTCATCTTGACAACTTTGTTCTATGTCGTGCATGATTTTCTGTTCAGCATTCCTCAAAAGTAAATTTGTAAACGTTTCCAGTAGAGCGATGAAGAAAACAAGTCACTTCAGCTAGTAAAGCAAAAACTGAGGAATTTACAAGCAAGATTTAACTGAAAGCTTAAAATTGGAGAAATTCTAAGAGAAAGCAGATATAAAATGTACTCTGCAGTACATTTTCTTCTGATGGAATTTAAGTTTTCTGACATTTCTTTCTCATGAGATGATAGTGTTATTTGTTTACAAGTCAAAGGTGACATTCATGGCACTGACAACAAGAGAAAGTACTGGGTGAACGGCAGGTGAATTCACGACCCACCTGTGCAATCCCAATCAGAAAGGCACACTGACACAGAGGACTGAAGAGCCACACCAGCGACCTGGGGAAACTTTCTATGAGGACTATCAAGAGGCCAACAAATCCAAACGCCACAGTGACAAAAAACTCAACGACTCCCACGTGTTTTGATTTTTTAAAAAGAGGCGTCAGCATTAAAGCAAAAAACACCTAAAAAGCATAAATGTAAGGTTATTGTATACCTTGTATATACTGACCCAAAAGGAAAATAAACTTTTTTATGAAAGAAAGATGCATTCATGGAAAAGTACAGCTACTAAAATGCAGTTTCTGTTACAGGAAGATGCTTTGTTTTCATACAAACAGAGATAAACATTTAAAATTTTTAAACTGACAAATATTAATGATTACATCTTATCTGTAAGATGGGGAAATATAACCACATTTACACAACAGTGTCCATAAGGAGCCGTGTGTTAGCTAGCTAGCTCCAGGGCCCACTTGCCTTTATCCTTTATCCCCTCACCTCCCAATCCCCAACCTCCACACTGAAGCTTCAGATACTCTGTACCCAGGCATTGTGTGGGTGCAGGAAACCTAGACTCCAGTCCTTATCTCTGTGAGAAAAGCACTTTACCCACTGAGTCATTCCACAGGTCCCCAGTAGCCTCTAAACAAAAAAACCCGGTTTTAGACTGAGTGTTAAAAGTGATATATTAGTTTTTTTATGCCGGAAATATGAGTTATTTATAATTTATTATTTTAAAGACTGGAAATGATAGTAAAATTATTTAACTATATATATGGGCACATAAACCAATCATAATGACACAAAAGTCAGTCATTATATTCAGTATTCAGTTAATATACCAAATGAATACCAAGACTACTGAAGAACTAGATTTAAAAAGAAAAATGACCTTGAGACCTTTAAACTAATTGTCCTGTAGAATGAACAAACTTGAAAAGGTCAGGGCTTCATGAAAGGAGGAAAAAGTGCAGCAGTGTGAAGTCTTTCACAGGACAAATAGAGACAACAACAGAAGTGTAAAATACAATACATCAAAACAAGTTAGATTTAAACATGAGATTACACTGTAATTTTTCTAAGAAGTATGATAACAGTACATCGTGTACTATTTAGTTACTTATCTGTAACTTAGCAAAAATGTCTTTAATAGGAAATTGTCTAAGTTTACCAAAGGAAAGATCTCAAGTACATCACCACGGTACTTTGACACTTTGAGGTAAGATACTCACGGATGACAATCCATATAGAAAGAACAGCAGAAAAACTACAATGCTGCTACTCTGAGGGAATAATGAAGACGCAGTTGCAATGACGGCCATAAGAAGGGACATCAGGAATATCAAACTCGTGTACAGAAGAACCCAGGAAAGCCTACAATGAAAACACAAACACACTGGTATGTCAGATGAACAAGCTTTGGTAGTGAAAACACCATTTTAAACTAAACATCAAATTTGTTACAGCCATTTTGTTCTTTACATCAATTTATCTGCATGTGTTCATGTACTGAACACTAGTGCCATTAGGAAATGAAGGATAAAGAAGGAGCCAAGCCGCAGGTGGATGTGACTGACAGAGATAAAATGATCTCTGAGTCAAAAGCTTTACAATGCAATAGCAATGAATGCTTAATTCAAAGCTTAAACTCTCAAAAGCCTGAGAGCACGGCATCTCTGATTCTCTTAAACTGTAAAAGTTTACTAAGTCAACACAATTCTTATCTTTATGAAATGATGTATACTTACACCCCTGAGGGCTTTGGTTATCATAAACCCAAAGGACCTTACCAATCAATAGCAATAATTATCATACTTACGCAATGTAAGCTACTGATTAGTAAGATCAACTAGAATCATTATTTTTAACTCAAGATTTCCCTTCAGTTAGAGCTCAATGGAATTATCATTAGTATTTAATTTCACATTTTATTTATTTTTCCATTAGCATTGAAAAATATTTTAAAGAAAACTTGTTTAAACATTTGAGTTGATATACATTAAGCACTTAGAGATAAATTCATCTAGCAATTTCAATACAAAAATAATAATCCAATAAATCTTTAAGGCCATTTCTAGAACATTTAAGAAAAAAAAAGGTGGGTGTGCATCAGCACACCTTTAATCCCAGCACTCAGGAAGCAGAGGAAGGCAGGTTCCTGTGAGTTCAAAGCCAGCCTGATTCACCTAGGAAGCTCCAAGACAGCCAGAGTTACTTGTGGAGCCCCTCTCTCAAAAAAGCAATGGGGGCCTGGAGAGATGGCTCAGTGGTTAAGACCACTTGCTGCTCTTGCAGATGACCTGGGTTTGATTCCTCCTATCAACACAGTGGCTAAGAACTATCTGTAACTCCAGTTCCAAGGAATCCAAACCCCTATTTTGGCTTCTGCAGACAATGTATACACAGTGCACAGACATGAACACAGGCAAAACATCCATACACATGAAATAAAAACATAAAAAGCAAAGAAAATGTTAAGACATAATAATACCACTACATAAAGTTTTATAACTGTCACAATAGACCAAATAAAAATTTGCAAAATGCAGACTGGAGAGATGGCTTAGCAGTTAAGACCAGTGACTGCTCTTCTAAAAGTCCTGAGTTCAATTCTCAGCAACTACATGGTGGCTCACAACCATCTGTAATGGGATCTAATGTCCTCTTCTGGTATGTCTGAAGATACCTATAGTGTAGTCATGTAAGTAAAATAAATCTTTTTTAAAATTGTAAAATGTATTTCTGTATTTACAAAATTGTTTTATAAATACAATAACAAAAAAATTATAAACTTTACATAGTTTCTATTAGAAGTACTAACCTTCCTCTTAAATAGGCTAAGAAGAAACCAATTTTTGTTTAAAATAGCATCTGGCAATCTAGCCTAGGTTGGCCTAAGACTCAAGACCCTCCTGACTTGATTTCCTGAGTGCTAGCATCATAGGCAGCCACAAGCCAGCCAGCTTACAAACAATTGTCTTAATTACACAGTAGAAAGAAGAGAAGAAAATACTTAGTTATTTATAAATATCCATGTCTCTATAAAATTAGCACTGTATAAAAATGCTGATATATTAACCCTCACCTATGGGAACTTTTTTCTCCACTTGTGCCTCTATAAATTATCTATACGCTCCTCATCTTAATTTACTTAAGTTCTGAAGTGAGGAAAAGAATCTGGAAACCACATGTGTAGACCTTAATCCTTTTAACTGAGCGTTCAGTGTTAAGTATGCGCTCTGATATCAGGGAAGGACATCAGTAGTCAGCTGGTTTTTAGAGATTTCCTATCTTCCATGTAATGTTACAATGATACACACGGTGCATGCCTCAAGGGTTCGAGCACACTGTGAAATAAAATGTAAATGTATTGTCAACAGAAACTTCCAATAAAACAAGCAGCTAACTGACTAGTCTCAAATTCTAAGAAAATGGAAACAGAAGGAACCAGGATCAGCACTACCACAAATTGGGTGAATAAGAATACACTGCTGAACAACAGTGTATTTAATATAACTGTTAATTGTACTAAATAGTAAACCATGAAACATACCAAAAAGCCGTGTCATGAAGTCCCATTATCTTTAAAAATTCCTTTAACTTTTTTTCTTTTTCAGCTACAATGTGAATTGCCAGAAAGTACCCGAAGGGTGAAAACGCTATGACGAGGTAGATCAGGATGACCCCTCGAGGAAAGGTGTCAATCTCCACAACAGCAGCTTCTCCCATGATGACAGCTTTGGTTGACTCCAGCTCCCTCCACAGAGAAACATTAGTCTTCAACTATAATTAGAAAGTGTAAATACATTAAATTAATTAGTTCTAACAATAGCTCCTAATAAAAGCTGGTTATTATACACCTAAAAAAGTAACATCATGCAAGTAAAATATTCAAAAATCCACACTTCTGAAATAAGTGTGAATGACCATAATATAAAGTAGAATTCTGCTTTTAATTCATTCTGGTTATTAAAAGTTTGAAGAGTGTGAATGAATAAATTTTGATTAATTCATCCAATAAAATAAAATCATACAATTTTACTACCATATTAAGCAGATTAAAGGGATAATAGGAATATGTTTCAATTATGAAAATGGAACCAGTTCTCTGAAACCTTTCACTTCTGGTGGAGAAGTGATGTGCACCCTACTCTCACTAATGTCAAATGATGCTCTTTCTTTACACTTCAACTGAGGCTGGAGAGATGGCACAGCAGGTAAGAGCTGCCCGTCCAGAGGACTTAGGTTCAGTTCCAGCAACCAAATGGTGGCTCACAACGGAGTCTGTACTCCATCCCAGGCGATCTGACACCTCACACAGACATACATTCAGGAAAAACACCAATGTACATATAATAAAAACAACATTTTAAGAAAAGCTATGTTTCTTTGAAACTGAGGGCCAAGCCAAAGTAATGATTAACAGCCACCATTCCTGTGGCTATTTTTTAAAAAGCTCTCTTATAGAACATGTTTTCTGGGGCTGGAGAGATAATTCAGCAGTTAAGGGCACTCCAGAGGACCCTGGTTCAAATCCCAGCATCCACATGGCAACTCACAACTGTCTGTAACTGTAAGGTCTGACCCTCTCACATAGACACACATGCAGGCAAAACACCAATGCACATTTAAAAACAAAGGCAAACAGATTTTTAAAAAGAGCATGTTTTCTTACTGTTTTAAAATTGATACATATAGAAAGAACATAGTTACAGATTTATGTAATAAAAATGTTTACCAATTAATACTTCATATTTAAATGAATGCTTAAACTACAAATCTGTATTACCCACGGTGGTCTAGGCCTATAATTGCTAATGTCTAACTAAAACACAATTAAGCTTTGTAGTGTCGTCTAATGTTTCCATCTTTATCTTAAGCACAATACAATTGAATTAGCACAGTACTGCAAACCCATAACACCTTCATAGCATGCAAGCCACAAGAATTTATAAAATAATTTTACATGCATCAATTTATCTGGTTTTTACAAGAGTTCTATCTCGAAGGAAAGCATCACTGTTACAGCCAATGTGCTTCAAGCAGTTTACCAACAAGGAAAGCCAGGACTCTTGCTTAGGTTTCAATTTTACTTTACGGCCATTCACAAATACCTGAATGTGTAGTTTGGTAGAGAAGACTGTTTATATGCATTTCTCTTTTTATTGTTATTTGTTTGGGTTTTTGTTTGTTCTCAAGACAAAGTTTATCTTTGTCTAGCCTTGGCTGTCCTAGAACTCACTCTATAGACCAGGCTAGCCCTGAACTCACAGAGATCCACCAGCTTATGCTTCCCAAGTGCTGGAATTAAAGGCATGTGCCACCACACCCAGCCATATGTAATTTTCAAACTAAAATATTTTTATAGCAAATCTCAACTCGAAACACCTTATAGGAAAAGCCCACAGATCCGAGGGGAGATGGAGAAGTGTGTTGTGTGATTCTAATAATTCTAATCCTAAGGCACAGAATGTAAGGCTAATGTTTCTAAAGTGTGAAATGTTGAACCATGTCATATCTTTAGAACATGATTGAAGATTGTATATACCATCTTAGATGCAAAACTGTACTAAAGCACAGATTTAGGAGTCCAAAGGCCAGAATTTGGTCCTCTGCCAGTAATTCAGAGTCCTGAAGTTACTTGATACTACTTTATTTCAGGTTCTGTCTCAGAGGGCTGTTCAACATTAAATGAACATAATTTTAAAAACATTGTTTAATGAGTAAGATATAAAAGTTTACGAAATAAAAAATAAAATCTAGCACTACAATTAAGATAATAAAAGTAGCTACCTTCTTTACCTTATATGAATTCAAGGGGAAAGGTCTAAAAGCTCAGATACTTCATAATATAAGAATATTTCAGAAACATTACCTATAATCAATAAATATTGATATTTAGTATGTTGAATCATATTCATTAAACTATCCAAAAAAAAGGCTTCAAAAATTCATTTTATCTTTTTTCTTAAATGATTATAAGTTATATATTATTTATATTTTTAAGTAAACTAACCAAACCAACTTTAAAGAATTAAGGAATAATTGTTAAAGTGTGGTTCGGTTTTCTTCCTTTGTTACATTTACCTGTATAATGGCAGCATCTATTGATGCCTGTAAAACTGTAAATCCTGAAGACCAGTACTGAGCAGCGTCACATGACTTTGAACAGCCTGCTAGAGGGAGAAAAATATGAGACATAAGATTCTGTACGATACTCTATAGAAGTGCTTTCTTCTGAAACTGTACACGGCAGGTTACTAAAGAAGCATAACCAATCATTCTCTACAGGACCAAAGAAAGCCTGGTACTATCCTTAAAGACAAGTATCTGTTAAGATTCCTATTGATTTGACTGCTCAGACTAAATTATATGTGTTAAGTGCGGGCACAATGGGCCAATGAGTAAAAGCGCCTGCCACACAAGCCTGATAACCCAAGTTTTATACATGAAAGTCACAAAAAGCCAGATATGGTGGTTATGTATGATCTGAGCATTCCTGTGGTGAGATGATAGATGAGACAATAGACAGGGATAGGAGAACGGCCCAGAGGGTCAAGGTCCAGCTAACATGAGTATAAAGCAGTAGAAACAACAGAAGAAATTCTGCCTCAACAAAATAGAAAAAAAAACTTGTGAAAGTTTCCTCTGACATCTAACACAGATGCAGCAAAATTTACATAGTTATATACATACATATATTCATACATATGCATCACATAACGCACACATACCCCACTTAAAGTAAAAATTATATGTGATAGAATACTAGGTGGTTGTCAGGAGCCATCTAGGAAAGGCTAAAGGCATGCAAGTGGCCTTCTGGAGGGGACACGTCATATTACATGGTCTGTGATGGGTGAACTCTAGTTTGCAAGGCCTTTAGAGATCTCATCTCAGAGTTGATTCTTGCAACTGAAATGCCTTTCCTGTCACTATTAAACTGATATAATTCCTGGGCATTAGCCCACCCTATTGGGCAGATTTTTCTGCAGATCAAAGATGTACTCTTTTGTAACAATACTATATAGACAAATTGGTGATATCATAATTCCTAATAATGGTTCTAAAGAATTCCTAAATTTATACAAGTATATTTTGAGTCTTCTATAGAAAGGGCTACAATTAAGGCTCTATAAACCTTCATGTGTCACAGGCTAATTCCACTAAGATAGAAAACAGGCTTGAAACAAATGTATGACCAGGAAAAACATTCCTTTTAGGCAAGCTATAAAACCATTATCTAATAACTAATGTCATAAACTAGGAATGGACAATTTATTATAGGTACAAAAATAAAAAATAAAATATTGTCTAGATTTATCTATACAAAACTTCAATACTAATGAGATACAAGGCAGATGATTTGCCACTTGACCAAAACAATGCTAACTTAAGACATAAGAATTATTGTTTTAACCTCTTAATGAACCTGTGGAGCTAGTGACAGATAAGTAATCTGTAATTAGATAACTAGTATCAATGGAAACACATGTAAACATCTCTGTTGTAACTTCTTATTCAATTTATGATTTGAATTTATGTTTGAACTTGTGAACTTTTGAAAAAAGATGCTTAGAATACCATGTGATCATGAATCCTGAAAAAGCACAAGGAACTATGACAAGAGAACAGAGAGAGCAGAGAGACAGCAGAAAGACAGCAAAGAGAGCAGAGAGAGAGCAGAGAGCACAGAGAGAGCAAGGAGAGGGAGGGGAAAAGGGGGAGGGGGAGGGGGGAGGGGAGGGGGGGGGGGGAGGGGGGAGGGGAGGGGGAGGGGGCGAGGAGAAGAGAGAGAGAGAGAAGGAGCAAGCACAGGCTTCTCACCATGACACGGTTTCTTAACAGCAGGTTTCTTCTTACTGACAAGGACAGGACTATTCATACTTGATAAAAAGATAGCTTTTGCTTTCTATATGAGCAATAAAGGTTTGAGCTTATTTTTCATCCAGAATAACTGAGTTCTTTCTGCACTGGCACTTGCTCAATGAAACCTGCTCATAGAGGTTTGCTTTGTTCTAGCCACCAAACATACACACATATATACACAGATATATATTATATATGTAAATATCTATAAGTATATTTTATATGTGTGTAGATATGTATGTATGTAAATATGCATGAATACTTGTAAAGTGGATGAAACAGGTGGTCGGACCCAACAGAAAATGTAAATAGTATGCATGTATAAATGTGTGTGTTTCTGTGCATACTGCCTGTGTAAAAGTTTTTCTTTCTGTGAACATGACTTTCTTTTCCTGGTTCACTAAAAGTTAACTGCTCCAAGCCTCCCTCTTGCCTGGCCAGCAAAAGAAGAGGGTTCTGAGCAAGACAGAAAGGAACCTTAGCAAAAATTCCTCTACTGAATTCCCTGCTGCTATACAGCATATGTTAATTGCCAGAGAATTATAAAGTAAGTAGAGTTAAGTTTTCAGCATTTATTCAAGCACAGAGAATGATAAAGTTTATAAAGTAAGAGTTAAGTTTTCAGCATTTATTCAAGCACAGAGAATTATAAAGTTCATAAAGTAAAAGTTAAGGTTTCTAGTGCTTATTCAAGCACAGGGAAATTATAAAGTAAATGATAAATAAAGAATTAAGGTTCCCACGTGCTTAATGAAGCACAGAACAGTAAGAAAGAATTAAGTTTTTAACACAGAACAGCAAGAAAGAGTTAAGTTCCTACAAGGCTGAAGATCATCAGCCTTCTGGCCTGTGTCCCATGCTGTGTCCTACTTCAGCCCCTAAGGCCGGGCAGGCCCCCAGCAGATAGTAAATACATAAAAATGAAAATTCATTATAAATGTAATCATTTAAAAGTCACTTTTCTAGGGCTGGAGAGATGGCTCAGTAGTTAACACTAGTTGCCACTATGGAAATCAGTATGGCTGTTCTTCAGGAAGATTGGAATTGATCTACCTCATGTTCCAACTATACAGCTCTTGGGCATATACCCAAAGGATGCTTCATCCTACCACTGACAGGCTTGCTCAACAATGTCCAGTGCTGTTCTCTTCATAATAACCAGAAACTGGAAACAACCTAGATGCCCTTCAACAGAAGACTGGATAAATAAAATGTGGTACATTTACACAATAGAGTACTACCTACTCGGTCATTGGGGGGGAAAAGACTATCATAAAATTTTCAGGCAAATGGATGGAAATAGAAAAAAAATCATCCTGAATGAGATATTGCAGATCCAGAAATATGGAATATATTCACTTATATGTGGACATTAGTAGTGAAATCAATGACAACCAAACTACAACCCATCAAACCATGTAAGGTAGGTATAGAGTAAGGGACCAGAGGGAATAGAGAGCTCTCATGAGAAAAAGAAAATATAACTAATATTTATGAATATATTGATGAGTGGGAGATCAAGTAGGGATGAGAAGTGGAGAAGAGGATGAAGGAAGAAGTATGGGGAGAAACAGCTAAAGTTAAGGGACCGTGAGGGGTAGTATGGAAACCTAATAAAGTAGAAACCTAAGATATATACATGTATGAAGGTGATCTAAATGAAAACACCAGTGGGAGAGACAAAGACCAAACTGGCCATCACTTGTCATCCAATACCAGATTTGGGTTACATCTAATTGAGTTGTTGGCCAAAAGGGCCCCACAGTAATCGCCAAATAGCCTAAGCTGTTACCAAAACTATAGGTTACTTTCCACACACTGACAGTAAGGCCCCACTGTTGAAGAAAACATGTACACAACTCACTGAACATGGAGCTGTCGAGCTGGTGCTTACACAGACTGTTTACCCCTATGTTCCAGCACTTTTATTATAGAACTGCTCTCTATATGATATCAAAAGAAAAAATGTAAGCACCAAGCCAGTCACAAATCTTTTAACGACAGTGGTGAACCACCTACAAGATACACTACGACAATGATGGCACAAAGTTTGTGATCGTAACCAACCAATAGCTGATCTGACTTAAAGCCCATTAGATATATATTATATATATAAAGAATATAAGAGTCAAGGTGAATGGAGGCCACCAAGAAAATAAGGGCCTTCTAAATCAGTATGATCAAGGCTCATATGAACTCATCGAGACTAGAGCAGTATGCACAGAGCCTGTGTACGACTGCACCAAGTCCTCTGAGCTTATATTGTGGCTTCCAGTTTGGTGGTTTTATGGGATTCCTGAGCATATGAATAAGTGGGTCTCTTGTGCTCTCTTTTGGACTGTCTTGTCTGACTTCAATGTGATAGTTTTTGTTTTATCTTATATTTTATTTAATTATATTTCTTTTAAAGATGAATGAATGTATATAAAGCCACCCACTAGGATAATGGAACTGTCACGTACACCTGCTGGAAGAGAGAAAATCAGTTTTCTCCAATGGAGTGACACTGGGTATATAAACCACTGTGGAATTAATCACATGGTCAGGGATAGCTGACCAGCAAATCAGACACCACAGGGTATATATGTGTACTTTTATTTAGATAACAGTTTGGGGGTTTTCTGTTTGCTTATTTTTTCTTTTTGGGTGATGTGTTTTCTAGGTTTTAAGTGTTTTGTTGTCGTATTGAGCTTTTGATTTGTTTTTCTGAAAAAACCTTAATGTTGGGTGAGAGTAGAGGAGGAAAGAAATCTGGACAAACTTGAATATAAAATATTTAATATAATTAAATTTTAAAATTCTTTTAAATAAATAATACTAAAAATACAGACAGGAAGGAAAGAAGAGAGGGAGGGAAGGAGAAAGGGAAGGAGGAAGGGAGGAAGGGAGGAAGGGAGGAAGGGAGGAAGGGAGGAA
>JANHMN010000002.1:11482975-11503859 GCA_030674055.1 Rhabdomys pumilio | reverse complement strand
GAGGAAGGGAGGAAGGGAGGAAGGGAGGAAGGGAGGAAGGGAGGAAGAAAGCTGACAAACACTGGCTGCTCTTCCAAAGGACCTAGGTACAATTCCCAGTGTGTGGCTCACAACCATCTGAAAATCCTGTCCTGACCTCTGTGGGCACGAGGCATGCACTTGATGTACATCCATACAAACAGGCAAAATATTCATAAATATAAAATAAAAACAAATTGCTTTTATGTTTTAGGATAAATTATTCCACAGTGAACATTTCAAAGCATCTGACACATAAGCAGGTTCAAATTCATAAAAAGAAATAAGAATTTTCCACATAAGCTTTTAGAATAAAGGGGAAACTTTCCATACTTAATACAGTGACTTTAATATTGTACAATAAACAGATGATACTATCTTTTTGTGGAATTTAACAACAGTTTTCTATGTTTCAAATGTAAATAAGAAATTTCGTTGGTAGGAGACACTGAGATTTTAAATATTTATATCATATCAGAGTGAGAATGGTTACATGAAAGAAAAATATATTTAGAAAGGCATACAATTAAAGATTCAATTTTGTCTTTTAAATATAAATGATGCATAAGTATATTAAAATTATATTATCGCTGTTTTATATAGTGTACACATACTGTACACAGATATATGTATATATGTGCATACCCAATTTTTATTTATGGATACAGGTTCTTACCATGTGCCCCCAATGGCCTAGAACTCACTGTGTAGACCAGACTGGCCTTGAACACACAGAAAGCTACCTGGCAGTAGGGTGGGTACCACCACATCCAGCCTCACACCTAAATTCATTTATGCTGCACATGATAGTTTCCCAACAACTAAGTGCAGCTGAAATTGACAGTATTGGACACCATCTTATTTTGAGCATAAAGAAACACACTGAACACTGAGTTCAATGATCAGATAACGTTATTTACCTCTTGAATCCATATAAATAGAAGATACTGGAATCATATCAGGAAAAAAACGAAGTTCATAGGACATGATGTCTTTGAAAACCACACCTACGAAGTTGCTGGGCTTAGAAAGGCTGGATGCTAGCATTTCTTCCTCATTTGCATATTCTTCAGTAATTATAACTGTAAAATATTAGAACAATGTAATAAACTCACAAATGGCAACAACATACTATAATACAGTATATTACTGGAATATTTTATTACTATTTTGTCTTACTAAATTCTTAGAAAATGATAACTGCAAAGAAAATAATTACATAAAACTATAAACAGTATTATTTTATAGATATTAAGTTGTGTCCTAATTACATAAATCAAGATTACATAATATATAATTTGTGTCTACAGTACAGGAAAATATAAAACGGTATGTAGGCTGTTTCATCAAAATATGCTATTTGAAATTTTCCGTGCATTATATGTTCTAATTCTGCATTTTAATGCTGAACAGTTTGATATCATACACTTTTAATTCTTAGGAGGTTTTGGTACTGAAATAAACCCTTGTCCTTGAACACACTAGGTACACTTTTTTAAGTCTATAAGATTGCAGGCAGAAATGAAATTGTGAAAAAAGTGATGTCATTCAATCACCTGTTTCAAAGTAAAAGTAACTCCTAGTAATTAAGGTTTTATTTTGAAATATCTGTCTCTAGGAAGACACTCTTCCAGGCGTGCCCAGCTTCTGACACTGGGATACAGCATGATTATCTACAAGGTTCATGTTCAAGAATCACTCAACCCAGTTACCAAGACAATCAATCCTAATGTCTGAAGTGAATTTGTTGAGCCATCTTCCCAGCTATCCGCTCCCTCAACTGCACGCAGCCTGTGACCCACAGCCCAGCATCCTTAGGCGCATGTCAGCTACTAGCTAAATGGAGAAAGCCGTGTAACCATTCTATCATACAAATTAAGACAATTTTAAAAAAAAATTTTCTTCTGCAGTTTTGCTTATATTAAGTTGACTTCACCCCAGAAGCTCCAGAATTTGTGGTCAAGGGGACCGGTATCTAACTTCATTACTCACTGGCTGCGTAAGTTCGGATGAGTGACTTAACTCTCTAAGGTTTAATATTCTCATACCTGAACCTAGCTGATCACATTGGACTGCTGTAATCCCAGCTCCAAGGAATCTTAAGGGGTTCTGTTGGCCCCCATGGGTACCCGCACACACGTGTACATACACTCACACAAACACATACAACATAGGCATAAGTAAAAACAAATATTTTTAAAAGACTACAATACCATCAGGAAGATGATCGGTAGATAGTCTCTGCATAATGCTGCTTGTAATATTAGTCACTGGAGTATATCCAAGAATGAAGTTAGAAAGGCTAGATTTGTCCATGGGGTTGAGTTCTATATCAGATACTTCTTCATATTTCTTATTTGGATGCATCATGCTAATTAATATCAGCCAAAATAAGAAAAATAGAGGGAAAAGAATTTCCTACAATAAACAAAAACAAAGTGATTACAAAATACAGGAATAGTGGCAAAAGTCAAGATTTCTCTGCAAACAGCACATGTAATGTAAGGGTTAATGCTGTGGCCCTCTCATAGGTGGAGAAAGTAAAAGCAATCCTATCCTAAAACACTTACTGTACTCAGCCTCCCAGCAAACCCAAACATAGTCAATCCTTTTCAATATGATATCAAGAATCAACTTCAATTCTACTGAAATGTTTTAATACTCATATAATAAAGTTACATAAAAATAACATTTAAATGTCTTAGGAGTACTGATTTAAGAGCCACTATATCTGCCAGGCAGTGGTGGAGCACATCTTTAATCCCAGCACTGGGAGGGCAGAGGCCAGCCTGGTCTACAAAGGTAATTCCAGGACAACCAGGGCTGTTTCAAGAAGAAACACTGTCTTGAAAAAAAAAACCATTATCAACTATATCTACTCTTAAAATCTTAAAGCAACTTATAAAACAAATCCCTACAAGGATTTGTCCATTAAATGCTTTGGTAAAAGCAAAATAAGTAGTAAGTAAATGGAAAACCCTTTGGTTCCCAACTTAAAGATACTACCTTACTAATACTAAGATTATACTACTAAAATTACACTTAATTAGCCTTATGACCTGCTAATCTAGGAATGAGATATTATTTTATCTTATTCCTCAACTGTCTTGCAAGTTTCAGAAGATACCCCATTGAAATTGAAATTGAAATACCCCAATTGAAATTATTGCAAGCTGGTTAGCTATATTTTGTACTTTCTTTTATCAAAAGTATTCCATTTTATGGTACAACTCTTGTGACATCATTTTAGCATTCTTTAACAACTTACTTCAGAGACCATAAAATGGGAAAATATGGGGGCTTAAAATTGTATAATATTGGCTATTATCTCCTCAGTGGGGAGAAAATACATGGCTAAGGTTAAACTTCCATGCTGATGCCATACATGAACTGTAGTGAGGAGTCACTGACACAGTCGGGAGCATTTGCTCATTCCTTTTTATCTCGCTATCATAAACAATACAATATGCTTTTGTTTTATTAAAAAACTTGAAGAGGGGCTGGAGAGATGGCTCAGTGGTTAAGAGCACTGACTGCTCTTCCAGAGGTCCTGAGTTCAATTCCCAGCAACCACAGGGTGTCTCACAACCATCTCTAATGGGATCTGATGCCCTCTTCTGGTGTGTCTGAAGACAGCTACAGTGTATTCATATACATAAAATAAAGATAAACAAATACATCTTAAAAAAAAAACTTCACCTCACCCAGTATTATTTAAAAAAAAAAACTGAAGAAAATAAAATTACAATAAAAATATTTTGGCAAAATTATCTCTTCAAAGTAGAACACATCAAAGCAAAACAAACTATAAGAAGACATGATAAATATTTTAACTTACCTGAACACTACTTTTTTTAGTCCTGCATTTAATTAGGTAATTTTTCAGTAGAAGTGTTCTGGTCTGTCTCCAAACTCCCACATCCCTAATTGCGGTAGCCATGTTTTCTAGGTCAGGTTACTAAAAGGAAAATAAACAACCCTTGAACTACACGGTAAAACACGTGTGTTATCTAATGGCAATATCATACATGTGTTCATTCGCAGGTAAGATGAAGTTATGCAAGCCATCTCTCCGAGTTGTACAGAATGCATCAGAGCAACAGGACAGAATGTATAACAACATGTGAAACGGGGCAGCATCAAAATCTGAAACTACCCCACGCCAGCAGTGAGCTTACCGCTGTTTCTCCTTAGGGACCCCTCAAAGTGAGCACATGAGAAGTAGGCACCAAGACAGAAAGGTCTGAAGAAGTTAACTTAAAATTCTGACTCAAAGAAAGTTAGTCTCAATACTCAAGGAGATGTGAAATATTCAGTTTGTTTTCATTCCTTCCCATTCTAGTCCATGTCCTTATCCTGCCAACTTCCCTTGGTGGCAGTACCACACCCACTATAGTAATGAAAGCCTAACGTAGCAAAACTCCAAAGACAAATGTCCTCTCTGTTTGCTGGGGCTACTGTCTAAGCAAGCTGGGCCAATTCCTTTCTTCCCCACTGTTCTTTGTACATTACTCTCCTACCACTGGGTCCTGAGGGGTAGTTATCACTGCATATGGACATTAAGTGGCACAGTGAAACTTCTCACTAGAGGACCAAAACAGCAGTCAGAGGGAAGGAGAAAACAAAGAGATCAAATAAAATGAGGAGCTCCAGAATGCACATTTCATCAAATGAAGATGCATTCACAGAATGTGGGGAGAAACTTACAGCCCAAACTTAAACACTTCCACAGCCTACTAAGAGAAGCTATCAACATCCTCTAAAAAATTAAGAACAAGCTTCATGTTTCAAACAACCCCGAATTACTTGGTAAGTGTCCAATACATCTCACTGTCAAAATGACAGTATTACATGAACCATATCACATTATAACAGCAATATGTGAGACTTAGGATCTTTCTGCATCCTAACACTTATTTTGTAACTCTTTGAATATAATCACCATGGTGAGAGATGCTATTTCTATACTATTTTATTCAGTGCCTCCATAGTGATCAATGATAGTAAATTTCTTTCACATATTTACTGGTTACTTGTATACTCACTGGAAAGATGGTCTCTTGATATTGTTTGACCATATTTTCATGTGATCAGTTGTCTTTAATTTTGTAAAAGTATATATTTTGGATCCAAGTCACTTATAAGGTAGATTTTCTTCCCTGAGCTAAAAAAAAAAAAAAAAAAAAAAAAAAAAGCACAGCATCTGCCTTCAAACTATGATAGTGCTGTCAGATCAGAAAATTTTTAATAAGAAAAAAAATATTTATGGAGTGGGAGATGACTCTCGGTGGGCCAGAGTCATCATCTCCACATTAAAAAGTCCTTATTTTACACAGCTATAATTGTGCAGCAAAAAATGATTAATTAATTAATTAAAACCTGGACTAAGAATCAACACTAAAGTGGCAAAACAGGAGCAGGAATTAAAGCCTGACATAAGACAGAGATAAAATCAGACTCTGAGAAAGTTACATATTTGCATGTGTGCTGTCTTTGCTCTTACTGTAGATTCTGCTGCTCTCAGAAAACTCTCATACCATGGGAAGAATGATCTATTTGGCTTCAGTCTGGCACACAGAACAGCAAATGGTGTTTGCTCAAAGACAGGAATTGGTTGGCTAAGATCTGAAGGACTAACGTTCCTACCCACAAATTTTAGAATTATCTGACAAAAAAGTTTCAGAGTAGGTAATGCTCTTTTGGGAGGCACAGAGAGATCAACTTGACACTAGACTGGAAACACACACACTGATGGTTAGCCCTCAATAAAATCACTCGGCTGCAGACCCTGCCTGCAACCCTACCAGCTAGCCAACGAAGGGAATCAGTAGCATGACTGATGCAGAGTGGCAAGTCTGTTCCAGACATCAGCAATCACTTTCTAAGGGCATGAAACCATACCAGAAGGGAATTCACACCTGATACTGTAAGCCCATTGAAAGCGTGCCTAGGGAAATCTTGGGCCCCAGAGGGAAAACTACTATAGTTGTTTTGCTAAATGGACATGACGTGTGTCTCAAACTGCCTTCTAAATAACTAAATAGCTAAGTGTATGCCCATAGAATAGTGTGACTGTTAGTTTAGGGGGACCACACCTCTCCCTGAGGAGCCATGAACAGTTAATGGGAGGGGACGGCATATTCTTCTGTGGTGTGCCATTTTCCTTACTAAAGAAAAAAAAAAAAAAAAAAAAAAAACACCCATTCACCCATGCGCAGGCAGGCAGCCCTAATTAAATGCACTGCACCACCAAAATAAGAGGTTGTTTCTGGTTTGGCTTTTTTTTTTTAATTTTAACACAAAACTAAGAAGGGTCTTGTTAGGAAGAAGTTTGATAAAAGGGCAAAAAAGTAAGAGAAGATAATGAACAGAACATGACTGAAGTGCATTACAGATTTTTTTTCTTGAAATTGTTAAAACTGATTTAAAAAAAACCAAAGCAAACAAAAAAGAAAATAAAAAACCCAAGGTTTTCTTATTAAACCTTCCAAAGCACCTGTCGCAGCCTGTTTGACTTAAACCTACGAAATGAAGGCCACTGATGTGAATCCTCTCCAAAACAAAGACAGCCTGTTCCAGTACTGATCGTGTCCACTTTAATTTAAAAAAGCAAAGAACTTTTTGGAAGCAGTTTGTCTTCTCCAGAGTAAATGTTCATTAGCAAAGTTAACTTTTGATGTGCCAAGAAAAGTGATGATACTAGAGATTTTTAAGTTGACAATGAAATTACAACGTTTACTTTGTCACTGATACGTAATTACTTACACAGGAAAAAACAATAATATATTGTAAAGGTATAAGAAGGAACTAGAAACAGCATAACAAAAGCAAGCAAGAGTACACTGATAATCATCTTTGTGCCAAAATAATAATAATAAAAAGACAAAGAAAAAATAAAAAGAAGAAAAAACACATTCATTCAAAGGTAATTTGATACAAAACAGACACACCAACCAACTCGGCATGAACATTCACCATATTGTCTAGCAAAACACACCTTACTAAAGACCACTACATTACGAATTCAAGTTGAATGTTTAACACTCCATTTTTAGACACCAAATTGTCCACAGAATAGCTGGATTCATATTATGACTTCTTTGAACTTTTGCCTGAAATTCATATTTGAGTCTCTTGTCTGAAGTCTACAAGCCTAGCTATTCACTTCACATCTAGTGAGGACTTTTTAAAACAAAACTAAATCCAAGCTGGGTATGTGGACCATGTCTTTAATCCCATCAGAGGTGGGCAGGTCTCTGAGTTGGAGGCAAGCCTGGTCTACACAGCAAGTTCCCGGTCAGTCAGGGCTACATAAAGAGACCATATCTATCTTATAATGATAATAATGATGATAATGGCAATAAATAAACTAATAAAAAACCCTAAATCAAATTTCCCACCCATCAATCTCCACAACAAACACACCGCCATCTCCATCTCCTCCTTACAACTACCCCTTGCGTTGCATTTATTACATCTTCTTCTAGCAGAATGAAGTTTTTAATCAGGACATGAGAGACTGAAAAGTCATAGGAACTGAATTTACCTTAAAGACAACATTTATGACAATATACCTTTTCTGGCATTAGGTTTTCTCCTAATGAGAAATATGGGAAATTTTATACACATACACATACACACACACACACAGAGAGAGAGAGAGAGAGAGAGAGAGAGAGAGAGAGAGAGAGAGAGACAGATTTGTATATGAATATGCTATCTTTATGTGCACCAGAAGAGGGCATCGGATCCCATTACAGATGGTTGTGAGCCACTGTGTGGTTGCTGGGAATTGAACTCAGGACCTCTGGAAGAGCAGCTAGTACTCTTAACAGCTGAGCCATCACTCCAGCTCCTAGTAGGAAATTCTTATTATGCTCAAAGTTGGTTTTTCTTCCTTGTGGCAACGCTCTACTATCTTCTCATAATTATTTTTTTCAACCAAAAGCATCTTAACCAACACAACAGAGGCACCAAAACCAACAAATATAACGATTACCAGTGCTTGAAGCTGTGGTATTGTATAGTGATTAAGAATGTGACCTCTATAATCAAACCAACTAGCATGAATTCTGCCTCTGTCACTTCATAGCTATGAGATGTTAGAAAAGTTATTCAACTGTTTTGTTTCCATTTGCCATTTGTAAAACAATTACAGTGCCTACTTGGAGTCCTTAAAATGACTAAATGAATTGGTACACGTAAAACTGAAATCCTGGCACAAGGCAAGTGATTAATTATAGATGTTGATCAATACTACATACAAAAGTAGTAGAACCATTAAAGGAATAATAAACATTATCATATTACTGGAAGAACAATAGGGTAAATAAAGAAAAACTGACAAAAATGAAATTATCAGAGACAAGAGTCTCTATAAATAGTGTTCACAGCTGTTAAAGACAAACTGGTAAACCATAAGTAAAACGGAATCATGTGACTTCACCAGAATGGAGGAGGATGACGAGAAAGAACAAAGAGAAGAAACAATGAAGTACAAAATCCATTACAGATGAACACACAGGAATCACTATGATGACTCTATAACTTTATTATTGAAGAGCAGGTTGAATTGTGTGGGAAATATTACATTTCAGTATTTTTGAGCTTCTACCCATTCAAGTTAGTACAGCCTGACAGTAGTGACCAGGATGCCAACAGATGTAAAGAGAAAATCGCCAAGTCTACTAAAGTAACCTTTCCTTCCTAATACACAAGTAATCGAGATACAAATAAAGCATTTCACAAGCCAAATACTAGAAAATCAGAAAAAATTAGAAAATTGCGCTTATTTACTATGTGTCTATGTTTCTTTATTTGCTGTGAGTGTGTGTTTGTGTGTTCATGTGTTGGGAGCTGGGTCTCTTCCTCATGTGGGTTGAAGGGACTGAACTCAAGATTTTTAGGCTTGGCCATCAAGTACATTCAGCTACTAAGTCATCTCACCGGACTGAGAATGTTTACTAACTGAGAAATTTGCAAGTTACAAAGTATTTTTTAAATGTAAGAGAATCCTATCGATTTATTAATTGCCTTTGTTTAAAATGTGCTTTTAAGAGATTCTTCATTTAAAAAAAAAATCTCTAACTTATCTAAAATTACCTTTACCTCTCTCTGTCCAGCATTTTTAGCAACAATGTATCAAGTATTTTGGAATAAACAATATCTTTTTATTTTGTAAAGCTAAAATCACCTTGAAATTAAGATTTATTATGTAGAGCTCATTTTTAAACCCATGTTTACTTCTATGAGGTATGAAGTATGATTATATCATATAAAAACCTGAGAAATCCTTACATTCAGAGCTATTTCTGATACGACGTGGTCAATGGTCTCCTTAGCATATCTGAGATTCTTGGGAAGGCTCTCGACTGAAAATATGTTCTGTACTTCCAAAAGATGACTGAGGTCACTTCTGGCCAACTCGAGCAAAACTAATTACCACTATTTTATTCCCCTCTATACCAAGAACATCTAACTGTAATTAGTTAACACAGTGTATTACCATTTGTATGTCTTCATCTTGACCCTAACTCATAAGATCTTTAATGAAAATTAAGTGTCTTATTTCTATTTGCTTTTCTAACACCACCAATGGTAATTAGCTTAATACAGTTTCCTTCATCAAGCCTTTTCCTGAGCCTTACACATTAAGGATCTGAAAGCTAAGATGGAAGAGGTAGTGGTATCCATATCCCGCCCACATCTCACTCTGCACCATCCAAGAGTTAACAATGTGTGGGGCTGAGGGAGGGGGAATGAGACCAGGTTTCACTGGGAAGCCCTTGGCTGTCAACTCCCAGAGATCCACCTACCTACCAAATAGCCACATTTTTTTTTTAAGTGTTTGAGGGAAAAAACAAATAGCAATAACTGTGACAGGTGAAAATATAAAATTCAAATCTCAGGGTCTCCATATGTTGTATGAAGAGCTGTGTTGAAATACAACCCTGCTGCTTCATACATGCATTGTCTTGGACCACTTTGAGCTATGAAGGCAAATTTAAGCTGAGACAGTATCTACTCACTCTTCAAAGCCTAGGAGGTTTACTTCCTTACTCTTCATCTAAAAAGATTCACTAATTCCTTTTATCAGTTACAGGAGACAGAGGTAAGTGGAAAAAGCAGGTCACTTTTCTAACATGTTCTAAAGAATGTCTGCACAAAGCAAATAAAGTATCTTACTATCACTAACTTAAAGTAAATCAAATTAAATGTAATATTGTAATTCCAGTTGAGGGGAAGAGTTAAAAAAGAATTTCTAAGCAGAGACAAAACTATGGAGACACTGAATTCCCAAAAGACTTGATCTGTGTAAAACAGAGACCTCTCCACGACCCAGTGGAGGCAGATGACACCCTGGAATGTTGCAGAGCAAGGGTGTACGCCCTAGGCAACAAGGCAGCAAGGTTAAGACGAAACTGACAACAGGCTGTGGGGCACCTTGTATACAAGATGAAGCACTGATTCTATGCACCCCCAAGTGGCACCTCCAGCCCTCCTCTTTACACCCAAGGGAGATGCTTCACACTTTACAAGTCCGTGCATTTCCCTAATCCTCAAAACTCCTACATCGCCATCTCTAAGATCATCTCCAAACTGCTATCTGGATTCCCACTTCAGTGAGAAAACAGAAACAATCAAAAGAAATGTCTCCACTCTTCTATCACCGTGCCTCCAATAATTTATTTACATGTTAAACAGTGCGCATGGCAGCCTAGAGACCCCACTCCCCCCAGAACTCTAAACCACAAAAACATAAATGCAATCGGCTTTTAACTATATTTTTAAATTAAGATTTAATTGTTGTTAACCTACCCAGCAATGCACTGAAAGAAAAACCTATGCAGCTACTTTACTGGCTTCACAATGAATATAAGAAACTTTTAAACTTAACAGAAAGCATAAGAAATGCTTTCTTCACTGATCTTTTAAAATTGACCAAAAGTAGTGACATAATAAAACAAGATATTAATGCCAATAAAGTTTAACCTAAATTTTTTGACAGTATGTTTTGTTGGAGAAAAACAATGTAACAGCACCCATATGTCAAGTTAGCTAATAGCTTTTCTTATATATAATATTTATAAAAGTATAAAGTTCACACTATATAAAAGTTTCAAGTTTGCTGTGGAAAAACTATTTCCAGTCTAACTTTACACACTAGTGAAGACTACAATTTATGCTATTATGAATTGCTTTTCATTAATTACTCTTTCAATTAATCTCAGTGGCAGACATTGCACATACTATATTCATCTCGGAATTTTAGAAACAAAATGATTATCTGGGATGTAAAAGACAACAAGCATGTAACAAACGTTTTAATAAATTTATACAAAATTTAAGATCTCCCTATATTTAATATAATTTGAGGTTTTGTGTTATCAAAAACACATCAAATTAAACGACTCACTTTCAGGGTAAACACACACAAAGTGTTCTAATAATGTTCTCATCTATAGAGTCTTCTCTGACGATACATAAAAATGCTCTGTGGGCAAACATAAAATTCAGTGGGGAAAGCACCAGGATTAAAGAGTCTGGAATCTCTGAGGGAGAATCTCAATAGCTCATTTTTTTCCCCAGCTGGGATTTTAATAAAGTTATTTGACCTCTTTAGGACCCATTTCCCACACAGAGTACCCTCTCCAACCTCAGGGCCGCTGTCAAGATGAAGTAATACTGACCCTGGCTCTGAGCCAGGTTCTAACCTCATCTTGGGCTCTAGAGTGTCCTTAACTTTTGTCCTCAGACTTGATTCTTTGAAAACCTAAAGCCAAGCTTTAAGAGAGCTGGGGCGGAAAGACTCTCAACTCCGCCCGCCCCAAATAGAGGCCGCTTTCTCCTCCTCCCTGAAACCTTGCCGCGCCTGGCAATCTTCGTTAGTTATGTTTGGGGAATTCAGATATTTTCAACCCCAAAACCGCGTCACGAGCTCTGCGGCTTTTCCTCTCACCCGAGTCCTCTGGTCACACAGGACCCGCTAACCCATCTGTCCCCCAGCAATGCTCCTGAGCCCTCAGGAGGAAAACTGACTTCGGTTTTTTGTTTTTTTTTTTTTGGGGGGGGGGGGGGGGGTTATTTCATTTCGGTTTGTCCTTTCTTTTCCTTCTGCCTCGAAGTTCTGAGGATGTCACTAGCCCCATGGTCAGGCATCCCTGTCAGCGCCCGCCACCCGCCAGCATCCTCCGGCTCCCCGCGGCCCGTCACACCCTCTCCTCAGTCCCCCAGCTGCTCGGCCGGCCCGGTCGTCCCCGCGGTCCCCGCCACCCTGTCACCTCTCTCCGCAGTCGCGAAAGGCGAGAGGCCTCAAGGCGTCTCCTCACTCCGGTGTCGCAGCGGCAGCGCCGTCGGGCCCAAGCCCCAGCTTACCTGCGGACACCGCGGTAAGTGACGGTGCTCGGAAATTCTGCGCCGAGACGCAGTCCGCGAGACCGAGCGCGCGCGCGCCCGACGCCCCTACATCGCCGAGAGAGCCGCGCGCGCCGCCGAAGCCACGCCCCCTGCCGCCCCTGAATGCACCTGAGGGCGGGGCGTGCGTAACGCGCGTGCTCCTGGAACTCGAGACGGGAGCGCGCCTGGGGGCGGGACTACTAGTGGGCGGGGCTACGACGGAGGTAAGCGCATCGGCCGGGTTTCAGCGAAGTTGGTGGCCCCTGCTCACTCTAGGTGCTTGGAGCTAGCCGCACCCTCTATGGAGGCTCCATGGGTTTGAGGAGACTGAAGTGCCGCCTTGGTTCTCCACCCTCCCATCTTTCTTTGTTTCCTTGTATTTAAAGAGTTGATGAAAATCTCTCTGCCACTCCTGCTGCAGTGTCCCTCTTCTGTAAAGATGGCCTTTCCCTCTCCAGCCTCAGACTGCGACCCTGCACATCCTTTCTGTTCCTCTTAAAAATCTGCAAGTGTTGACTTCTGGTAGAGACTATACACCACACTTAATTTTTACTTAAAATGCAAACTGATGTTAGGAGTTTCGTTACCCAAAGTGATGGAAACAATGGCCAAAGTTATTGCAAAGTAAAGTTCACAATACCAAAATTACACATCCCTGAAAAAGACTGATCTTTTCTTATCCAAAGCCACAAACTGCCAATTCATAACACACACACACACACACCATTCATGCTGGAATTTTTGCAGGCTTGATCTTGAATGTGTCTTGTGCGTGCAGTCCCCGGTGCTATGTGTTACACAGTTACTTTCGAAAACGTTTTCAGCTCTGTGAATGTGAACATTATTCATACTTATTTTGTGCATGCGTGTGTACCTCTCAAATTTATCTATAAGTCTATAGAATTTGTTCTGCTTCATTATACATGTGGCCGGTTTTGCCTGCATGTATGTGTTCCTTATCATACAGTAAATATACTTGCATTTCTCATCATCCTAACACAATGCTTTCTTTCCTCTTGACATCCCACTCGGCACCATACTATCCTTTTCACTGTCTTACATGCTAATCTCTTAGCTACACCATAAGTAGCCTGAAGTTAAGAGCTTTTTCTTACACTAATTTAAAATTTCAGGTCTCATGAATCATAGACTATGGTAAATACTGCTAATAATACGGCTGATGAGAGAGAACACCTACAAGAAAGAGTATGTAAATAGTTTTATCTTCACAAAATATTCCTACTCACCTAACAAAATCCTACCTATACAAACAGAAAATATTAAAATTGTGTTACAGGGCTGGACTTGTAGTTCAGTGACAGACTGCTTGCCCAGATAGCACAAGGTCTTGACTTTAATCCACAGCAACACCCACACGCACACACACATGCACATGCACATGCACACATGCACATGTACGCACACACACACACACACACACACACACACGTGCACACACAACTTTTAAAATGGACAACAAGATTATAGGTTTGTGAGAATAACACAGAACACAAAGAAGATATTTTAAATAAAAAGATTGCTACAAATTAATGTGTGGGTTATGACCTATCTACTGCCTCTACACAAGCTATATATCATTGTATCTTGTAAACACGCTTGTCACATAATGTCTACCTAAATTTCTACAGTTACCAGGTTTTAATAGTAAAACAGCAGATGGAGAGAAGGATGTTTCTTTCTGCACTTCTGTATCTAGGAAATAGAAACAAGCACTACGCACGCACGCACGCACGCACGCACGCACGCACATCTTGGTTGTCATGGTGGCAACTGAAATCCCCACATCTCATTAACAGGACTTGTAGACAAATAAAACACATGAGAGCTCATAGATCATGGGAGTTCCAGCTTGATATTTAAGAAGCTCATGGCTGTAGAAGATTAGCAGTGGGCCACAATTCTCACCAGTATTTAATGTGGAGTAAGAGAACAGATCTTGCTACACAGAATGTTAACTTACAACCTGATGAACAATGGTTATGTGTGCCACCGCTTTTGCCTGCTAGACACCAAAGACTTACTTAAATGGATTTTTCTAGGCCATTTTGCTAAAATGAGGATTACTAAATCATCTGTGGTGGGGCAACTGAAAATGGCCTCCAGAGGATTGTATATTTGAATGTTTGGTTCACAGTTGGAAGAACTGTTTGGGGAAGGATTGGGAGGTGAGGCCTTCTTGGAGGAGGTGTGTCAGTGGGACAGGCTCAGAGGTTTCAAAAGTCCACAATAGCCTCAGAGTACTCTTTCCCTCTGCCTGTAAATGGAAGATAGGACGTGAGCTCTCAGTCACTGCTCCAGTGCCATACCTGGCTGCCGGCTGCCATGTTTCCACCGTGATGCTCACAGACTAAGCTTCCAAAACCATAAGCAAGACACCAATTAAATGCTTCCTTTAATAAATTGCCTTTTTCAAGGTGTCTCCTCACAGCAAGAGAACAATAACTAAGCCATCATTATAACAACTTTGTGTCTGATATGCATAGTATTGGATAGTATTGGCATCATTGACAGTATGTTGGGAACAATATGTACTATTTTAAAATCTTACTAAACATTATTATTATTATTTGTCATTTCTGAAAGTCTAGAGAGGTGCCAAGAGAAGGCCTGTGGCTTCGAGAATAACTGTAATTTGGAATTTTTTTCAAATAGATAATCTTGGTTTAGCATAATGCATGACCAAAAAAATTCAGACTGGGTTATCCAAGTAGAAAAAGAGTCAAGGGCCTGTTAACACTAGAATCCTTGACTATCAATGCAACTCTGGCTTAAATAATTGTTAAATGACTCAAGAAGAGAGTAACAGTCCTGGACAGTTGCTAGGGAGACAGCCAAAGGAATGCGTGCTGACAGTAATTTCCAGTTGGAGATCTTTCTTGCTGTTAATACCATGACTGTTGTCACAACAGCTCCTATTAATACCATGACTGTTGTCACAACTGCTCCTATCTCACAAGGATAAAAATTAGTATTTCATCCTTCTGATTTCTCTATTCAGGGAGATTTAAAAAGCTAACAAAGAGACTGTTGTGTGAAACTATAAAAGCAAAGCAATGTTTAAAACTTGGTCACCCAACAAGTATTTGCCACGTGTCTGGATTTTGGTTGCTTGTTGATTTGTTCTTCTGATTTTAATTTTTTTTTTTTTTTGAACCAAAGCCTCCTACACCTCAGGCTGGCCTCAAACACCCTATGTAAACAAATCTGGATTTCAATTCCTGATCACCCTGCTTCTAGCACCCAAATGTTAAGCCAGTGCTAAAGGCTTGTGCTACCAAGCTGGGTAGTATGCCCGGTATTTGAAAAGCAGGCATGCTTAAACCCAGCAGTCTAGAAACCAAAGCAGGAGGAGCCAAAGCTCAAGGTCAACCGAGTTTATATAGAGAGATCCTATCTCTACAAAATAAATAAATTCAACTTTTCCTGGTGAAACAAAAGGAACTTACATAGTCTAAGACTCCAGAGAGCTAGGGAGGGAGTTCTCTTTGGCCTGTGTGGCAGAAATCAGTATGTCAGCTAGTGAAAACCCATCTCAGAAACAAAAACAATAACAGGAAAAAAAAACCAGCAACCAATGGAAAATAACATTCATTTCATTGCCAAATTATGTCGAGCAATTTTGTCAAGAGCTAGAGCTAGCTGGTAATTTCAAGAAGACAAGATGGAAGGACCAGTTTCCTGAGAACATACAGGAAAGGGGAGAGGAGGGAAACCTCCCCAGGCATTTATAAACCGAGGTAGCTGTAGATTTAAAAGGTCAAGGTCAAGGCCAAGACAGGTTTGGTTCCTTTGAATTCCCTTTCCTACTTTGGAAAAGGAGATGGGCTTTAAATTGGTACAATTGAAACATGGATGGATAACTGAAACGGGAGATAGGTGAGGAGGCAGTAAGGGGACACCTATCTGTTTCAAATAAGTTCATGTTTCCAGGTACAAATTACATCCCACAGCTGTTTACAGGTAACAAGAGACCCGAGGCTGGTAAGTTCTGAGAGACTATAAAACGTGAAAGACAGCTGATCACAGAAATGGGTAGACATGAAAACTTTTGATCAGAACAGTGTAACAGAATAGACCATTAAACACTTTCGTGGTCACTAGAAACAAGACAAACTCATATAAACCACACTTGCTTACGTAACCTTTGAGTTAGTGTGAAACTTTATAAGCGGGATATAAATGAACATAAATTAATAAATTAGTTGTTGTCTTTCATGATAGTTTTATGACAAAGACCCCAAATTAAGTGTTTAAGATCATCAGACAAATTCAGAGTTAGTCGAATAACTGTGCCTGGGTTTTCTCGTATAGCTTTTTTTTTTTTTTTTAATAAATTACATAGACAAAAACCACAGAATTCTTTCCGGTCAAATCCAAGGATGGAACAAAAACTACAAGCATCGAAAATATGTTTAAAGACCGAAATAGAAAGTGAAATTGTTTTGAACACTGACCTCTGAGCTAGAAGACAAAAATGTAACTGAACCATGTGAGAATGCCCATGTTCAAGGTGAACAATAGAACTGCCCAGGTGCAGAAGATACAGATTTTAGTTTACCAGGTACAAAGCAGGCAGATGCCTTACTGTATTACACACGCTGACAGTTTGTCGGCAGTGGTGGTGTGTGAAGCAGGGTTTTCTGCTGCAGTATTGGCTGGACTGGGACTCGCTACTGTAGCTTTACCTCTCTTCATACTCCTAACAATTCCTTTATGTGTCAAACTGTGAAATGTACTGTTGTAGCTAGCACTGGAGAAGAAGTGAGGTCAGAACAATATAAAAGGCACAGCTATCTGACAAGATTAGTGGGAACCAATAATATCCGGTGCTATTTGCAGCTATACCTGTACTGCTTCCGCTTGAAGCCCCGTCTTTCTCTCTTCTTCATTTCCTCCTGAACCACTATTCCCTGAGAATTGACTACTGCCACCCCTACAAATAAGAAGCAGGATAATGAATCACCAAAAATGTTGATCTCCTAATCCTGGGAACAAAGCAAGGTGTCATTTTGTGTGGAGTTAGTGCTGTAGGTGGAAATAAGGTTAGTAATCGTCTGGCCTTAAGATGGAGGATTCACCTCTGGGCTCAGTATCATTAAAAGGGTCCCTAAAAGGGAGAGGAAGCTGAAGAAAGTGTCGGAGATAATGAAAAAGAGGACCAGGACTTTAAGAAAAGGAAATCAGGGCACTGGAGAGATGGCTCAGAGGTTAAGTATATTAGCTGCTCCTCCAGAAGTCGTGGGTTCAATTCCTAGCACCCACACAGTGGCTCACAACCAACTATAACTGTAATACTATGAAATCTAATGCCCTCTTCTGGTGTGCATATTCACATGCAGACAACTCCCCATATATACAATAAATAAATAAAATTTTAAAAGAAGGAAAGAAAACTGCCTGAATTAAACTTTAAGTGGCACTAGTTCTTAAATATATCCTGATTGGCCAGGGGAGGGGGGGGATCTGGAGAGATGGCTCAGTGACGAAGAGCATTGGTTGGTCTTCCTGAGGACTCAAGTTCAATCCCCAGCACCTACATTGTAGCTCACAACTGTTTAACTCCAGTTCCAGGGGATCTGACACCCCCACACTGACATATCTGCAGGCAAAACACCAATGTGCATAAATACAAATAAATAATACATACACATCAGGATATATATATATATACATACACACACACACACACACACACACACACACACATATATATATATATCTCCTGATGGAAGAGGAAGGGAGGGTAGAGAGGTTAAGTATGGGAACTTGATCCACTACTGTGGCCCATGAAGATGGAATGTGGAATGTTTATAGCACTAGAAGCTGGAACAGGCAAGGAAAACAGACTCTCCTGTAGAGCTTCCAAATGGGAACAGAATCTATAATTAACATCTGATTTTATTCCAGAGCCTCTGATCTGTTAGACTTCAAAATTTAAGGCTGTAAAACAAAACAATGTTATTGTTTTCAATCATCAAGGTTATGGCAATTTGTTACGAGAGCAATAGAAAACTAACGGTCCCTTAGTAATTCACTTTTTAAAGGTGTGTGTGTGTGTGTGTGTGTGTGTGTGTGTGTGTGTACCCACAGAGGCCAAGAGAGTGTGTTAGATCCCCTGGACCTAAAGTCACAGAGTCGTGAGCTGACCAATGGGTGCTGGGAACCAAAGTCAGATCCTCTGTAAGATGAACAAGCTTTCTTACAGCTCAGCCGTCTCTCCAGTTCAGTCCCTCCTAATTGTCACAATAGCTTTTCTCTGCATTGCAGCACTGTGATCTTGTAGAATCAAATGCCACTTCTTTGCTTTCCTTCTGTTAGCTAATAAACACAATGCCATAGAAAGGACAGTGAACCTACTACTCAAATATCCTAGATTCAGAAACACTGTAATAAATGTTCTCTCATTATAACCCGCCACTCACACTTACCTTCCTCTTCCTCTTCCTCCTCCTCTCCTCCTCCACCTCCTCATCATTTGTAAAATAGCTGCCATATCTGACCATCTGCTTCAGAGAACTCAAGAAGCGAACTGTGTGGAATAATGGAATACATTTGTTCAGCACATTGCCCGTGCCCCCACGCTGCTCTGGATGGTCTCTCTGCAGTATTTGACTTCCTCTCTGATGACAAAATGAACCGCCGTGTAATTTTCTCCCCATCAATGAGGTAGAGAGGAGCTAAGTAAACGAAAACTAAAGAGCACTCAAGATTACAAACAACAGGACAGCGGACAGGAAATCAATACACGGCGAACAAAACCATTTTCTGCTAGTAATTTCCTGGAAATGTTTTCCTTATTTCCTCTGACTGATGGTGGCTTCCCATAATTGTCCCTTGAACATTTCCCCCATGGTTGCTCTCTTCATTACACTGCCTACTCATTCAGTAAATATTGATGAAGGCTTGTTTGATGTTAGATACCATTCTAAGAATTTGAAAAGAAAACAGACTTGGTACCAACTGTTAAGCGGTGGAATCTGAGGAGGACTCTGAGACAGGAGAAGACAGTGGAAAATCGTCCCTAGTCAAGATGTTGGTCTGTAGAGGGAATTAGTGATTGATTGAATCCAAACCCGAGAGGAGGTGTCTGAAGGAACACCTATCTCAAAATCAGAAGGGCAACTGCAAGCTACAAAATTACAAAACGGAGAGAGAACATTCTGGAAGAACACTTTGTCTTCCTTATTTCAGTTTTGTTTTGTGTTTTACACTGACCTCCCTGTTCTCAGCCCTCTCTCCAAACTCACAGAGATCTTGCCTCAAGGTTTATATCTAAAATAACACGTGAGGTTGCACGGGTGAGATTTTCAAATATTTTTTAGAATTTGTAAATCTTGATTCATAACCTGTTATCTCGGGTTCTCTTAGTCCAAAAATCAAGCGAAGTGGTGACTTTAAAGTGCTTTGTTTTCCTATCTAATTAGAACACAGCCTTCTGTTATTAGTTAATAATACTATAAATAGCAAGTAAAAAAAAAAATAAGTTAATGTGGTTTTTTTTTTCCATTTACTTTATAAGGTTATCCTTGTGGGTTCCTTCTTTTACCACTAGATGGTACTTGTATGCATGGGAGACAAAATGCTGATCGGTTTACCTTCTAGAAAACTAAAGAAAGTATGAAAACCAATGAGAGGATTCAAATACTGAGGAGAAACTACCCCGACACAAACTTCACGTGATTGTGGTGCATAAATTCATCCTTAAATAATAACCTGACGATAGCTATCCTTTCCCCTCAGATCAATGTAACCTTTAAGAAATCAAAAATTAAACTACCTTTAAATCCTTGCCTGCCGTACCCCACCCTGCCCCCACCCATGCTTGCCTTAAGCCACCCCACCCCCACCTAAGAGTTACTCTCATTCCCTTTTCCCTTATTTTACATTTGAATATAATCCCCTTCTACTGACCTTCCCTGTTTAAGCCCATCAACAACAGCCCAGTTCCTTGTCTAATCTAATATTTTCACTTCCACTTGAAAGAGGCACTCCCTCTTCTCAAATTTTCCCATCAGCTCTTAGATACTCCAAGGTACATTTCAATTAGCATAGCTAACCTGGAAGGATCCCCTGTTACGTGCCAATAGCTAAAAAGTGCCTTCTGATTCTGTTCTAGTCTTTAAAGAGTTTAGTAATTTGCTTAAATAATAGATGAAAGATGCATTATTCTGAAGAGCCATGTGTATCTCTGCAGCACTTAAGGACTTCCTGTGTTGTGGTTTTTTTTTTATGAGTCTCTCTCAGTTTCTGCATAATGCTTGCCTCTTATGTGTACATAATATCTTAGACATCCATATGTCTTTAAATATTAAATATAGTAATACTATTTGTGGAACTGATTTTAATAATAATATTCACAACACTAACATCTAAGCTTCTTTTTAAAATTGTTTTACTTTATGTGTGTGTGTGTGTGTGTGTGTGTGTGTGTGTGTGTGTGTGTGTGTGT
>JANHMN010000002.1:11440732-11482965 GCA_030674055.1 Rhabdomys pumilio | reverse complement strand
TGTGTGTGTGTGTGTGTGTGTGTGTGTGTGTGTGTGTGTGTGTGTGTCTCGCATTCAAGTGCAGATACTTGCTTGGAG
Source organism: Rhabdomys pumilio (assembly GCA_030674055.1). Lineage (NCBI taxonomy): Eukaryota > Metazoa > Chordata > Mammalia > Rodentia > Muridae > Rhabdomys > Rhabdomys pumilio. The sequence goes on along the minus strand of JANHMN010000002.1, from coordinate 11,482,887 downwards.
AGTCCAGAAAAGGGCATCAGATACCCTGGAGCTCAAGTTATAGGTGGTTGTTGAGGGACCTGTTCCCAGCCACAGAGGTGTTGGTAAGTAAACTCAGGTCCTCTAGAAGAATAGTATGACTTAGCCACTGAGCCATCTCTTCAAACCCTACTACCCTACTAGCCAAAATTCAAAGAATAAGAGAGGAAGGAGGGAGGGAGGGAGGGAGGGAGGGAGGGAGGGAGGGAGGGAGGAACCAATGGTATTTTAGGTGATCTGAATAACACGTGTTATTAAGATGGCAAAACCAAGTTCTCTCTCTACCTAGAAGTGACAGGCTCTTGCTTCAGCCCTTATTCAATATGAATTTAGTTTAAAATATTTAAGAAGCTATAAAAATGTTAACATGTAAATTCCACATTATAACCAAAAACAAAAAAAGAAAAGAAAAGAAAGAAAGAAAGAAAGAAAGAAAGAAATTAAGATACTGTAACATGAAAAAAGTCAATTTAAAAACTCTGTTTCTAGCCAGGTGGTGACAGTACATGGCTTTCAGAGGCAGTCTCTGATTCAAGGCCAGCCTGATCTACAGAGTGAGTTCCAGGATGGTCAGGGCTACACAGAGAAACCCTGTGTGAAAACAATCAAATAAATCAAATAAATAAATAAATGTTATGTTTCTAGATTTTGTCTCTTGATGGATGCCTATAATTACTAATTTTAGATATGTTATAAGATTCAATATGCATTTTCATATTCATGAGCAGCCAGTGGTGGTAGCACATGTCAGCCAGGTCTGCAAAGCAAGTTCCAAGACAGCCAGGGCTGATACCGAGAGAAATCATGTCTCAGGGAGAAAAAAACAATGTCAAGAGTGACTGCTTACTTGTATATTGCTGTATCATTTAAGAAAATGTCAATTCTGAGGCTGGGCATGTGACACAGGCGTTTAGTCCCAGCTCCTGGGGGAACAGACACAGGTGGATCTCTATGAGTTCCAGGCCAGCCTGGTCTACATAGTGAATCCTAGCCATGGATTCACAGTGAGACCCTTCCTTAAAACAAAAGTAAAATATGGAATTCTGAGCTGGGGATGTGGCTTTCATGTGGAGTAATGTACAAGACCCTGAAGTCCACTCTACCATCAGCGGAGAAATCAGTTATATGTACACACACAGAGAGAGAGAGAGAGAGAGAAAGAGAGATTTACTTTTATATATTTTAATATTTATTTTTATATATTACATATATGTACATGTTTTTATATATCTGATATTAAATTTGACCTAAGAAAACCTCATGAGTGCTGGCTATGTAGACAGGAAGGAATGGAAGAGCCAGATAATTACTGAATATCCATAAGGACTCATTTTGGCTCCATACATTTTTTACTCAAAGCAGTTAGATAATATGTGTGGTGGGCCAGCAAGGTCTCAGTGTTAGCAGGCATACCAGGCCCGTATGTCTTTCTGGGAGGGTGATCAAAAATTGGCTCTGGGTGCTTTCTATCCACTGAGCGCTCTTAGCTCAGCCCGGACTCGGGTCTTTACAACCACAAGGCTGTCACGGGGAAACAAAATGATGCCGAAGCATATGAGCAGAGATGTACGAACGCCTCAGGATAGGGAATTCTGGTGGCTTTGATCCTCCTATACCAATTTCGAATTTCCTAAATGCGTTTGTAGCCTAACCTGTCTTTCTCTGGCTTTTTGCTCTGTGCTTTGATTGCTTCTGTAAGGAGTGATTTCTGTACCTCACTTTGGTCTCTGAGTCTCTCTTAGTCAGTTACCTGCACCAAAATGATTGCCTGCTGACCTTCAGTTCAAAGGTAGAGATTCAGAGCTTGTAAATAAAGGAGGGAAGGGAAAGTGAGGAGGGATTGAAATGGCAGCAAGAGAGGACTGAAAGAAATTAAGAAATGATTTTGGTTTAAATCAGTTAAACGTGATTACTTTTCCCTTTCTTCCGAGGATGGACAATCACTTTCTCATTGTCATGCTTCTCCATATAATCGACCACCAACTGTGTGGGATGTTGGATGAACAGGAATTATAAAGCCAAATTCTACCTTTGTGAAAAGAGCATTTCTATTAGGCAAGTCTGCCCGAGACACTGGAAACGGGGACAAAGAACATCTGAAGCACGGATTTATGGTTCTTGGCATGAGCTTCCGAAATTTAGAAAATGTCAACAGTGCTCACCTTTCAAAAGCCAATTCGAAGGACTAGAGAAATGGCACAGAGGTTTGCAGCACTTGATGTGTTGTGGAGGTCCTGGATTTGATTCCAAGCACCCGTATCTAGTGGTCTCAACAACCTGTAACTCCAGTTCCAGGAGATCTGAGGCCCTCTTCTGGTCTCTCTGGGTACCTATACTTATGTGGTAAAGACACACACACACACTCAGGAACATACATATCAAATAAATAAATGAATAAATAAATAAATAAATAAATAAATAAATAAATAATTTTAAAAAGTTAAATATAGGAGGGTTTCAGAGATTGAACCACCAACCCAAGATCAAGCACAAGCCCCTCACAAATGTAGCAGATGTGCAGCTTGGTCTTCATGCTAGTCCCCCAGCAACTGGAGCAGGGGCTGTCCCTGAATCTGCTGCCTGGCTGGATCCTGTTCCTCTAGTGAGCCTGCCCTGTCTGCCTGTGTGCGAGAGTGACTTGATGGAAGGGTGACACATGGTGGAGGGCTCCCCCTTCTCAGAGAAGAACGGAGAGGAAGAATAGGGGTAGGATCTGTGTCAGGGAGTACTGGGAGGAAGAGGAGCACTGATATTAGGGTGTAAAAAAATAAATGAATTATTAATTTTTAAAAAGTAAACATATGTTAAAACAAACACTGAATAGATATATAATACTTATATAATATATAATAGATACATATGCATATATATTTGGTGGTTTTGCACCTAATTCTTTTTATAGATGGAAGAAGAGTTATGAAATACCAATTTAAATTGGAAGTTTAAAAACTTTTCCATGTGATTCTGATTCTTGGACAAATTTGAGAATAGTCATGATAAATACTGTTATTAATACTTAGAAGAATGTGGCTTATTTTACTTTATACTGTCTTTTTCATGTATCTAATTCTCAAGGGAAGGGGTGTGCTATAATCACATTTTGAGAAAACACATTTTTGGTGGTGAGCCTAGCCTTTAACAGCTGATCATGTCTCTAGCCCAACTTTAAAAGTAGAATGTCACTGGGCATGCACTCAGAAGACAGAAGCAGGCAGATCTCTATGAGTTCTAGGCCAGCCTGGTCTATATTGAGTGTCAGGACAGACAGGACTACATCGAGACTCTGTCTCAAAAAAAGAAATAATATAATTAATGACTTTCCTCCTTGCTTTGACAAAATACCTATCAAAGACGAAGAAATTATTTGAACCCATTGTCTGGGGTTACAGTCTATAATGATGGGGAGGAAATGGTGACAGGAGCTGTTGACAGTTGAAGCAGCAACAGTATAAAGCTGCTTGCTCACATGTGGGTGGATCAGGAAACAAAACGGGGAGTTGTAGCGGTGAGTTTAGCTACACTGCTTTGTGCTCCCAGTGGGTCACGAATGAAACACACACACACAGGCACACGCACGTGCACACACGTTAGCTTATTTTTGAAATGCCTTGGTTAGCTCAAAGGTTGGGCAATTCTAATCTTATAACCCCGGCTACCACAGACTTCCCTCCTGTAATCCTAACTCAACATCTCTCTAAATCTATGATCTATCTTTGCTGCCCTTTTCCTTCTGGGTAGGCCTTCCTTCCGAGGGTCGCATTCTTTCTTACCTACATCTCGGATGGTTTTCCTTCTGCAGCTCTAAATCTGATAGGACTCCCTCTGAAACAAGACAACAAGATTCTCCCCTCCTCCTCTCTCCTGCATCCTAGCCTGCTTCAAATCTAAGGGCCCGCGCCCTGTCTCCCTTTGCCCAGCCATTGGCTGCTGGCACCTTTATTGATCTATTGAAAACCAATTGGGTGGGGGGCGGGACTGTGGAGAAATGGCTCAGTGGTGAAGAGCACTGACTGCCCTTCCAGAGGTCCTAAGTTCAATTCCCAGCAACTACAAGGTGGCTCACAGCCATCTGTATTGGTTCTGACACCCTCTTCTAGAGTGAAGGTTGTACGGTATATTCACATACATTAAATAAATAAATCTATTTTTAGAAAAAGAAAACCAATTGGGGACAAGGACCTTCAGCCTTTGGACACACAGATTCCCGATTAAATTAAAGCACAAGAACCAGTCCCTAACAGGGAGTACCTGAACTCCCCTGGTTGGACCACACCACCACGTCACGGGTGGGTCCTCTCCTAATCAGTCCTCTCTAGAAATGCCGTCACACACATACCCAAAGACGCTTCTCATTGAAGCACAGCTCAAGTTTCTTCCTCCAATCAAGTTGACAGTAAAATCTGACCATTACACATAGATAAAGCCCTGGCAAGTCAAGGGACTCTGTGAGATTTTCTGATAAGGCAAAGACTTTCATTGTCTATATGTTTTATGAGTGATAGCTATGTGTCTCCACCTACGTCTTAGGGAAGTGGGCTATGTAGACACTTTGGGAGAGAGAGAGAGAGAGAGAGAGAGAGAGAGAGAGAGAGAGAGAGAGACTAATTGACTAATTAGAGACAGGAGATTGGAGATCTTTTGTTTCTTGAAGATCTAAGAGAATCTACCTTTCAATATATCTTTATATTTAGTTTTTATATTTTGGGCTACTTTGTGCATTTTATTCCCTTTTGCCCCTAAAATACTGGTGTTAGGGGAAGGCTATTTTCTAAGACCAAGAACAGTCTTATCAGCCAAGACCAAAACTGCCCAAGATAGTTGTGATTGGAGCTGTGGGTGACACTTATACCGCCACGAATTAATCGCATAATATTGTTATTTTGCTTTTAGATCAGGGCTTGTTAACCTCTAACTAGTCTAAAAGTTTTCAATACACATGTCATTTGGATAGTCTTGGTAAAGCTGAGTTACTATTCTCATGTCATAGTTTTATATATTAAAGGAAGTTTTGTTTTGATGGGGAAATACCAATACATTAATTTCCTTTCATCCTTCATTGTGACACAGAATTGCCTTAGTTTGCCATCTATCAGAGGGAACACAGTTTATTCACCAAAAATAGAAGAAAAACCATCTGCCTGATCTTCTTCTATAGGAATCAACATGGTTTTTCTAATTTTAAAATGTGGTTTTGTTATGTGTATGGATGCTTGCCTTCATTTATGCACGTGTGTGAGGAACGGTGCGACAGCGCAGCCAGCTAAAATGTCGCCTGCAGAGTTTCGAGCACCGCTTCTTGGCGGTTTGCGCACCACCCTCCTTTCCCTGACAGAGCCACTGCCGCAGAACTACTGAGCAGACTCGCTGCCACGCAGAATCGGGCCACTTGACGTGCACCAATGAGGCATGCTCACGTGGCAGGTTCTGAATGGGACAGGCAGGGGGATAAAAGGATGGGTTAAGGGGATGGGGGGGGGGTTTCCAGGGAAAAGATTGTAAAGGGTTCCTGAATAAACTGCTTTGAGAAGAACTCTGAGTTGTGTTGTTCCTGTCTGCTGGTCTGATAGAGAAGCGACACATGTGCGTCTCTTGTGTGCTTGGTGCCTTCAGAGGCCAGAAAAGAATTTCAGATTCCCTGGAACTGGATGTATAGATGGTTGTGAGCCACCATACCGATGCTGAGAAGTTGGGTTTTCTGCAAGAGCAGCAAGTACTCTTAACTGCTGAGCCATCACCATCTCTCCAGCTCCTGTTCTTTGATTCATATTTGAGTCTTTTTAAAAAGTCTACAGTAAAGCCAGGTAGTGATGGCCCACATCTTTAATCCCAGCACTTAGGAGGTAGAGGCAGGTGGATCTTTGAGAGTTCAAGGCCAGCCTCATCTACAGAATGAGTTCCAGGACAGTCATGGCTACATAGTGAAACCCTGCCTTGAAAAACAGAAACAAAAAAAGTCTACATTGAAAATACCAACAAAAAAATATTACCTACGCTGCATTCAATTGTATAACCTCTTAATATAGAGTCAGATAATTTTCTATAGAACTGAAAGCCATCTTTTTCCACACTGCAATGACCACAACAAAATACTAAATTTGAAACTAATTTAATTCCAAGTATATGGCATATGCCCAATTGCATGATCTCTGTTCTGTCTAAAGACATTAGACATTAAGCAAATTAGGATTTGCATATCTTTAGTTCTAAACTGAACAAACAAAAGAAGCCTCATTGCTTCTCTTTGTCTCTTTGTCTCTCTCTTTGTCCATGTGTGTCTCTGTCTCTCTGTGTCTCTCCATATCTCTTTGTCTCTCTCTGTCTCTCTCTTTGTCTTTATGTATCTCTTTGTCTCTCTCTCTCTCTCTCTTTCTCTCTCTCTCTCTCTCAGTAAGTCAAAGTTTCTCTGTGTAGCTATGGCTATCTTGGAACTCACTCTATAAACAAGGCTGGCCTAGAACTCAGAAATCCTTCTGCTTCTGCCCCCTAAGTGCTGGGATTAAAAGCATGCACCATCACATTCAGCTATGACTGCCATCTTAACTATTCAAGAAAAAACTACTTTTTTTTTTATTTATTCTGCATTCTCTTCAGTTCTTACTGCCCAAATTTCTATTTAAATTCCTCAACTTAGTTTCTAGTTGATTTTGATTTTTTTTTCTATTTATGTAATAGACGAAAACTAGCATACAGGGTATAAAAATAACATTAAGATGCAAACTCAAAGTCCATAGGAAAAAAAAATTCTGGACTGAGAACATTCCTGCTTGAGTTTTCCATGAGAAAAGAACACCATTAAGACTGACTTTTGAGGGATTAAAGAGATGGTTCGGCAGCTAAGAGCACTGGTTTCTCTTGCAAGGACCTACCTTCCATTCCAAAACCTACATAACTGGTCTGCAATTCCAATTCAAAGGGAATCTAATGCCCTCTTCTGGGCCCGGAGAGCACTGCATGAGGGTAATGAGGATACAGGAAGGCAAAGCACTAATACACATAATATAAAAGGAAGCGCATCTTTCTTTTTTAATTGGCTTTTGAAGTACCCTTTGGCTGATGCTGTCACACCATTAACCTGCATTGGCCAGTACAGATGTATCTAATTTTCTTTGTTCTATTATCAACTTCGTAGACTCCGTAAGCATTGCTTTCCCAGAAACCCAAGCAGCTTTCAGAGGCTGCAGTGGGAAAGAATGACCCTTGAAATGCTAAAATGGGGAAAACAGCTTGAGAATGTTATGAGGCAGGAGGACTGACGTGAGAGATATTTTCATCTCGGAAGACTCGGTGCCAACTCAGGGCAAAGTTAGGAAAACAAAGCATGCTTTGCAGGAAAGTAATACTGGATAGAGAAGGTGAGACAGGAACAGAGTCAGAATGGAAAAGTGACTCACTCACTGACTCACGCCATTGTCCTCGTGATGACTATCAACAGTCATTGTTCGACACACTCTGTCAGTATTCAATCACAAAGAATCCATGCCGTGAATAGTCACCTTTTCTGTAGAGAGCCCAGTACAATGTTAGCATAAACCTAGGTGGGAAAGTGCAAAGAAAAAAAATTAAACAATTTACATCTTATGAATGTTGGCTTGTGGGTGTAAGGGAATGAGCTTCCTTGTGTGTAAATGGAATGATGCTTATTTGTTTATTTTAAAGATGTACATTGTCTTTATTTGAATGTGTGTATGTGTGTGTGCGTGCGTGCGTGCGCACGCGCGTGGGCGTGTGTATTTGTATGAGTTTTGTATAAGTTTGCTTGAGGAGCCTGGGGAGGTCTGAAAAGGACATTGGATCCCTTTCAGTTAGAATTATAGGCAACCGTGAGCCTCACTAACATGGGAGTTGAGGAAAAAACAAAACAAAACTCAACTCGGGTTTTCTGAGAGAACTGTATGTACTCTTAATTGCTGAGCCATCACTCCAGCACCTAGAATAGCTTATATTGCTAATAACTTTCTAAAACCAACTTGTTGATATAGGTCACATGTGTTGTTTAAAATGTGTGTATTACTCTGATGCTATTGCTGCTATAATAAAATAGTATAGATTAAGTGCCTTTGAAGTCCAAGATCACCTTCCTGGGTGATTTAATATCTCGTGAGGACTCTTACTACTTGTAGATTGCTGCCTGGGCTAAAGTGAGGAGGAGAACAAGAAATAAATTCCATTTACAATAAAAAACAAAGTCCTCTTTGGGATCCAGTCTGGTACCTCCCAGTAACTCTATTAACAGACTGGTCATATTTGGGCTTGGGCGTCCAGCCTGGATTAGCAGGGCAGCACAATTCACAGCAGAGCAATGTCCACAGAACAATGTCTATACATTCTGACCTCGGGATTCCACTTCTACCACTTTCTCCTTTGTATGTGGAACAGGCTATGATGGAGACGAAAGGAGACTGGATTGAAGCCCTCAGTGGGAGCTTAGACGTATCCACCTTCGTCCTTATTCACGGATTCATAGTTTGATGGCTTCGTCTGAGATAGAGTCTAGCTGGAAGAAGTAGATCATGAGAAGTGGGTTTGGGGGACTCTGTCCTATCCAGGTCCCTTCTTTCTTATCTACCTGTGCTTCCCAGACACTATGAGATCAATAGATCTGCTTCACTGTGCCATCTCTCACCATGGAGCCCAGGCTTACCAGTCCAGAGCCAACCATGCACTTCTGAGATCATGAGCTCAAATAAATCTTCCTCTAAAAGGTTTCAGGTATTTGTCACAGTAGCCAAGAGGGGGGATGGGGTGGGATGGGTGTGGGAGTGCTCACAGAATCATTGTTGGGAAGATTTCAGGCCTGTTTTAATCCTCTGCCTTCTAATGACATCTGTTGAGAGATGTGTCATTCCTTGAGTTTGCAATATACCTCCGCAGCTCTCTGTTAAGATTGAGCCATCAAGTCTGTCTACCATCTTTTAAAAGATTTATTTTATGCTTGTAAGTGTTTTGCCTGCCCCTAGGTATGCATACCATGTAGATGGCTGTTGCCTATGGAGATCAGATGTAGGCTTAGAATCCCTTGGAACAAATGTTAGAAAGGTTGTGAGCCACAGTATGGTTCCAGAAACCTAACCCATGTCATCTGTAAGAGAAATATATGCTCTTAACCACTGAGCACCTCGCCAGTCCCACATGTCTATCATTTTGACACTTCAGGTTCATGAAGTTCATTTTCATTATTAATAAACCCAGGAACTGTCTTTCCTTTCAGTATTCAACGGATCATCTACGGAGAGTTCTGGTTTCGTTTCTATGGCTGTGATAAAAGACCTTACCTGTAAGGAGAAAAGACTCATTAGGCTGACAATTCCAGCTGATTGTCCATCAGTGGGGGAAGTCAAGGCAAGACCTTAAAGACTAGCCTGCTCCGCATTCTACACAGCACTGCCTCTGACCAAGGGACTCACTTCATAGTCAAAGAAGTACAGCAAGAAACTTAAAGATGCTGCTTGCCTCATAGCTTTTCGGATTTCTAAATATCACCTGTTTAGGGGATGGTGTCGCCCACTCTCCCAATTCACAACCGAGACAATGACTCATAAACATACCCACAGGCCAACTTGACCTAGACAAATTCCTTAACTGAGACTCTTCCTAGATAACTCTAGGTCTTGTCAAATTGGTGGTTAAAGCTACTCAGCTTATGACAGCATTACTCTTGGATACTATTGCACTGTTCTGGGCTGGGAAGTTTCCTATAGTTGATTTACTTCACCTGGGAGGTGGCACATGAGTTCTTTCTGCTTTAGGACCTTGGAACTGTAGCATTCATCACCTTCTCAAGAACAAATTACAGAAGACAGGTCAAAGGACATCAAGAACCCCCTTAGGTCCAGGCTTACCATCTTACAGTTTGGGAAGCTGGACAGAGACGAGGGTGGAAGGCAAAGTGCTCTGGCTTTTCATCTAGTCTCTCCTTGATGTTGGTTATTTATCCAACTTTGTATCCTGAAACTCCAGCTGTGTTTACATTTACAATAATACTCTTTTCACTGGGACTATGGCTCAGCAGTAGAGTACTGGATTGAAGTCCTGGGTTTCCACACATCTCTAGCACTCCACACAGCAACAGAAATGGTTATTTGAATGTTTTGAGGGCTTATGTTAGAGTTCACATGCTATGAATCTGTCTTTTATATTCCTATGCTCAGCCCAGTAACTTGGTCAAATTTTATACTTAGAGAGATGGAGATAACCTCAATGGAATAACTCCGACAGTAATCTCTTTGTACAAGACCTCCATTCATTTATGTTACATGTATTCACTGAACAGCTACTATGTGTTCAGGCTCTATCCTATGTACTGTATTTAAACACCAAAAATATAGAAATATAAAACGTGTGAACTCCCTGAAGCTTTATGAAAGACTTACTGGTGACCTAGATGCACGCTGTACTGTATGTGGTATTCTTCGGATGTGGGCAAGATATTTGGACATACCACCTCCTGCATAAAGCTATAAACTAGTAACAAAATAAGAGTCTCACCCAGGAGATTTACAGAGCATCAACAAGGTAACATTATTCTTCTAGATCAGGCAAAAATAACAGATCAATACACTAAAAGGAATTCAAGCAAGTTACAATCTAATGCAAAAGAAAGTTTGAAACAGATTGGAGAAAAGAGAGACTGGCATAATTCTTTTTGAGTCTGGTTTTATGGATCCACCAGACAATGTTTGAAAATTATTTTTTATGCATGTGTGTGTGTTTGTGTGTTTGTGCATGTATATGTGTGTACAGGTTTAGAGGCCAGAAGATGACCTCTGGTGTCATTCTCAGAGACATCATCGGCTTTCTTTCAGACAAGGTCTCTCATTGGACTGAAGCTCATAAATTGGATGTCAAGCCCTTGGGATCCTCCTGAAGCCACCGCCCTCCCCACTGCTGCATTAACAAGTTCACACCACCACCACCACCACGCATGGCATTTTTATGTAGGTGCTGGGGATTGAACTCAGGTCCTTTCACTTGCAAGGCAAGTATTTTTTACCCATTGAGTTGGTTTCCCAGTCTTTAGCAAAACACTTCTTGTATTGTAGTAGTGGACTCTGATGAGAACACGCTATGGAGATGGCCTCTTCCATATTTTATACTTTCAAAACATTGATTAGCGCTGTTATCTCAGGAATGAATTAGTAATGTCTGTGTGTAGTTAGGATGACAATATAGTTTTGTAATATATTTATTTCTGCTCACCCTAACTTAACTATTTTGTTTATTTGCATTGTTGTCAATATAAAGAGTTGACAAACCTATGCCTTTTAATGCTCTTACTCATCTTCCAAAGACAATACGTCCCAAGTGTTTCCTGCCCACTTCCTCTCTGATGTTTTGTTGGTTGGTTGGTTTATTTTGTGGTGCTGGAGATTAGCCCCAGAACCTTTCATATGCTAGGCAAACATTCTATCTCTGGAAACCTCCAGAAGCTCTTTAATTGTTTTAAGATTTCAAAGTCACTATGTCCCATACATAAATTATCACCTTCCCAGAAACTGTCTACCATCCAATGACAGAATGTCTCTTCAAAGTATATTTTGCCTGCTGGTGATCATATTACCATAATCTAAAGCCATAATAGAGGCTGTGCTGGCTAGTCTTGTGTCAACTTGACACATAAGCTAGAGTCATCTAGAGAAGGGAATCTCAGTTGAGAAAATTACTTCTATAAGATCCAGTTGGAAGGTGTTTTCTTAATTAGTGATTGGTGGGGGAGGGTAGAGGGTACTACTGTGGGTAGTACCACTCCCTGGGCTGGTAGTTCTGGGTTCTATAAGAAAGTAGGCTGAACAAGCAATGATGAGCAAGCCAGGAAACAGGACCTCTCCATGGCCTCTCCATCAGCTCCTGCCTCCAGGTTCTTGCCCTGTTTGAGTTCCTTCAATAATGAAAAGCAATATTGAAGCATAAGCCAAATAAATCATTTTCTCCCCAACTTGATTTTTGGTCATAGTGCTTTGTCACAATAGTGAAGCCCTGACTAAGACAGAGGGAGGGCCGAAGAGATAACTCAGTGGTTAAGAACACACACGTTCGTCAGAAGCCTAAATTTGCTTTCCAGAGCTCACATTGGATGGATCACAACTGTAACTTCAGAGGATCCTATGCCCTCTTTTGGAGTACACAGGTCTCACGTTGACATGTATACTCACCCTACCACCACCACACATGTATATTCACAATTAAAATTAAAAAACAAATCTTAAAAACCAAACTGAATAAACAAACAAAAACAACATAATACAGGCTAGAAAGACGACTCAGCAGTTAAGAGTACCAGTTACTCTTCCAGATGACCCAAGGTTCAATTCCCAGAACCCACATGGTAGCTCACAACTGTCTGGAACTCCAGACTCAGGGGACCTAATGCTCTCTTTTGGCCTCTGAAGGCACAAGGCACAGATCTAGACATGCAGTCAAAACACTCACGCACATAATATAAAAATAAAGGGAAAATTAAGCCGGGCAGTGGTGGCGTGGCACACACCTTTAATCCCAGCACTTGGTTGGCAGAGGCAGGCGGATTTCTGAGTTTGAGGCCAGCCTGGTCTACAGAGTGAGTTCCAGGACAGCCAGGACTACACAGAGAAACCCCGTCTCCAAAACAAACAAACAAACAAAACAAAAAACAAAAAAAAGAAAAGAAAAGGGAAAATTAAAATAAAACATAACATAATAGAAAGATTAACTCAATCTATTTTTTTAAAAAACAAATACATATATATATATGCATATAGATATACACTCTAAATTAGAGTACATTATATCTATTTTAGTTTAATATATTATACATGACTTAAAAAACATATCTACAAATATATGATACTCCATTAAATGAATATTAGCTTACCCTAATACATATATACACAAATTTCCTATGACAAATATAAAAGCTTTAGAGAAATCTACCAATTGACTTTTATTTCAGTTCCACTAATAACAAGACAGCTATCTAGCTATATCTGAAAACATTTGTGTGAACACATGCTCACATTTCTTCTATAGATAACATTCCCTGATAACTCAATTCTGTCACTTTTTGTATGCTAGGCTGTAATTTCATATCATGTCTATATAAGAAAGCAGATTACAAAGTCAGAAATGTGTTTCAATAATAAAAACTGTTTACTTATTTTTATTTTATGTGTACGAGTGTTTTGCCTGCCTAAGTGTAGCACATATTTGTAATGCCCATGGAGGCCAGAAGAGGGTGCCAGAGCCTCTGAAACTAGGGTTACAGGTAGTTGTGAGGCTCCTTGTGAATTATTTAAAAACCAAACACGTTAGTACAATTAACTGCTCTCAGCTGCTACGCCATATCTCCAGCCATATATCTTTAAAATAATTTTTATATAAATTACATTTTATTCCTACCTGTGCCATCCTCCGATGCGGCCGCACCAACAGATAAACTACCCAGTAAAGAATGAGGTCTCAGATGCCACTCCAGGACTCTACTGGGACATTATTAGAACAGCGTTGCTACCTTCAAGTCAAGAATAAGAGACCATGTCGAGAGGCCCTGCATCAAGACACAGATGACATGGGCATGCACGGGGTAAGCTCTACCTTCTTCCTGGAGGAATCAGCTAGGAGGACATTGCCTAGTATTTTTCAGCAGAAGGAACACCTACAGGTGAGAAGCATGGCCCACTTCTTTCTGATGAAAACCTTACCATCATCCATCCCATGGACTGTGAGATCCAGAAGTAACTCAGACCCATGGAGTGGTTTTTTTCCCCCCCTGGAGGGGAAATATATGATATAAACCATCAGTTATCTATGGTCAGTCTCAGGAACTAGGCAGCCAGCTTCGTTGCAGCCTGAATCATGGGATCTGTCAGTGCTGCAAGCCCAAGTTTAAGTCGAGAAAGTACTATGGGCCATAGGTATGGACCCTCTGCCAGCTAAGCTGTCCCATGACGAGTCACATGACCAAGTGCAGCTACTGAGTTAGAGAACGGGTAAAAGTCTCCAGGTGTGTTGAACACACGGAACGGGAGGGATATTGTCCCTGTTAAACACAATTTTGCTGTTATTTCCCCGCGACACACTCAAATAATTGTCTGGTTGAAAGGAGCCCAACCTTTAGCCAGCCACATTTGCTTACAAGCATCTGTTCTGAAATGAGTTCCATTGGTGCCCATAATATAGACACGGCAATGCTCGGGGGTCCGCCGCTACTGAGCACCTTCAAAAGATAAACCCTTCTTAGCAGCTCTCAGAGTGAGGCCAGCGTAACCCCGCAGTACATTTCCAAATGTCTCAGTTATTCAATCTAGAACCCAGTAAATGTAACTCTCCTGTATCTGAGCCATTATATCCCAGAGTATTGTGGCTTCGAATTGAGCTGTACCGTTTCCACCCTGTTGTAACTAAGAGTTTTGTGAGGTTTATCAGAGGCATCTTGAATCATTTCAGTTTAATTTGATCCATTCATTTACTCATCAAAATATTTGCTTAGTACCTACTGCATACTTAGCTACCCTGTATTAGATGCTAAAGAGGTAGAGGAAAGGTAAACAGACACAATTCTGAAGATAGAGAGAGGAAATAAATAACATTAAAAATATAGGAGCTGGAGAAATGACCCAGCAGGCAAGAATGCATACCGTTCTTGCAGAGTACCAGAGTTTGACAGCTAAGATCCACATCTGGAATTTCATAAGCATCTTTATGTCCAGAGGCTCTTGTGCCCTCTTTTGGCCTCTCTGGATACTGCATTCATGTATACACACCCACACACAACAACAATAATAACAATAATAATTTTTAAAACCAGACTTTAAATAGGGGCTGGAGAGATATTTTCTGCTCTTGCAGAGGACCTGGATTTGGTCCCAGCACCTACATTGTATAATTCACAACTACCTGTAACTCTAGTTCCAGGGGATCTTGAAGCCTTCTTATGGCTTTGCTGACACCCACACACATGAACATACACACATACGCTCGTAAAATAACACAAAGCTTCAAAGCCAAAACCATGTCTCTACCTTTAAAAAGACAAAGTAGATACTTGGAATGTAAGCCGACCAGCTTATGGAATTTTGATATTAAAGCACAAACAGATTAAGACTCTGTCATGTGATTCAAGGCCCATTTTGCATTGTTTTCCTGGGTGCTGTTTTAATGACAGGTGACAGGCTATGGTTTGGACCTAGTCAGGTGCTACTTCTTCAGATAACCAGGTGCTTGTGTTGTCTGTCAAGGAAAGTCCCCAAGAACTCATCAAGGACTGTTTAAAAGCCGCTTTTCAAGAATAAACATGTGTGGAAGATCCTCTCACATTCTCTTTTCCCCCAGTGCAAGATCTACCTGGAAAGACACTCACTGAATGTTGGAAAAAGTCTGCGCCCTTGTTAGCACAAAGGATTATTTCAAGCCAAGCACACATTATCCCAAAGACTGGCTCGCTCTGTTCCAAGCGCAGATTGCAACACTGCTTCCCCTGTTGATCGAGTGTGCTCCAGCCTTCGGGTCATTACGGAGAGCCACCGCTCCTGGGCCTTTGGGCTGAGATCAAGCAAAGAGTTAAGCGACCTTTTCCCAATACTCTAGTCGACTGATCAGTGACTATAGTCGAAGAAGAAATGCTGTCCCCAAATCAGATTGGGTATTTCTCAAATCGAACAAAAGGCTTTAATTGGACAGGTTTGAACAACAGAGTTACTTCAGTTGTCTGGCCCAGAGTCCTTCAT
The DNA here is from genome assembly GCA_030674055.1 of Rhabdomys pumilio. Taxonomy (NCBI): domain Eukaryota; kingdom Metazoa; phylum Chordata; class Mammalia; order Rodentia; family Muridae; genus Rhabdomys; species Rhabdomys pumilio. Next base: position 11,467,171 of record JANHMN010000002.1, on the reverse strand, counting down.
GTGTTTTCTTTGTTATATTCATAATATAAAATCGAATAAGCACCTCAGTGAGTTTCTAGGACTTTCCAACATCTTAAAATATTTATATGTTGCCTGATGCCCTGTATTTCAGTTTCACGGCTTAAGTGAGAACAAATGACTTTCCTCTAATACAAATTTGTTACATAGGAGTCAGATCGGAACATGATGGTGTTTTTTGTTTTTTGAGACAGGGTTTCACTATGCAGACCTAAGGGGCTTGGAATCCACTATGTTAGCCAGGCTGGTTTTGAACTCAGGGAGACTTGCTTGCCTCCGTTGCTTAAACACTGGGATTAAAGGCGTGCGCCTCTGGGCCTGGCCCATGATTGAACTTTTACTTGAAGTTTTGTACCATTCTGTTGGATTAAATAGCGGGCACACCCTTAATTATACAAAACCAGCCTTCACAGCTATAATTGAACTGCCTTGATAATGTATCTTTAAGGCAGAGGAATATTTTGACTTAATTTAAAAAAGAGAATGTCAGTTGATGAGTGTGTCTTCCCAGAAAATGTCTCCTCGCGTATATATTAAATCAAGTCATTAGCTCAGTACAAGCTTACAGTTGGAGAACATATTCATAATTCAAAATGATTATAATTGCATAATTAAGTAATGAGAACTCATGATATTTTGTGTGGTAGAAGAAAACAGGCTTCCTGGCACCAACACAGTCTCTAATCTTGCTTGGGGAAGCTATGTAACTGGTGTTTGCTTCTTACTAATACTTAAGGAGAAATCCCTGATTTACTTTGCTAATCTCTCAGGTGTGCTAGTAGCCAGCTTTCTGATTTGGGGCAATGTGTTTCACCTTGGACTCTTATCTATAAAATGTGAGCTTTGGTCTGTAATATCTGTCACATAACAATAGTCTATGGTTACTTGCTTTATTTAAAGATCAGCTTTGAGGAGGGATTTGTCTAGATGCACAAGACCCTCAATCCAACCTTTAGCATGGACGAATGGACAAGCAGGAGCTGGCAAGGAGGCTCAGTGAATAAAGGTTCTTGCCACCAAGCCCGACAACCCGAATCCAATCCCTAGGATCCACAAGATCAAAGAAAAGAACGAACTCCCACAATATGTCCCCTGACTTCCACCTACATGCCATGTCATACATGTGTTACTCTAAAATAAACTTATGATGCCAGAAGAAGAAAGAATTTATAGACACAGAAGGCCAGCAAACCCATGATCTATTTAGAAGAGAACGATTTTTGTTTGTTTGTTTGTTTGTGTGTGTGTGTGTGTTTTTAAAGCATACATAGCATAAAGCAGTTCAGGGAACTCAGAGTGAGGACCACACTAGGGATACTTGAGGTGTTGCTTTTACAGGCTCACGGGTGGTGAGAAGGGAGTAGTTAGTGGGATTAACTTGACCAGTTCCACCGATGTGATCGTAAGTTCTAAATATTCATCCTTTACACTGGTGACAATGTGGGTCATAGTGCAGTGAGGTCAGCATTCCCTTCCGTGTCTTGTAACTGCCCAAGCATCATCAGCGCAAGGTTACACATTCCTCATCTTGATGGGGATTTAGGGAATTGCCAGCTCCTAGGGGGTCTGTAGCTAGCAATGATTTTAAAGTTCCAAGAGAGCATACGAGGCTGCTGACTTCCTTTACCATGGGAGGACAGTGTGTTTGGTGCACAGTATGTAAATTAAGGAGGGCATAGTGCAATGAGAGAAACTGTGATTGGCCCTGACCAAGTTTCCTGCCTAGCAACCCTGTCTCAAGGAATCAAGAAGGAAAGAAATTGGGTACCTGAGCCCGGCTGTGGTGGCACACGCCTTTAATCCCAGCATTTGGGAGGCAGAGGCAGGTGGATTTCTGAGTTCGAGGCCAGCTTGGTTTACAGAGTTCCAGGACAGCCAGGGCTACACAGAGAAACCCTGTCTCGAAAAACCAAAACAACAAAACAAACAAACAAAAAGAAAGAAAGAAATTGGGTACCTGCCGATACTTAGCTCAAGGTTGTAGAATCTGCTTTCAACAGGTTAAAGTGGCCAAATGGAACGCATCCAGTCATATCAGGTTTTGTTAGAAATCTGACAGATGGCGCTATTTCTGATCATCATCAATTTATTTTTTCCCCCAAAAAGTTATTAGTGAAATCAAAACAAAGGGTGCTTTGAAGCTATATTAACGTTTGTTCCTTGCTAATAATTCCTTTCTGCACACGTATCTGTTAATTCACTTCTACCTGTACAGGAGTGGTTTGTAAATTTTTCCTCTGAACCAATTACAACAACTCCTGGGTTTCCTTATTAACTAATACATTCATAAGAACTTGGCCATGCATTTATCTTATGCTTATGAAAGAGTCATCATTTCTGTCTTTTAAAGCCAATCGCTGAGCTGGAAGTTGAAGTTCAGTAGGACAGTGGCTTAGACTCGAGTTCGGTCCCCAGCAGTGGGAATAAAGGGTTTTAACTTGCCTAAATCACTGAGCTACGTTGAGGATGAGATATACCAAGCACTTCGCACAGTGTCGAAGGCACAGTTACGATAATTGTCAATGGTAAGATGTGTTTTGGTCTTTAACTAAGTAGCCCCGAAATCCAGGAGAGAAGTGGCATCATCATAGCTTCTGCCAAAAGTGCCTAGGATTCTGAGGTCCCAGGAAACAGTCTATAAAGCAGGGCCTGACGTTGTTTGTAGCATACTTTTGCCACTTACAGGAGTCACCTGCTTACTGAAGATTAATTCCTATTAATGGGTTTTGCATTGTGGCAGAAGTTGCCAAGAGAAAAGGTAACTGAAAGAAAAAAAAATGAGGGAGTCAGGGACTGACCGGGTAGGTCAGTGTCCAGCACGCACAAGGCCCTGGCTTTTATTCCCAGGACAGAAAATACCTTTAATTAAAAAATAAATAAAATTCAGCTTAAAAATAATGGAACTTCCCTTTTTCACGATTTTTTTTTTTTTTAAATGTAGGGCTGGCAGCTGAGGATAACCTTAAATTACTCTTCCTCCTGCTTCTGCCTCCAGAGCACAGGGACTGCAGGCATGAGACCCCACACCTGGCTCCTGCAGTGCCAGAGATGGACCCCAGGTCTATGTGGTAGTGAAGAAAGCACTCTACCATCAAGCTACAACCCCAGCCTTACTAATTCCCAAGTGCCTTATTTTTTTTTCCCTCCTAGCCTAATTCACCATCAAAACAATGTAAAGAAATTAAGAACATACATTACATATTCTTATATATTAATGTATATTTCTATGTGTGTGCACGCATATAATTCATTATCAGAACGATGCAGACAAATTAAGAATATATATATTACATATGATATTATATATTGATGTAATATTAATATGTATTATATATCTAAGCCGGCTAAGGTTAGAGATGTGGTTTGAGTAAACAGAAGGTTCCAGATTACAATCTCATCATACTCTTGGGACAGGTTTTCCCGGTATGAGACTGCTTTCGTCAGACTCTCCGGCGTGGGTTCTAGAGCAGATTGAGAAGAACAGAGGTGGCAGCAGAGAAGCCCACCAAGGATTACTATCCTCCCTATCCTGCTGAGCAAGAAAAGCAAGCAAACAAATTCAATTCACATTGACGAAGTACCGCTCCTCAGGCGTTGTATGGCGGACAGAAAGCTCTGCTCTCGCGAGGTTTACCTCTGTGGGGAGTGAGGAGTAAAGCAGAAGAGGCTGATGGGAAATCAAAGAGGCGGAAACAAACACGAGAAAGGGCGGAAGTCAGCAGGGGTCAGAGAAAATGACTTTAAGGAGACTTTAAGGAGGTCAAGGAGGCCCTGAGGCCATGGTGGGTGAGAGGGCAGGATTCCAAGTAGAAGGCCCAGAGGCAGGTGAATACCAGCACTTAAGGTCTAACAAGGAGAATCCAGCTGAAACCTGCTTTGCTTTCTTCAGGAAGGCCAGCTGTCCCTCAAGCTTTAGAGTTCTTTTGTAGGGCTCCAGTGAAGGAGATCTTCCTTCTTGAAGATGCCTGCATTTTGTTACGTGTATTATATATGGGAATCAGGAAACCAGAAAGTGTCCCAAGACGGGGGTGGGGGTGGGGAAGTGGCGAGGGGAGGGGGGAGTTTGAAGGAAGAAGGTGGAGAGTACAACACACGTGATGTGTGATATGAAAGTAGGGGAGACAGGTGTACGTGGAGTGGGGGCAGGGCAGGCAGGGCGATGGACAGGGATGGGAGGGGAGGTGGTCAGCCAAAACCAAACTTGTATGATTAACTATATTAATGATAATTATATTATTATATAAAGAAGAGCCAGCCTGTAACTCATGGGCATACTGAAGTCTGAGCATCTACACGCGCGAATGGGAAGACGCCGCAAAGAATTATATTGTATTTGCTGTGCCGTTCTGTTTGGAAGGTCACATGCTCAAGCCTGGGATGATTTAAAGAGCAGCCATCACAAGCCCTTCTGAATGCTAGACAACAAAATTCAGATGTCTCAAAAAAAGAAAAGAATTTAGGAACAAAGAAAGAAGAAGTGAAAGCGGGGTATTGACTTTAAATCTATCGGAACAGAGAGCCACACAGCCGTGAACACTGTCGTGAGAGAGGGGACATGAAGGTGACACACAGGCGGGATAAATGTTAAAACCTCTCTAGCTCACTGGGAAATGGGAGGGTGAGCATTTCACTCTTTCACAGAAGGTGTGCCATAGGGACCAAGATCGAAGTAGAATGTACTTTAAAACAGAGTTGCCTAACTAGCATAAAGTTAGAGATCTCTCTGCAGCACCACGCAAACTAGGTAAAAAGCAACAAACCAAACAAAATAGTAGAAGCATCCTGTTTTTATACCTGTCTTCTTGTTGTTGTTGTTGTTAACCTTATAGACATATTTCAGGAAACGAGTTCTTTTGTGGTGAAGAAACGTGTGAAGTTCACCAATTTCTTCAATTTCATTTCCTTCTTTTTTTCTGTCTTGTACAGAACTCAAGAAAGCTTAATATTCGAATTACAGTAACATACGGGTCCTTTATCTGCTGAACATGCTCCAAAAAAATGCCAACATTTTTGTTATGCATGAGTGGTACCTGCTCTGGTGTTTAATGTTGAAACCATAAGCATTTAAATGTTCATATTTTTTTTAATATATCTCCTTTGGCTTAATTACTTCAAACAAATGTATATACTTGAAGGAAAACATAGTGAACGTAAGAAATTCCGTGAAAAAGGTGAAGTAGGCGTGAAGTTACCCACCTCAATCTGAGGACCTGTTGCAACTAATAGCTTCTGAGGGAGGGAGAATCAGTTTTCTTTAAGGTGCTGACCCCTGGAAGGTCAGCCAGCCATGCCCAGAGTTGGCCCCATACCCAAGAGTATCTAGGCAGCACAAATTGAACTTCCTTGGTAGAAAGGGAACATGTTTGGAAGGTAAGGGAGTTTGGGGTGTCTGGGAGGAGGTAGAAAGGGGGCATGAACATGACCAAAACATTGCATTACATGATCAAAAGATTAATTAAAATATTATTAAAAAAATAAAAATAGAAAACCAGGCATTCATTTTCAAAATCGGAGAACAACTCATTTGATTTGGATGCGTTTTTTGATCAAACATTTTTCTTTAGCCCCCAAATACTCTCTTTTGTATATTGTCTTCCAGGCTTTTTTCCATCTTCACTGATATTTTTGCAGAGTTACAAAACACCAAGCTCAGCATCGAGAAATAAGTGATAAAAGTTGTGTACCGTTAAGGGATTCATTCGGCTACAAGAAATCCAACTGCTTTGCATTTTCATATAAAATGGAAATCTTTCATACCCCGGGGGTTTTCAAAGGATTGTCAGCTGCTTCTTGGAATGCAGGAATTGCTGATAGCAGTCTTTCAGATCTTCTGTTCTTGCAAAAGCTTGCTCTGCAGTTAGCTACCGTGCACCTGCCCAAGTCAACATGCTGACCTCAGACTGTTGCCCGCTCATTTATTAATTTCAATGAGTTTAGAATACTATTACGAATTGCCCAGACAGGGGTCTTTAAATAACCACAGATGCTGGTATATAAGTTGCCATCCAAAATATCAATATGTTTAGTCGAAAAGGGTTTCTTCAGTTCGGATTCACGTTCTCTTCATGATGAAATCTTGCAGCTAAGCAGCACGCGGGCAGAAATGCACAGTCGTGTTAAGAATGAAGAGCTGGAGAGGTGGCTCAGTGAACAAGAGCACTGGCTGCTCTTGCTGAGGTGTCAGGTTTGATACCCAGCACTCATACAGCAGCTCAGAAACTGTTAACTTCCGTCTCAGGGGCTCCAATGCCCTCTTCTGATCTCTGAGGCCATTGCACATACATGCAGGCAAACATTCATACATCTATCTGTCCAGCTTTTTCTTTTTTCCCTGTTATCTTTTATTTATTTATTTATTTATTTGGTTTTTCTAGACAGGGTTTCTCTGTGTATCTCTGGCTGTCCTGGAACTCACTCTGTAGACCAGGCTGACCTCGAACTCAGAAATCCGCCTGCCTCTGCCTCCCAAGTGCTGGGATTAAAGGCGTGCGCCACCACTGCCCAGCTTTTCTTTTTTCTTGAGGCAGTCTTTCTATATAGCCCTGGCTGTCCTAGTACTCACCATTTAGACAAGGCTAGCTGGAACTCAGAGAGATCTACCAACCTCTGATGATGGGATTAAGTGTGTGCATCTCCATGTCAGGCTCATTCTTCTTTAGTGGAGAAAACAGAATGTAATTTACAGGATTTGTCAGTATGTCATAAGACTAGCACAATGCTTAACTCTTAAGCTTCCAATTACAGAGTTATTCAATTAGATATTAATTTTAATAACCAACCGAATATTGGACCATTCGTTTGCTGGATAAATAGAAATAGTCATATAGAGATACAATTCTATATCATATATTTTGGTCATTTGAATCTTCGTTATAACAATCATTCTTATCTATTTGATTGGGGTATCTGCCTTGCAAAATACTTGAATGGGGATGGAGGAGATGGCCCACTAATGGGTTAAAAGCACTTATAGAAACCGTGATGCTAAGTTCACAACTATCTGAAGGTCTAGTTCAAGATCACTCAAAATTCTCTTCTGACCTCCCAGATTACTAAGATTGCACATGGCACATATACATACATGCAGGCAAAATATCAAAATATCCACACACATATAAACAAATCTAAAATACTTAAAAGTAGTTGAGTGGACTCATCTGCCCCATATTACATCAATCTATTCAGAGGGAGGGATTCAGGAGAGAGGCAGTGGGCAAGTCTGGGCAGGAAGCTAGGATTTGAGTCACCTACTTTTATCACGTGATAAAAGGTGCTTCCACCCTGCAGATGGAGCTGTGCTGGACGCAGGGCCACTGGAACAAGGCTTGACATCACTGCCTAGTCTGCATTTCTACATCAGAAGCTCTGCGGGTAACAAACAAATTGGAGATGAACAATCTAGGAAGGGCCCCTCAAATCGCGTCTCTTCCTGCCTCTCCTCCCTCAGCACAGTGCCCTCCGTCATCGCCATAAATCTCTTTCAACTGTATTTATTTACTTAGTGTGTGTGTGCGTGTGCGTGTGCGTGTGCGTGTGCATGTGTGTGTGTTGATCAGAATAGGTACCGTACTGCGCTCACTTCTGTTCTGTCCAGGACAAGGTGAATACTTGGGAGCTGGAGATGATTCAGTGTTAAGAGCATGTAGTGCTCATGTGGACGGATCCAAGTTCTGTTCCCAACACCCACATTAAGTGTGTTCACAACTGACTGTTAGCCCCAGCTCCAGGGAATCTCATGCCCTCCACTCACCTCCAGCGGTATGTATTTCTGTGGCATATGTACAAAGACGTATGCATGTATAGATAATTGTTTAAACTTCTTTAACACACACACACACACACCGGGGAGGATATGGGTGTGCCTTTAAACTGAATAGTCAAAGAAAGCCTCACAGTGACAAAACACAGGTTTGAATAACAAAGAAGTAAGCTGTATGGCTATCTGGGTAAGGGAGAGGTTCGAAACAGAAGAAATCGGCAGGAAAACCTTCACAGATCAGTTGCACATGGATTTCAAGGCACGTCGAGGTGACTGGTGTGTTTACCTTTTCCTCTCAGTAGGCGAGCCGTGGGGAGTGTGGTGGTTAGTGCTGACTGTCAACCCGATGAGCTCACGAATCACCTGGGACCCAAGTCCACCATTGAGGGAATGTGCAGGTCTGGTTAACTGATGTAGAAAGACCTGCCCACTGTGGATGGTGCGAGCCAATCACATCCTGGACAGAAAACACAAAATGCACTAGCATCCATCACTAGATTCCTGTAGATCTGTAGTGCAGTGGTGTTATCTACCTGTGTCTTACTTACTTTCCCATCGTTGCAACAAAACACCATGACCCAAACAACCAGTAAAAACAAAGCATTTAATCTGGGGGATTACAATTCCAGACGGTTAGACTTTACAACCATGATTTGAGAAAGAAGCCAGGCACGGTGCTGCAGCAGTAGCTGAGAACTTACATCCGGTTTCAGCATGAAGCAGAGAAAGACTTTTGAAACCTCAAAGCCAACATCCAGTGGCATACATGCTCCAACAAGGCCACGCCTCCTCAACCCTTGCAAACAGTTTCACTAACTGGGACCAAGTGTAGAAATATATAAACCTGGGGTTGAAGACATGGTTCAGTGGTTAAGGGCACACATTGCTCTTGCAGAGGACCAGAGTTTGATTCCCAAACCCGCATTCAGGGAGCCAACACCCCTCTGACCTCCTTGGAGACATACACACACACAACACACACACAAATAATAAATATTTAATAAATTTAAAAGAAATATAAGGGGGTCATCCTTGTTTCAGAACTCCACAATATGCACATTGTTGTCAATTGTTACTGATCTCTATAAAGTTTTCTTCTTGTAAAACTGAAACACTATGCCAGTTGAACAGTAAGCCCCACCACACACACACCAACTTTTATTAGCACTAGTTCATGGCAACCATTTTATTTTCTATTTCTATTTCACCATGGTAGCAACTGCACAGAAAATAAATACCGAAGTATTTTTGTAACTAGTTTATTCCACAAGGCAAGACGCTCTCAAGATTTACACACGTGGTAGCTTACATCAGAATTTTAATTTTTTTAAAAGACTAAATAATATTTTACTGTATACAGACACCCTCTTTTCTCTATCCATTCTCTTATAGAAATTATGTTTAGATGACCCCCCCCTTAGTCATTGTGAATATGATACAATACAGATAATGCAAATTTTCTTCAAGCTCTTGCTTTCGGTTAAGTATCAACTTAGAAATGGAACTAACAGATCATATGGCAATTCTATCCTTAATTTTGAGATAACTTCTATAATGGCGCCCACCATGATTATACTCTCCTATAGTCTCACCCATAATACACAAATGAGCCCATGGTTATATTTTTGCTAGCATTTGTTTTTTTCCAATTTTTTTGGTTTTTGTTTGCTTGTTTTGAAACAGGATCATATTTTGTCAGCCAGGTTAGTTTTGAACTTATGACCCTCCTGCCTCTTCCTCCAGAGCACTGAGGGTGTAGGAGTACACCACCATGCTCAGCTCTGTTTTTCTTTATTTTGGCTTTGCTTATGTTTGCTAATGGCTGCCCTAAAGAGTAGGAGGGTATATTTTGTTGTAGCTTTATTTTTTATTAGCTTTTTAAATTTTTAATTTTTATTTTATTTTATATGTGTATGTATGTATGTATGTATGTATGTATGTATGTATGTAGCATTCTGTCTGCATGTAAGGTTGCAGGCCAGAAGAGGGCATCAGATCCCATTACAGATGGTTGTGAGCCACCATGTGGTTGCTGGGAATTGAACTCAGGACCTCTGGTAGAGCTGCCAGTGCTCTTAACCTCTGAGCCATCTCTCCAGACCCTATTTTTTTTTAAATCTATTTATTTTACTTTTTTCTTTGACCAAAGACTACAACATTGGTGGTGATAGGTTCTTAGATTGCCAAAACATGGTATTTCTCCCCCTTTCTTGCCTCCCTTTCTCCCTTCTTTGCTTCTCTCTCTTTTCCTTTTTCTTTTCTTCTTTTTTCCCCTTTCAGTGATGAGGATTAACTGAGCTATACTCCAAAGCCCTGAAATCCATCGTCAAGAAAAAGCAATTGCTGTGACTACCAACTAGCTATAGCTATCTAAAATTGATTTTTACAGTCAAAGGTCTTTCTGTCTACAACACAAAAAAGCACACCACTTCAGAAGAAAGAGGTCACCAAAGAAGACAGGAAGGTCTACTCTCATCCCTATTCTGATCTTCCTTGAAAAACAGACTGAGTGAATGAATGAGTGAATGAGTGAATCAGTGAGAGAATAAATGAATGAATGTGTGAATGAACAGGTGAGTGAATGAGTGAGTGAGTGAATGAATGAGTGAGTGAGTGAGTGAATGAATGAGTGAGTGAGTGAGTGAATGAATGAGTGAATGAATAAGTGAGTGAATGAATGAGTGAGTGAGTGAATGAACAATGAAAAACAGCATTTAAATTAGTGGAATAACTAAAGAGGCTGCCTGCCGTGTCTCTGTGACTGGATTTTCCCTCTCAGTCTGTTGGGCCAGTTTGTGAAGTTCTACTCAGACTTTATTTCAGCTGACCTCAAAGCATTCTTGCAGTTTCACTGTAGGACCCTGTGCCTTTACCCCATCTTTCCACTCCGCCCTACTCCCACCCCCAACCAAAGAGTCCATCCAGTCGCAGAACGCGATGACTCCCATGTCTGGATAGACCTGGATGAGCGTGTTGGTCTCTAAGCAGCCAGAATCCAACTACCAGTTAATAAAGCAGGTTATTAAAAACTTTAAACCAGCCGTCATTGTCTGCACTCAGGGCTAAAGCAAGGCTTATAAACTCCTACTGCTTTTCCGTTTTAGTAATCCTCTGTGATCTTATAGTGCGTTCAGTGAAACAGGCAATGGTGCCTTTACATCAAAGCTTAAACACTGACAGAAAGCTCCAATGCTTTCTTTTAGGTAGAAATGAAACCACGGCTTAGTTTGACTTATTTTGTAGCTGTTATTGGTTTACTTGGAGACAAGAGTCTTTCTGCGTAGCCTAGGCTACCCTCAAACTCACGATCCTTCTGCCTCAGCCATCTGGCTGCTGGCACTGTGGCTATGTGTCACCACACCTGGCTTCAAAACCGAGTTTTGCATTCCCCTCTTCCTCCTAGCTTGTAGACCGGCACACCAGAGCATTTATGGCTGTTACATAACAAGGGCCCGGGCAAGGGCATGGTGTTCCTACATGCAGAACTCTGCCCTGGGTGTGGAATGTGACAGAAACAAGTTTAGGCAGGACTGCGCCCCCAACTATGGAGGAACTTCAGGGGAAGTTTGTGCGGCAGACAAAGCAACCAGTCTCTGGGCTCAGGAAAAGGAAACAGAGCAGTGCAGGAGCTGCACTTCTTGTGATACGTGAATGTGCACGCCTGATTATTCACCAGGCAATTGGGAACGCTTTAAACATGAATACTGCTCCTGCCTATGTCGAGGGACTCAGTTCTCCTGCAAGACACCATTGGTGCAATTAAAGCCGGCGTCACTGTGTAAACATCCCCGGAGAAAGGCAGAGGGAGCCAAGGCTCAGGGTTCCTCTGAACTTTGGAATCGCCTACATTACTACTGTGTGTTGGACAGCCTGCTGAGAGGCTGGGTGGAGTCACGTGAGGGGTCCAAATGGAAGGCAGTTCTACTCAAAGCTCCAAGCATCTCTTCTAAGTAAAACAAAACAAGCAAATGGCTACCCGGTGCCAAAGGGATTATTGTATTGTCCTTAGGCGACCTTCTCACTTCCATTTGAAGAAAACAGGTGGTTGGTTGCAGTCAGATTGCACACAGATTCGCGTTCTGCTCCCAAAACCTAGACTCAGGAAGATAAACAGACCAATAGCACACTTGCTTTCAGAAGAAGAACCGAGATACCCACGTTCCGAGCTTGCTGTTATTTACTGCAGTCAATGCTGCCATAGGAGCTGTTTATAGCCACTCTGTGAATCCCCAAATAAAATCAATACACACAGTGGGCTCACTTCCTGAGGCTCATCCTGGGGACTCTGTAAATCTGGCCCATTTCATTATGTAAATGTTACAGCAACAGGGAAATGATTTTTCCCCTCTGTATTTGTAAAACTGAAGAGTGCTCATAACCTTCAGGGGAAATTAGTCTTTGTTCTGGGAGTATTACAAGTGCATCACCTAAATTGTCTGTTCCGATGAATACACAAATAGAACCAAGAGTGTGTGCACACAGCGACTTGAAAGATGATTTCATATCAGGTGTCATCCTGTATCCAAGGCAGTATATAAAACGGATAGAAAAGGAGACTGGACTACCACCCACCACCGAGGGGGACGCCTTCCAGGTCTTCATTTCCTCGACGAACGATTATTTAATTTTAACTTTACTTAAATGGGCGTGTGTGCAGGTACCTGTGGAAGCCAAAAGAAGGTGTCTGATCCCCTGGAGCTGATGTCACAGGCCGTAGTGAGGTCCCTGACATTGGTTGTGGGAAGAAGCAAACTTAGGTCCTCGGCAAGAGAGACTCTAACCACTAAACTGCCCCCCCCCCCCTTTTTTTTTTTTTTTTTTTTTTTTTTTTGTATTGTTTTCCAGAGACAAGGCTCAGTTCACTTTTTAAAGGGGTGTTGGTGGATGTTCAACCCTGCAGGAACTTTTGTCTTTGATGGAATTTCAGGTATCCTGAAAAAACGAAATCTTAATTTTTTTTCACATGTTATCTTTTCAAAACCATTAGTTCCTAAAATTAAGTTGATCAGATCAGAATAAATAAGTGGTTAAATATATGTATATTTTTCCCTGAAGTAAGAAACTCGGCTTTAGAAGTCATAGTAACCAGAGGAAATGGTAATGACATTTCAGAAAAAGGTGGCAGCATGTATGTTCTAGTTAACGTAGGTTAGGCTTTTGACGTTTTTTTTTTGAATATTTAAAAATTTTCAGTACAATACTTTTTAAACTTTTGGGCTTTGCAGATTTTCACAGAAGGTTGTTTATGATTTGGCTTCTCTTAGTACAAAGAGGGAAGGGTGTTCAATTTCCATATAGAGACAGGCAGGCTATTGATATGTAGCCCAGGCTGTCCTCATACTTAAAACTCTGTTGTCTCAGCCACCCTGGTGATAAGATAGCAGTCAAGTGCCACCTCATCCAACTTCCACAAAGGTCTCTAAAACTCATTGCAATGGAAAGCAATGTATTTAGTTATAAGGAAAATCATCTTAGTTTCCCCCTCTGCTTTCTTGTTCTTCTCCTGCTCCTGTTTAATCTGAAACATGCTATGTGGACCACTTTGGACAGACATTAAACAATTACCTTAAATACAGACTCCACTGATCACTAATGAAAGGTTTCACCTTTCGATTAATAATGAAACATCCCTCTAGTATTTATTCTTTAGATAAGTAAGAAACTGGGGGGGGGGGGGCATCTTGAAGATCTTAAAATACGCTTAATGTAAGTTTTCATGCTGTGCTAGTTCATTGACAAGTTAAATATCAAAAAGAAAACCGTCACTAGTAACGGCTACAAGGAAGGACAGACGCAAACTCGACAGCCATAAGTAGTACATAGACAGGCCCAACCCTGCTGAAATGTTGGCTACTGAAAGATTTGGGGAGAGGGAGGAATCACCATTTTCAGCTGTGTGCTTGCCGTGTACCCACCAAGCTCCAGGGTATAGTTCTGAACCCCTGCTTATAACAGACAGCTATGGGTTCAGGTTAATAGGTCACAAAGCAAAACAAAAAGATATGAATATGGGCAAGAGGTTTGAGGCAGGGGACTGACAGGGATGGGAGAGAACACTGACTAGAATGCATGTGACATGTGAATGAAAACATCAGAGAATTAATTTGATAAGAAGAAAGAAAGATATAGAGGGCAGGGTAAGTCAGTCGGAAGCTCATATCATTAAGGTCCTAAGATTCTCAGGTGATTGCAAAGAACCAAAATAAATACGCTGTTATTCCTTTAGTAAAAAACCACATCCTAAATCCTGCGGATGGGCTTGAGGCAACTTTTCCCATCCCTCATTAACCACCACCAAGGTCCTGCTGTTTGCCTTGTTCAACTCTGACACCCTATGGCCCAAGGCCTATGTGATTCATTAACCCTAGCTAGTCCCTGTTTTTTTTAGAATCCATTCCACCCCATGGAATGAAATTTTCTCCAGATGGCCTCCATTTCCTCTAAGCAAGCATCCAACAGTGTTTTGATTTGCTGCAGTAAATTATATATATATATATATATATATATATATATATATATATCCCTCTTTTTCTTCTCATTTGTCTGAGAGCTTTTATTCATATTTTCTCATGTTGGTAGTTACATTTCAATTTCAGAGTTTTCTTTCCTGCAGCTTTAAAATCAAGGTTATTTCTCCTCCGTTTTACCTGATAGGATACAGATATGTACATTCCATAGCTAATGTAATGCCTTCATTCTCCAGAATGGAGCCTGTGCTTCAAAACAACACGGTAACAACCCAGAGTTAAAACCCTCACTAGCTGCTCTGTTGCAGAAGGCCTGTGTTTTGATTCCCAGCACCCACATGGTGGTTTATGACTGCCAGTAATTCCAGTTCCAGGGATCCAATGCCTTCCTCCAGCCTCTGAAGGCACACACTAGGTGTACAGACAGACATGCAGGCAAAGCATGTATACAAATAAAACAATCAAAACAAAGGGGAAAAAACTCTCAATAGGAGTTTTGGAGCACAAAAGTACCAGGGACCTTAGTGCTTTGAATGTACAGATTGAAATACTCTTCTCACCCCATGAGGTAGGTTCTGTCACTAATGTCTTTTCAAAGGTGATGTAAATCAAAGCGTAGAAAGGTGATTTGCTGAGCCTGAAGCCATAGCAACCATAAGTTAAGAGATGAAAACCCAGCACAGGCTTATGACTTATTTGTTAAATTCCCTTCTGTGATGGTTTGTATATGCTTGGCCCAGGGAGTGACACTATTAAAAGATGTGGCCTTGTTGGAGTAGGTGTGTCACTGTGGGTGTGGGCTTTAAGATCCTCATCCTAGCTGCTTGGAAGCCTGTCTTCCACTAGCAACTTTCAGATGAAGATGTAGAACTCTCAGTTCCTCGTGCACCATGCCTGCCTGGATGCTGTCATGCTCCAGCCTTGAGGATACTGAACTGAATCTCTGAACCTGTAAGCCAGCTCCAACTAAATATTGTTTTTATAAGAGTTGCCTTGGTCATGGTATCTGTTCACAGCAGTAAAACCCTAACTAAAACACCTTTCCATTTAAAGTTGAATATCTGAGGGAGGAAAAAAAAAATCTAGAAGACATCAGAATAATATTTCCTGTAACACATGTTAACTCCTTAATTTTTAAAATGGACTTGAAGCGGCTGGAGAGAAAGCTCTGTGGTTAAGAGCACACAGCACTGTTCTTGGTGAGGACCAGGGTTTGGTTCTCAGCAACCATGTCAGGCAGCTCACAACTGTCTGCAGTCTCAGATCTGGGAGGATCTGATGCCTCTGGCCTCCAAGGCCACCTGCACTCATGTGTACATATCTACTTTGGCACTACCACCGTATGTACACATTGTTAAAACTAACTGAAAATGGACTTGAAATATACCCGCCAAACCATATTACATATATGCACCGCCACTTGAGCGTTACAATCAGCCAGTAAATTTCATCTTTTAAAGCCACTGGTGTCATTTAAAAACAAATCCATGTTGGGGCTAGAGAGATGGCTCAGGAGTTAATGTTGAGCACTGCTCTTACAGAAGACCACAGTTAAACTTCCAGCACCCAGATTGTATGGCTCATAACAGCCTATAGCCCTAGAGCCAGAGGAATCTCATGCTCCCTCTGGCCTTCTTGGGCAACTCTACTCATTTGTGCACACTTGACACACATGCACACACACACACACACACACACACACACACACACACACACGAGAGAGAGAGAGAGAGAGAGAGAGAGACAGACAGACAGACAGACAGACAGACAGACAGACATGCAGAAGCAACGTTAAAAACAAAATAAATCAACAAATACAGAGTCTATGTCCATTGATTATATAAATGCTTGAACCTGAAACAACTGAGAGAGGTTTGTGTCTGGACTGGAAGTATATTAATATTTTGGTAATGTCCAGTTTCATATTATTTTAGTCCTGTTTTCAAAGCCTTTGTTTTTCTGAAAACATTTAAATAGAAAAGAGACTAGTCAGTAACAATTTGTTATCTTACCTTGTTATTGGCTCGAGGTCATCTTCATATAAATGTCATTTAAAATTGTGATGTGAGGGGTTAGGGAGATGGCTCAGAGGTTAACAGCACTTACTGCTCTTCCAGAGGTCCTGAGTTCAATTCCCAGCAACCACATGGTGGCTCACAACCATCTGTAATGGGATTGAAGGCAGACAGTTACAGTACACTCAATGACACACATTTAAAAAAAAATTGTGGCATGAAGCTGGTAGGTGGTGGTGCAATGCCTTTAATCTCAGGACTGGTGTGTGGGGGTGTGGAGGGGTGAGGATGTGGGGGTGGCAGAGGCAGATGGATCTCTGAGACTTCCAGGATAGCCAGGGATACACACACAGACAAACTGTGTCTCAAAAAACTAAAATTAAAACAAAACAAACTTAAACATCACCTTCACTCTACCAAGCTAAAATCAGAATCAGTTTGACTGTCTTCAGACACACCATGGTATGGGATCCCATTACAGATAGTTGTAAGCTACCATGTGGTTGCTGGGAATTGAACTGAGGACCTGTTGTCTTAACTGCTGAGCCATCTCTCCAGTCCAACACTACCTTTTATGGATGATAAAAAGAATACTTTAACCAGATGTTTTTATGTTTTCAAACAGTGCCTTAGAAATACTTTACATTTACATAATATTTATAAAATATTACTCGGTTATGCAATATATTACTTAAGATAAATTGCATTCATTTTTTTAAAAATTTGGTCTAGAATTGACATATCTTAAAGAAGTGGGAGACTGGAGAGATGGCTCAGAGGTTAAGAGAACTGGCTGCTCTTCCAGAGGACCACAGTTGGGTTCCCAGCACCCAGATCAAGCAATTCATAACTGCCTGCAACCTCAGCTGTAGTGGGGATATGATGCCTCTGGCCTCTGAGGAAATATTAAGTAAGCACATGCCTACTTCTGTGAGCACCAGGCACACATGTGGTACATAGGCATACCTTCAGTCAAAACACTCATAAACATAAAATAAATCTTAAAAAGGGATAGTAAAATTTAAAAAAATCAATAACATTTTTTAGCTTTTCTGGCGATAAACATACACTGTCAATTATAAAATATATCCTTTGGATATCAACCCAAAGGAAATGATTTTACGAAAAAATTTGTTATGCTATCTCTGTACAACTATACTGCAAATAGCTTAACTTTTTGTGGGCATTTATACTTTTTTCTATATTTTTAATATGTCATCTACCTAAGAAATTTCCCAGAATACTTAATAGGAACTTTTTTTTTTTTTTTTTACAAAGTCCATCAGGTCAGCATGACCGGAATAGTTCGTGTCTATGAATGGAGCCCAGAACCATCTATTAATATCAATGTAAACAGACCAAGGAGGCTTGAAGGGCGTGACACTATGTCCTGTATCAGAATTTCTGACTCATCCACAAAATCTACAGTATTTACTGAGTTGTCACAGTGTCTTGTCCAAGGTACAGAGTGTAAAGAAGATATACAGACCGTGTATGGACTTACTTGGTCATAAGATGAAGCTGTATCATTAAACTATAATAAAATGACTCAACAGGCTACCATTTCCCCCTTAGCTTAAAGAAGGTACATTTTAGAACTCATATCAAAAGTTACCCAATGGGGCTGGAGTAATGGCTCAATGGTTAAGAGTCCTGGATGTTCTTGTAAAGGACGTAGGTTCAGTTTCCTGTATCAATGTGGTGGTTCACAAGCATCTATTTTTGGAAAAAGTAAAAGCAACCACATGAAGGGATAGTAAACTAGGGTTTGGGGGCAATCCATTTTAGTGTCTTTAGTACAGAAATGCTATGCACAGTACCCAGAAGACTTTATGACATCCTCACCAGAGACCATGCTTCATTTACTTTCTTAATCCATACTCTATCGAAAGTATAGACCGTAATCAAAGTCCTATTATTATTTTAAAAGGTAAGGATATCAATATCAATTTATATTTCTTTTGGTCCCTTAAATAAAAAAAGTCAGCTCTGTCTCGTGTGTGTGTGTGTGTGTGTGTGTGTGTGTGTGTGTGTGTGTGTGTCTGTCTGTCTGTCTGTCTGTCTGTCTGTCTGTCTGTCAGTGTGTCTGTCTGTCTGTGTTCATGCTAATTCTGATAGATTGGCTAGTTAG
The DNA here is from genome assembly GCA_030674055.1 of Rhabdomys pumilio. NCBI lineage: Eukaryota > Metazoa > Chordata > Mammalia > Rodentia > Muridae > Rhabdomys > Rhabdomys pumilio. The sequence goes on along the minus strand of JANHMN010000002.1, from coordinate 11,448,781 downwards.
CAAATCTCAGGGATTGTCTTCTTTCTCCTTCTCCATCACTGTGACTACAAACATGCACTGCTTAATGTGGGCTCTGCTGGCAAAATACCTTTGATATCTGAAAAGGGAGCCACAACCAATCTTCCTTTCTTTAGAGTTAAAGGAAGATGAAGTACCACCAGTGTGAGGTTGTGGGAGCATCCTCCCTGAAAGAGTTACAGGGTGAGATATTTAGGGGTTTGGGTAAAAAGTATGTAATTCCTTTTCAATTATCCTATATAATACAAGTTAGTGACTACTTAAGTGTAGAATCGATTTGGTATGTGGCAAAGGAACACCAAATGTATATGTCATAGGAACCTTAGATTTAGATATTACCATTTTTTAAAAAAAAAAAAAACAAAGCTGTGGGTTATTCACATTTTTATGAAGTCAGACAGACCAGGGCTTAGATTCTGGTAGGAAATTAGTAACTGTTTATTGTGTGATACTATTTCCTATGGAAAAGTAAACAAACATTGGACTCACTTACATAGGGAGCCAAGGACAAAACTATGTAAGAATATTACCAAAGTTCAAGTTGGTAAACCAATGAGTCTTATTCAAGTTATGCACAAGAGTATGTCTGAGGTGGTATTTTTAAGAGTAGAAATGAACCAGACAGTGGTGGCACACGCCTTTAATCCCAGCACTTGGGAGGCAGAGGCAGGCAGATTTCTGAGTTCAAGGCCAGCCTGGTCTACAGAGTGAGTTCCAGGACAGCCAGGGCTACACAGAGAAACCCTGTCTCGAAACACCTCCCTCCCCCCCCCAAAAAAAAGAGTAGAAATGACTCAAAGACAGCTGAACCACAAAAAGCCTGCCTCAACATGGATAGTGACTCATGAAAACTGGAAACCTGGAGCTTATTACACAAACTTTGGAAGCTTGACAGATTGGTCAGTATTTCTTCCAGGCAGGTTGGCCAGTGCGAGAGTCTCCCAGCTTCCTTAATGTTAATATTTGCTTGGAGAAGGAGGGTGCTGATGAGTTTCATCAGTTTCCAGGGACTTCCTGGAACTTTTGAGTTGTTTGCTTTCTAAACTTAAGGAGCTTCCCTGAAGGTTGGAATGTTTCACTTCCTTTAGAATATCCTAAGTCTTAAGCTTCTCTAAAGGACTGGATGGTTTACATCCTCCCCTTCACTCCCATCCTACCCCACTCCACTTGTAAAATACCTTGCATCTTAACAAGCTTCCCTCCAAGATAGAATGTTTTATCTTAAAGAAGACTGCTACCTACCAGTACTGTATTAGAATATCTTGCATATCTTGCATCTTAATGAGGTTTCCTCCAAGACGGTATATTTTACCTTGAAGGAGACTGCTACCTACCAGTACTGTGTCAGAGGGAAAATTATGCATATATGCATATATATATATATATGTATATATATATATATATATATATATGAATACATACATTGTGGTGGTTTGAATATACTTGGCCCAAGGGAAGTGGCCCTATTAGGAAGTATGGCCTTGTTTGCAGAAGTGTGTCACTGTGGCAGTGGGCTTTGAGGTCCTATGCTTAAGCTCCGCCCAGGGTGGAAGAGAGTCTCCTTCTGGCTCCCTTTGGATCAAGATATAGAACTCTCTCTCTGCTCCTCTAGTACCATGTCTGCCTGCACAATGTCATGCTTCCCACCATGATGATAATGGATTGAACTTCTGAAACTATAAGCCAGCCCCAATTAAGTGGGTCCTTTATAAGAGTTGCCTTGGTCATGGTGTCTCTTTATGGCAATGGAAACCCTAACTAAGATAGACATGTGTCTAATACATATGTACATGTGTGCATGCATTTCCATATGAAAAGAGAGACACATCAGGCATTAGGTGGAGGAAATGGAACAAGCATATTGCAGAAGTTTTGATCCCAATTTTTTCTCTTGAACAGAACTAGAAATCTCTGTTGGGCCTGTGTTAGTCTGTAATAATTTGGGGATATTTTCTACTTGCCAACACATTAACACACCACACAAATGGTGCCCTGAAATGTTTGTAGGTTTCATGGAAGAATAGAATAATTTCCACTTTTACCTTCCTAGAAACGATAACTGCTTGTTTGTCAGCCCAGGATAACATTCCTATCCAGGACTCTGCTCTGGGAGTAAAGTTAAAATCATACTATATTGGAGCTTTACATGACTTCTGAGTTGCTAGGGAACATCCAATATTCATATTACACACACACACACACACACACACACACACACACACACACACACATTTCAGTGAGAATACAGTCAGATGAGGACTGAGTAGCTGGTTAGCATTTCTCAAGCATGGCCAGTTATGAAGGAAAGCTCACTCACAGAAATTTGAAACTAGAATCATTGTAGGAGTCTTAAAATATTTAAACTAAATATCACAATTAATTTTCTTCTAACAAATCCCTATGCAAGCATTACTTTAACTTCTAACAAAGACAGCCAAGTTAAACTAATACATACTGGTCTATTATCTAGGTAATAAAAGCACAAGCACAATCTGATGAACAAGTCTTTTTGGCAACCCAGAAAAACTCAGTGAACATGTGACCATTTGCAGCTGAGCTTAGCGTCGTGGGTTAAAAAGAGTCAAGAGAGGATGCCTTTCCAAAGGAGTGTGTTAGCCATGTGGGTTGGCAGAGATGGTTCAGTGTTGCAGAGCATTTAACTGGTCTTGCAGAGGACATGGTTTTACTTCCCAGCACCTACAATGGGTGGCTCATGATAGTTTGTAACTTCAGCTCAAGAGGATCCAGTGCCCTCTCCTGGCTTCCCCAATTCTCTGTGCACATATGGTGCACATAAACTCACACAGGCACACACACATAGACATATGGAAACAAAAAATAAATCTTTAAAAAGCTAAAATTTGTATGCAAGTAAGATTACTGTGAGATACTAGTAAGTGTGTGTCTCACTAGATAAACGCCTCATAAGAGCTGAAATGGTGCTAGAACTAACTGGTGAGGATTCTTTCAAGATAGAATAGAGGAATGACATCATCAAGGACATCTTAAGAGGGGAGACGATTTTGGATGGAGGGCAGAACTTGGAAAACGAACACCAAAAGGGAGACCAGGGTAAGCCGGAGCCATAGACTGCACTATGAGGAGCTGGTGATATGTAAATTCGTGTCCTAATAAGAATATTATGTTAATTAGACTGTTGAGAACTAGATAAGGCTAAGTAGGTGGTATACCTGTGCCAAACTGGGGAGGACACTGCCAGTATAGCTGAGCCAAGTTTTCTGCCACCAATTATCTATCATTCACTAGCATGTTTTAAGTAAAATGTATGTATATGTGTGTGTGTGTTTGTGTGTGTGTGTGTGTGTGTGTGTGTGTGTGTGTGTGTATGGGGAGGGAGAGATAGCCCAGTGGTAAGGCTACTCTTCCAAAAGACCCGAGTTCTGTTGTTTTTGGTATCCACGTTGGTTGGCTCACAATCACTTATACTCAGTTTCTGGGGGTCAGACACTATCTTCTGGCCTTCACAAGTACCAGTGTTCGTGGATACATACCCACACACAGACAAATACATATGCACAAAGAATTTAAAAAGCCTTTAAAAATTCTGTACCAAGGCAACCGAACATGTAAACGAGTTCCCCGTGGATTTCTCCGTATTATGCTTCACATTTGATCCTTCCGCTCACGGCGTTAATATCACCACCTTCCTCTCCCTTGCTCCTGATATCTAGCAGACACTTCTGCTAAATCAGTACTGCTCAGATCCGTACTGCTCCCTGGGAGGTCAGTTTGCAAAATGTCATAGGAGCGTTTCATGTCTCATCTCTTAAGATGTGTTTTTAGGATGGTTATTCCTTGTCTTGCCAAGCAAGAGATCGGGAACCCTTCTAATTGCCAAATAGAAAGATGTTTAGCTAAATAAAATTTTAAAAGTTCTTAAATCATTAGTGGCTTCAATAGACAGGTGAGCTGAGTTGGGAGCCATGAAATGCTGAAATTGGCAGAGGCTAACCCTCCATGTTTTAAGTTGGCAGAGCCTAACCCTCCATGTTTTAAGTTGGCAGAGGCTAACCCTCCATGTTTTACACTGGGACCCAAAGAGTCACAGAAAGATGAAAGGATCTGCTTCAGCAGACACAACTCATGTCTATGGCCAGGAGTAAAATCTAAATCTCTCACATCCAAATAATTACTTCTTACCAAAATTCATTGGTTTAAGTTAACTTAGGGGAAGGAGTGAATTCTCATGATACGCAACAGCATTTCCCATACTCAACACAGCCATTTGGACCAGACAGTTTTTTGCTGAGGGTGGGACTTCCTGTGTATTGTAGCATGCTGATTGCATTCCTTCGACCTGTCAAGTAGATGTCAGCATCTCCCAGTCCTCCATATTACAATAAGGCAGGCAATGCCAAACCTCTCCAGGAGGCAAACTGACAGCCGGCTATTGACTCTAAGTGATAGCAGGTGCTTTCCCCGACCTATGGATTGTTCCTGAAACTCATGCTGCCTCCTCCCCCACCAGCCTGTAACTCCATAATGACAGCTTCAGAAACCAGTCTGACCCTAAGGGCCTCCTTCCAAGAATGTCACACTTTCAACCTGACAGAATGGGTGTTTTTCCAGGTGTTCTGGGTTTTCCTGAAGTGTTATCTCTATTGTTGGAATCTAGTTATTCCAGGCTAGCTGAGGTTACAAGTCCTTACACCATCTACTACAGGACAGACTGCAGTAGGGTCTTGGACTGCAAGATGTGCTAAATGCTGTGCTGGGCACTGAGACTTAGGGACATTGGTTAAATCTCTCTCTGATCTCTAGTAGTCTAGCCTCCTGGGGAGACACATAGATAAAGGAACACTTGTCAGCCCTGAGATGACTCTTGGGTAAGATCCATGTGTGAGGTATTACAGAATTAGCAAGTGCACCCAATTCACAGGAAGGGTGCTGGTAGGGACACCCTCGATACACAGAAGGACAAATCAGAACCATCAACTAATCAAAGTCTTTCAGGTAGAGGGGTAAGGACATTCAAAAGAGTCAGAAATCCTGCCTTCTCTCCAGGTACGATATCAGCCTGGGATAAGAAATGAACTGGGGAGTATGTAGGGCTCAGGCATCAAACAGCCAATGGTGCTATACCAAGAAGTTTGGGTGCTGGTTCTGAATATAAGTAGAACTTGTCAGATTTGCATTTTAGAAGGATCTGAAGTCGGGAAAATCTCAAGATAAACCCTCGATAAACCTATGAAGAAACTGCCAGAATTGTCTCCGGCTTTCGCACACTACTGCGATCCGGCAGAACAAGGGTTACAGCTTCCTGACTATGCTGGGAAGAGAGGAGGAAGACACCCTTTCACACCAAGGGAAGAATCTCCTTTTCAAACCTTTCCAAGGAGCTTCAATACCCTGTCCTTCCAGCAGCCCGCTCAAAAATTCAGGATATACAAGACAAATGACCCACTCTGTCATTTCGCAGTCTATGGTTCAGCTTGCTTATGGTGAAAGGGTGTTTTGTGTACATGCGTTGGCAGATACTCATCGCCTGTTGACCCTCACGTTGTCTTTGTGAAGAGTGAGTGGCAGATTGATTTGCAGAGTGCGCTCCACTTACTAGCTGTAGTGCATGTGTGCTTATTCAGATAAAGAACATGCCAAATCACAGCAGTAGTATGTGCCACACCAGCTGACTCTTCTAAGGCTGATGAGATAGCTCAGCTGGTAAAGGCAATTAGCATCAAGTGTGATGACCCGAGTTTGATTCCTGCGACCCACATGGAGGAAGGAGAAAACTAATTCCTTCTGAGTTGTCCCTCACATGTCCTCCGTGTTAGGCATGTATACCAATGTGTTCATGCAGGTATGCATCTGCACACTGAATGATTGTATGCACACTAAATAACTGTAATGAAAGAATAGAACTCTCTGTATGAAGAAGACCAGGCTCATTAAAGAGCAATGCAGTTGCTGACAACACAAAGGGACGGCTCTAGGTGGTTGTTCAGGCTAAGCCAGTCTGCATGAAGCTATCTCAGGACTTGTAGGAAACAGGTGTTCTTGTCATTGTTTCAGAAGGAAAGTGTGTGTGTGTGTGTGTGTGTGTGTGTGTGTGTGTGTGTGTGTGTGTTGAATGGATCGCCTCACATATATGTCCTGGTTCAATGAGACTTTAAAAAAAGGCTCCTGAAGGAGGCTCTAAACTTTCCTATATGCAGAAGGAAGGCAGGAAGGTATACCAGGGATTAGACCTGACAGACAGAGAAGGTAAAAGAAAGTCCTTACAACTGAACACATGGAACAGAAAGCTCCTCTCTCACAGGCAGATGCTGCCCCTCTGTATGTGAAGTGGCCTTGATTAATTTTCCTGAACATCATCAGTAAAGGAAGCCAGGAATTCTGGGAAATGCCTGTAATCCCCAGCACTTCAGGGGCATATGAGGCAGGAGAATTATTGTCAATTCTACACATTGAATTCTAAGCTAGCCAGCCAAGGCAAGATCTCAAGAATAAGAAACAAAACAAAACAAAACAAAACAAAACAAAAGAATGCCAGTGAAGATCAGTGTAAGTAACTTATACCCTCCTCCCCCAATTGAATGCATTTTTATTTTAAGAGCGGATTTGCTAACTTGCGTTGGGATGGGGCCGAGGCAGGAGGATTACAGATTCAGACCCTTGTCTGTGTCACAGACTGGGTTCAAAGGCCAACCTGGGTAACTCAGCTAGATCCTGCCTCAAAAAGAAAAACACAGGGCTGTGTCTTATTGGTAGACTGCATGCTTGGAATGCCGAAGGCCCTAGATTCAATCTCCAGTACTGCAGGGGTGGGGGAGGGGAAGGAGCTGATTTGCCGCTGACGCATGGTGGCCTTCTCTCTGATTCCGGCATTACTCAGATGGTCCTGGCTTCCTAGAATTCTCAATACAATTCCAGAAATTTTCATTAGCAGCCATCACATACAAAACTTCTCTCAAAGTGGCTCTTGTGGCTTTCCACAAATGACCTGACCCTACCTCTAGTCTCTTCCAGTTCCAACCCACCTAGATCGCTAAGGGAAATTTTACATTCTTAAAGCAATGCTTTGATTTAAGTTCCCGGTTTCAAAACCATTTACCTCCTCCTACCCGTTTCTGAATAAAGTCCAAGCAGTCAAAGCCTTGTAAAATCCCTCACAACAGGTAAATTCTGATCAGCACTGCTCTTGCTTAGAAGACATGGTACTCTCTGTGTTCTAGGAATGGACAGGTGACCCTGATTCCCCAACTCTGGTTTATCTGTAGATCAGATGCCTGAAACCATCATTCCCTCCCTATTCGCCTTGAAAGAACATTCCTGAAGGTGTTCTACTAGATGCAATGGAAGCCAGGCTGGAGCTCTCTGCCTCAAAACGAAGGGGGATGGGTTGGTAGTGGTGCTGAGATTTCTACTTCTTTCAGGGAAGACTCACATCTTCGATTTCCTTGTGAAGGGGAGAGGTTTTTCCCCACTAAGACAAAACCCAGCTCTAGCCTCAAGCACTGCAGGAAAAAGGGAAAATCCAAAGCCCTGGGAATACGCCTGGGAAGCTCTGGGCTCCCAACAAACATCTGTTGATGGTATCGAAAAACATTCAAGATAGTTGACTTTATTCACTTAAAGTTACTTTTCCCCATTACCCGCTCTTTCTTCTCAAGGCCAGGGACTTTTTCCTTCATCCCCCACCCGCCTCAGGGGAGAAAAAAAAATCAAACATCTTAATTTTGATTAAAATAGGCTTTGATATATGAGAAACAAAATTTCCTGTCTAACCCTGTAAGAAATGAGAAACTTTCTAAATCTCTCTCCCTCAGCCTTATTCCAGCATTGAATGTAAGCTTTCTCGAAAAGAACTAACCTGGATCGCTTCTTACTAAATAAAACTTTGTATCTTGTCCGAAGGGCCAGATTACCACCAAAATCTCCATTCAAGAAAAATGTTTGTTGTGAAATGAGGTGTCAGAGTGAACCGTCTACAGGCAGAACAGTTCACAGATACTGAACCGCTAAAAAAAAAAAAAAAAAAAAAAAAAAAAAAAAAAAAAAAAAAAAAAA
>JANHMN010000002.1:11422452-11440722 GCA_030674055.1 Rhabdomys pumilio | reverse complement strand
AAAAAAAAAAAAAAAAAAAAAAAAAAAAAAAAAAAAAAAAAAAAAAATAACGCACTGAACCCCCAGTTAGACCTTAGACTGGGGATACCAAAAGCGCCTTAGCTACCTCTGTGTTCTCTAAGCTGTTGATTTAGGGGTTTTTCTAGAACAAAAAAGCCTCCTTTCATGGACTGCGCTGTTTGTCACCCTTTCCTTACTAAAGAGTGTACGTCCGATGTTTATCTGAGATCTCTGTCGCGTTTAGTCAGTCATCTTGCTCAGCCACCTACAGGAGCACGTTTCCTTAAATCAGAGACGCGTGGACTCTACAGGAGAACTACATTACCCAGCAGGCGTCGCGCCTTTCGCAGGAAGAACGTCTGCGCACTAAGATACTCAGTTCCAAGTTTGGAGCTTTTAGCTGCCAGCCCTGGCCCATCATGTAGCTGCAGCACAGCCTTCCCTAACGTTGCAACTGGGGGAAAAATCACTTTCCAGACTGTTTTGCAAGGTGTGCAATTCCACCTTGACTCTCCGAAAGTCCATCTGCTGCATCGGACAAGAGAAACTCCACTTGCATGAAGATTGCACGCCTGCAGCTTGCATCTTTGTTGCAAAACTAGCTACAGAAGAGAAGCAAGGCAAAGTCTTTTGTGCTCCCCTCCCCCATCAAAGGAAAGGGGAAAATGTCTCAGTCGAAAGGTAAGAGACTGTTTGCATTAGTTGCAAAAAATGCAAAGGCTTATGCATGCATTCATGAATGCATGGATGCAATTTTCGCCCGGCGATTGCATTTTTAAGTTTGAGGTTTGCCACAGCTCAGTTGCATTTCCTGTTTAGTGTGTGTCTTTTTTTTTCTTTTCTTTCCTTTCTTTTTTTCTTTCTTTTTTCTTTTCTTTCTTTCTTTCTTTCTTTCTTTCTTTCTTTTCTTTTTTTTTTTTTTTGCAGACACAGAGAGTTCCTGTAAGGCAGGGCTTGCAGTTCAGCTGTGCGTTGACATTATTTGCATTCTTCTGCTAGGATTACTGAGCCTTTTTGCCTTTTGCACAGTCAGGAGAGATATAGCAGGTTGGTAGCGTCTAAATGTGCAATGCTTTATATAATAGTACATTTCTTTAGTATGCACGCATATTCAAAGTAATTTTGTGTGCAACAGGAATCCAAACTTTCGAAAAGTCTCGAGGTGAAGATGAAAGGCAAAACTCGCCTTAAACTAGTAGGAAATTTCTGTGATCTTATATTCTTTGGGGGAAGGAACCACTGCGGTGCCAGCATTCAGCTTACATTTTTATTGATTTCGTTTTGGACATTAGGCAACTTTTGATTTTTAAGGGAAGTAAAGGTGAAGTGTGGAGAGCAGTGTATTATTATTATTTAAAAAAAAAAAAAAAGTCTTGCTCTTCCGAGATTTTACACTTTGTATCAGTTGCTTGCAGAGGTGAAGACCTAAATGTGTTTGGCCATTTGAAAGATGCTTTTGCGCCTGGGGGGTGGATTTTAGGGGGGTGAGCGTATTTGTGAGTATTGTATCAAACCTGAGACGACTGCACCGTCTCATTGGCAACTACAGTGAAATCTTATTAAGTGTATAACTACATAGACTCGGTCAGAAGTTCTGTAATAGGTCAGAAGTTCAGGACTATGGTTGCCTTCTTTTTCTTTTTCAAATTTATTTAATTAAAAATGTTTTGTGAGGGTGTATTTGCAGATTTCCTGATGTTCTGTAGTGGGAACTAAAACAAACAAACAAACAAAAAGTCCTGCATGGCGAAATTGAAGAGATGCTTCAGCGCCTGGGAGTCCTTTAATGACTTGTTTTGAGAGCAATCTTCCTTAACATAGGGAAATCTGATGGTATCTGAGAAATGCCCCAAAATGAAGAGGTGTGGTAGGTTACCTGGGGCCACCACTAGAGCAATATCTGGGGATATTAAAAAGCGTCCAATAAGCTTTTTGCCACACTGTGTTTGGAGTTGTGATACCATTTAATTCTACCGGGTGAACATGATGTGTCTGATCCCATGAAGGAAAAGATTGTTCTTCAGAATTCAAAGTAAGATTGTTTATGGTTGTTGTCTGTTTTGTGTTTAATGTTAGGGGAGGAGGAAACATTTTAACTGTTTCAGAAATGTGCAAATGAACCTAGAAATTGGCATTTTTTTTTTTTTTAAAGGTGTGGATATTCCTTAGTTAGGGAAAACTCAAAATCTTGAGCAGAGAAATCAGAGTGTATAAAAGTTGGTCCACGCTGTAACATACTAAAGAGATAGCTTCTAATTACTTTGTATTTGGTAAACGTTCACTCGTTCATTCAATTCGGCTTACTATATGGGTGTATGCTGTACAAGTTTATGTCTGTATACGTGTATGCATAATTATATGTACATGCACATGTATATTTGCATGTATGTGTTATGTGTATAGAGTTTGGGGGGTACACAAGAATATTTAAAATGAAGTTTTTTTCTTCAAGAATTACCTTCTGATTTGAGAAAGTAAAAATGTCCAGTACTTGGGAGGCAGAGGCAGGCAGATTTCTGAATTCGAGGCCAGCCTGGTCTACAGAGTGAGTTCCAGGACAGCCAGGGCTACTCAGAGAAACCCTGTCTCGAATAAACAAAAACAAACAAACAAAAATAAAATTAAATTAAAAAAGAAAAAGTAAAAATGTGAGGACATTTTTGTGACACAGGTAACAGCGCAGATTGGGCCAGTGAGATGGCCCCGTGGGGAAAGGTGCCTAATACCAAGCCTAACTATCTTAATTCCATCCTCCAAAGCCAAATGGTGGAAAGAAACTCCTACAAGTTGTCCTTTGACCTCTCCATGTGCACCATGCACACCCCATACACACAGAATAAGTAAATGGAATTATAATAATTTTTTTTTTTTTTTTAAAAAAGCCCAGCTATTGAAGAGAAAGGGAGCTATCACAGTCTGGAGGCAGTAATGATTTTTTTATTGGTGAATTGTAAGGAAGTTGCAGGAAGAAGGTTATATGTCCTACGATCCAGCCAACCTCAACCTCACCATCAACCAATTTGGACCTTGGGCTCTAAATTAACTTCCTCTCTCCCTAGTTTCTGGTCTTGTGAGATAAATTGCTTTCTCAGGAGGTCATATTTTTTTTTTTTTTTTTTTTTTAACTTTGGAAGCTAACAGGGAGGTATCCACTCTTGATGATGGATCAGGGATGGCTGGTCCTTCAAGTCAGTTTCCATTTATGCAAATGAGCTTTCTCAGCCAGAGCTTGCTTGCAAACTATATCTGGTATGAACATGAGAGTTTTTTTTTAATTTTTTTGTCCAAACGGAAAATTATTGGTGGAAAGACGTGGGCAATCGTTTTAGAAATGACCAAAGAGTCTTGGCCTGGACTTTTTATGTGGACTTCTCCTGGCTCAGCAAGGCTGTCTTCAAATAGCCAAAAGCACTCATTTTTTTTTTCTTCTTCTTCTTCTTTTTTCTACTTAGTTCCAGACTTCTTTCTAATACTCTAGCCAGATGAAATGGGAGGAACAGTGAGAGGTGGGTACAGTCTCACAGTATTGAAGAATTTAACAGCATGCTCAATTCACGAACCTTTACGAACTTTCAGATCACTATAATTCAGTTTTACAGACCTCTAATTTAAGGCATAGCAGAGGCAAAGAATTACAGACTGCCCAGGAGCTGGAAGGACTGTGCTCCTTCTCCCTAGCTTTTTACCAACAGTGAGATTCCGAGAAAGAATTTTCTTAAAAAGAGATTCTGTTTTCCACAGCTGTAAGTTTAGGTGGTCTTTTCCTCAGCTTGTTTCTGTTAGCTGTCTGGGCTTGAGCTGACATTTTTTTTTTTTTTTTTCCAAATATTAAAGCAGTAGTGTGCCTTTTGAGGAAATCTGAAATGTAAGTTAACAGGAAGGGTTCAAGAGAGTGCCGGAATTCCTGCATATTACAGGAAGGCAAGCCACAGGAAAAATGTGTCATTTACACTACCCAGGAGAGAAAGCTATTGTGATCAGCCAGAATAGTCTTCTGAGGAAGAGAGGGAGGTCTAGCATCTCCCGGTTTACCTGAAAATATATAAGTTTGACCCCTTTAGAAGCCAGTCTTTCTTGCTTCTTTTTCTATTCACCTTGAAATAAAAACCACAAAACAATGTGAGTTTATTTTAGTTGAATGTAGTCATGAGTAAGTCATGTAAGACATGTTCCCAAGGCGTACTTTAGAAGGGACTTGGAAAATGGCAGGGACCATCTCAACCCTCCTGAGTTAATCTCTGCTTCGGTAAGCCACTCCATCCGGGAGCAACCAGATGTGTCCATTTCTCATTCAGTGTACAAGCCTTTGTTGGGTTGTATCAGGCGGACTTGTCATGCTTAGCCTGTAATCTGAGCTAGTGTGTTTTATAACTCTTGTCGGTCTCAGGACACCCAGGCAGAATTGGCACCTTGGGGCTCCTGTTTGCTTTGTGTTGGCGTTGCTTTCTGTTCTTTCTAGCATGGGGTGTGTGTGCGTGTGCGTGTGCGTGTGCATGTGTGTGTGTGTGTGCGTGTGCGTTGGTGATGCAGTTTCTGGACACATGGGTTGAGATTCTCATTCTTTTATTTTTCACAGATTAATGCATTTTTTTAGCACCCTCCCCCATCTATTAAAACCTAAAAAATCTACAAGGAATAGTTTTTTTTTTTTTTTTTTTTTGGTTTTTCGAGACAGGGTTTCTCTGTGTAACCCTGGCTGTCCTGGAACTCACTCTGTAGACCAGGCTGGCCTCGAACTCAGAAATCTGCCTGCCTCTGCCTCCCAAGTGCTGGGATTAAAGGCGTGCACCACCACCGCCCGGCTAGGAGTAGTTTTAAACTTTTAAAATATTTATAAATAGTACTTATTTATCATAGGAATATTCAATGGAAAAGGAAAACAAAAATGACTAATTGCTGAAAAATATATTGTGACATATACTCTTTAGGCTATTTGTCTGTGTCTATGTGTTTGAAACATACCTTGATATGTGGCCCACTAGTGTCTATTAGACTACTTTTTATTTCACCAATGTACCGTGAGGTGTGTCTGAATCCATGTGTCTCTCCATCTGCAATATCCAGTGCCATTGCATTTGCTTAAATGGAATTTCAATACCTGTTTACTTCAATACTGTTTCACGCATGTTGCCACATATTCCCCTGGCAGACAATGGCAACAGACTAAATTCCAGGAAGTCAACTGTGGATTGTGAATGTCTACTTCTCCTTTATCGTCCAATGTTTTCTATTTCAAAACTAGGCTTTTATTATCATTATTATACAAACGGTTCATGCTCACTGGAAAATTTAAACCAAAGAAGAGATTCGTGATAGGAATAGACAACTTAAGTTAACGTTGATGGTGCATGTCTCCAATCCTGGAACTAAGTAGACAGAGGCAAGTGGATCTCTGTGAGTTCAAGAACATCCCTGCCAACATAGTGAGTTCTAGACCAGCCAGGGCTGCATAGTGAGTATCTCAAAAATTACACACACACAGAGAGAGAGAGACAGACAGACAGACAGACAGACAGACAGACACTTCACCTCAAACTTCTCCAGGATAATTACTGTTCACTTTTGATGACTATCTTTGCATACACAGTCTTACATGTGTTATTTGACTGTATGGGATATTTTCCTTAAACTCTTCCATGACAGTTGGCTGTCTTCCAACATTCGTACGTCTACAGTAGCCTCATTCTTTGTCACAGTTGCGTATTTTAACTTGTAAGAACACAACCACATACTCAGTCTTCCATGGACTTTCATATAGCTGCCACTTTTTTTGCAGGTATAAACAGCATTGCAAGGAACTCCTTGGAGTGAGATCATTGCCTAGTAGCCCATTCATTCATTCATTCATTCATTCATTCATTCTTTTTTTAAAAGTTTGTATTAAAAACGTTTGCGTATGATATCTTTTGATGGTACTCTTCCTCTCTTCCAACTCCTCCCAGATTCTCCCCACCTCCCTACCATCCAGTTTCATGGTCTTTCTCTCTCTGAAAGCAAAGGCAGAAACAAACCAAAGTCAAGATGGGCAAACTACAAAAATATCAAGAAAACAAAACAAAAATAACGAAACAAAACAAAATGCAGAACACACACACACACACACACACACACACACACCCCACATATGCACCACATAGTGTCTATTTTGTGCTGGCCAACTACTTTTGGCCAATTGATAAATGGTATTTATATTTGATTTCTACTTACATTTTTTTTGAATAAGTTGAAAATGTTCAATTATCTTGACATTTCTGTTTCATTTGGTTTTTCCCCCCCTCATAAAATATGTCTTTAACATTTTAACATAAAGATAAAATTATTTTTATAGTTAGGCCATAAAGCCCCAAGACTGTAGAGGTTAGATAATTATACGTTGGAACTTCGGTTCTATACAAGGAAACAATTTCGTTCCTTGATAAGTTCTAATTTTATTTTTGACCAAAATGTCTTGTGTACATATCACCTATTTTATAATGTAAACTCACTGTGTTTACACTGTCAATTGCTGTCCAGACTCACATGAAAATAAGGAACAAATTATAATGATTTACTTTGAATTCTAGACTGAAAAATAATCTATTTCTGGGCGTGTCTGGAGTTCTAATTACCTCTACAGAGAAAAATAGCTTTTCTTTAGGTTTTTTTTTTTTTTTTTTTTTTTTTTTTTCCGAGACAAGGTTTCTCCGTGTAGTCCTGGCTGTCCTGGAACTCACTTTGTAGACCAGGCTGGCCTTGAACTCAGAAATCCGCCTGCCTCTGCCTCCCAAGTGCTGGGATTAAAGGCGTGCACTACCACTGCTCGGCTTTTCTTTAGTTTTGTAAGTAATTTTTACGTAGCACCTGGTTGTTTTATAGACCTTGATAGAAAATAATGAATTGTTTCAGTTTAAATGACAAGGCTAATTCCAAGGAACAGTTGATTTAAACGTACACCATTAAAACAATTAAGGCTACAGTTAATGTTGTTGACCTCCCAAGTCACATGTCAGGCAGGTGTGATACATTCCTAGCTAACCCTCAGGAAGCCTGCCTGCTTATGCATTCTGGTACTACCTCATAAGATTTAAGATTAGGAAGGGAGTCACCTGCACAGGTTTGTCACTCTGCAAATGAGCAGACTGAAGGCCTTAGAATGAGTTTGGTGCTTGCAGATACTACAGCCACAGGTACAGGTGACTTGTGATTCTTTGTCCAAAGTTCTTTTCACTGAGCTATGTACCACCATTCATCCATGTTTAAACTCCTCCCTGCTCCCTCAGAAGTTAGTGTATTTTCCATTTTGTTTACTTTGTGGGGAGCAGGCTGGCATGGGTGAGAGGGGGGGGGGTTGATGATACAATCATCTGAGCTTATTCTTCTCCGCCCAAGAAATGGTGATCCATGAATCACGGTGGTAGGATTTCTTACCAGTTCTCTGCCAAAAGATAGTTTGCAAATGCCCCCATTTTGATTGCCAGTTGCTTACTGAGTACGGCTTTGAGCTTTAAGCTCTCTAATTACTGTTTGCCTTTTATGGACTATCTCCTTTGAAAGATTTTGCTGGGTCGGTGAACTTCACATCTATCTGTGCTTCTGTAACTCTTTCGATGCTCTGTTTTCTTGACCAATAACCGGTAATCGGTGGTCGGCAAATATATTCGGAAGTTATTTTTTTCATCAGTAAGGATGGTCGTCATTCTCCCCTTCGCCTCCCCGCCCCCCGAAAAAAAAAGGGTTGGGGGTAATTAAGCTGTAAACGCAGTTGTCTTTACTCTTCCTTGTTTGCGTTTAGAGTCTCGTTATCTCTTTGCTTGATCATTTGGAAGCTGCAAAAATAACCAAAAGATAGTGACTGAAGGCTGGCCCTACCTAGAGAGCCCTTTAAACAGGTTTAAAGGTTTGCGTGGTCCTTCACTAACTTTTTGCGTTAAAAACTTGAGGAGAGGTTGGGGGACGATGGCTCAGTGATTAAGAGTGTTTATGCGACAACGAGGAGGGTTTAATTTCAAACTTCCAGCATCCCCATACAGAAATGCAGGATTATAATAGTACCCGTGTCCCTAGCACCGTTGGGTATAATAGTAATAATAGTTGGGTAGAGGGAGACAGGTGAATTTCAGAGCTCCATGATCAGCGAGCCTAGCTGAAATGGCTGCTTTCTGGTCCAGTGAATGAAAGATCTTGTCTCAAGGCAATAAGGTGAAGAGATAGTCCTACCCGCTTACGTTGAGTACGTGCCTGGGTACGTACCTGCACCTGTGCGCTCACGGACATATCACGCTTGTGTAACGCACACACATACAACACACGCATACACAAACACACACAAACGAAACAAAAGAGAAAAATGACATGCCGAGGGTGTTGCTCAGTGGTAGAGGAGGTGCTTTCGTAAGCCGCCCCAAGATGAATGGCCCAAAGGAGCATAGTTGGTAGGACAGAAATGAACGTCTCTAGGTCCCTTGTTGCTTTCGGTTTCTACGTCTTTGGAGCTTTGGAAGGTTGTAAGAGGCAATTGAGAAAAGGTTAGCAGTAGACTTCCCTCCCATAAAACAGGTCTGCGGGCATACCCAGTCAATCCTGTCATGCCTCACTTCCGCCTAGACTGCCACCGAGGCCATTGGCCACCCCTGCTTGCCTGGATTGTGTTCAATCCTCAGAGGCCCTTCTGTCTCTAAACTTGTCCGTGTGGTTTGATATTTAGACGACATGCCTCCCCTTTTTACTTTGAAGAGGAGAGTCAAGGAAGTCGATCTCTTGTTACTTGGTTAGCTGTGCTCCCAGTCAAGTATTAAATGGGCATTTGTAAGATCCCCCTGCTGGACTTCTTGCTTTCTAGGATGTATGTCTTACCTTCATAAGCTCCTTGGGCTCACTCTTAGAGGTGGATCCCTCTGTGCACAGCATTCCAAAATGCTGTCAACCCCCGACTCCAACCATCATCAATGGCACTTTTTGCTGTGGTCGCTTTTCATATGTCACGTTAGAAAATATCACATAAATCTCATGGGCAGATGCTAGAAGCCTTAATTTACAAATGAACAAATGAACTATGTTTTCCCACATGGGGGCTGATCACATGGGGGCTGATGAGAAGTGGAGGAGGCAGGAAACAGGAGACAATAAATAAACAGAGATAGAGATAGAGATAGAGATAGATAGATAGATAGATAGAGAGAGAGAGAGAGAGAGAGAGAGAGAGTGTCATTTCCTATGTATTAACTAGCAGCCAGAAAACTACAACTTCTGTGGCACATCCTATGAGCTAAACCGATTTTCTGCTCGTTTTTGGTAGTGCCAAAAATCTAACTCAGGGACTCCTGCCTGCTATGCCCTGAGGACCTTTAAATTCTGCTTGTTTAATTATTTTGAAATGCATAATTTCTTTCATACCCTATCTTGGGTGGGGACAGTTCGAGGATTCTTCCTGGGCTGGACCTGAAGTCTAATTGATAAGAGTGCTTGGTTGGCATGCACAGAGCCCCGAGTTTGATCCCCTGCACTGCCTAAAGTGGGTGTGGTGGTACACACCTGTCATTCCATCACTTAGGAGGTTGAGGCAGGAAGATCAGAAGTTCAAGGTCATCCGTGGCTACATAGCAAGTTGGAGGCTAGCTTTGGCTATGTGAAACTGAATTTCAAAGATGATAGACAGACAGACAGACAGACAGACAGACAGGAAAGAAGCCAACATCATGAAGGAGAAGGGATAACTGCTTGTATTTTACTGTATTTTGGTTCTTATTACCAGTCTTCAACAACTGCAAATAATCACAAAATGATATTTTACGGTGAGTGAAAGAGCTATAATACCCGAATTCAGTGTCCCCAAGGAAACTCTCATAGCTATGATCGCTTAGTTTCTGTGGCTGGTGTTGGCTCTCCAGTATTGGGATGGGGTAGTTCTAACAGAATTTCTGTGTCCCACGAAGAAGAAAATATTTGCCGTTTGTCCTTGTCTGAGAACGTTTGCTTCGACTTGACTCAGGGGAGTGGCGTCAGTGGGGTCTTGTTATGACAGGGCTCTTGTTGACCTTGATGGGGCATTGTTAACCTGGATCACCCTGGCTTGCCATTTCTCTGGCCACCTCTTGGACCCAGCTCACAGGAAATGTCTGAGTGGCCTTTCTCCTAGCGATGAGAATTTAGGTCATTGCTCATTTCCGCCCAAACCAGCCACTCATCTCCTTTAGCCCGATTAGGGTCCTTTCCCCTTCCCTGTGTGGTGCACTTCCTGTTGGCTCGGCAGCTTTTGCTTTCCTCTCGTTGAGAAGTCGCCCATTCATTTTCCTTTCCACAGTCTTCATCCTCTCCTTGATCCCGTGGTTTGTTAGAAAGTGCGTTCAAAGCCCCAATGCTCTTACCTTTGTCTCGCTTTGCTGATTTTCATCATGACGTGGCCCCCGAGGCTCCATCGATTTCTCTGTGTGAAGATGAAAGTCTTCTTCTGTGCTGGAACACTTTCCATGCTACACGGAGAGCTTTTAGGTTCTTGGCTCCTGAAAACGCTGGAATGTTTGCTTACGGTTATCCCTAACCCGGGTGGCTTGTTTCATGGCAGCTTCTTGCTTATGCTATGAGTGTCCCTTTGTTTTTAAGAGTTACTCGAGTCATGTACACTGTGTATATTTAAGAGGCATGGTTGTCATAAAAGTTCTGAGAGTGAAGGAAGGTGATAGGCGCTGGAGGACAGAGACATTTGGGCAGGACGAGACCAAATTTTTTAAACCTACGTTAAGTGACGTACAATGAAGGAACTAGTTCCCAAGAGTCCAGAAGGGGGCGCTGCTGTGAGTTCTCTCTGTTCTAGACACTGTGTGCACCATGATGCCTGTGAATTATTCTACCGACTCTCCCTCTTGCTCAGTGAGGTGATATCCCATTTCCTAGATGGGCAAACCGAGGCCAGAGAGGTTAAGAACTCAGATGTCAGCTAGACTGACAGTAGCAAAGCGGAGTTTGTAGTTAAGGTCAACGGGAGCCCGGAACCTGAGCTCACGTCTGTTCCACTTTGGAACTGTACCTCCAAAGTAAATTTGCAAAACCCTATGCACAAAGGAATCGTGGCAAATAGAAAATTTGACCAGACTCCATAGGGGCTCAGATGGATGTGGGCATGCCTGGGTGACCTGTGTTTAACTTTTAAATAAGTTCCTTTAGACATGTCTCTTTAAGTGTCTGTTGAGTGTAAGATACCGAGTCCGATTCATTCTGATTCTGCACCTTGAGTTCCAAGCATACACTTCTATTTGGTTGAAAGAGGCTGCTTACAATTGATCAGCTGACAGATATTGATGAGCAGCTCCTGGAAGTTTATGTTAAAACATTGGTAACAGATGGCTTTGTTCTCTGATTGTAGGCTGTATTTTCGAGAAACTGAGTAGACTCAAACCTTGTGTCTGGGTGACACTGCTTAGCAAACCCCGGTTCCCTTTTGGCTTGGCTATTTCCTTTCTTCCTGGTTATTTCTATAGAAATTTATCAACTGCAATTTCCTTGAAATTGTGAATAAACTCGTGTCCCCACCATCTTCCTCTTGTATTGGACGGCGTGAGGGAACCTGAGATTCCATCTGTGTAGTTGAGAAGCTAGGAGGAGTTGGGAATGAATATTTATTATTTATTTAATTATTTGAGACAAACTCTCATTATATAGCTCGAGCTACTCTTGAGCTAGCTGTATAGTTATGAACAAGCTACTTTTGGACCCGAACAGGCTAGCGTTGAACTCATGGTGATCTTTCTGCACACCCCCCCTAAATGTTGGGGTGATAGAGGTATTCCACTGTGCCAACTGTCCATCTCCCAATGACTGTCTTTTTGTCTTTTCTCACAACCAAAGCTGAGTGGTCATACCCGCGCTCACCTGTGGAAGCGGAGTGTGTCGATATTGAGTAACTGGGTTTTTAGTCTCTTCCTCTATCCAATAATCATTGGATACAGGAGATGGGATGACGTAGGCGTAAGAGCAAGGTTAGACTCTGAGGAACCATTGGGAGCAGGCTCATAGGAACCGATGAATCCACAGAAGCAGCTCTTCTGGAGGCATTTGAGAACGATGCATTGCACACTTCCTTTTTTAGTTTACCCCTCTCCACACCTCATACTCACTTTGCCATTTGACAAACAAAGCAAAACCCAGAGCAGTCCCACAGGTTGGACATATCTAAAAGGGAGGCTCGGGTAGTGAGTTTGTTCAGACCGATTCAACATGCAGACTTTTGAGAAGTTGTTATGTTTAAGGCATCGCGCTGGTGGGAGAGGTGAGGCTGGGTAAACGTGATGCTGAGGACAGGGTTCAGCAGTTAGGAGCATTTGCTGCTCTTGAGGAGGACCTGGGTTCAGTTCCCAGCACTTACCTCATGACTCACTATCTCTAGCTTCAGCTCCAGTGTTTCTCCTGCCTTCTTCTGGCTTCCATGGAAACCAGTCATGCACATGGTACCCATACATACGTGACATACGTGCAGGCAAAACACTCTGCACATTAAATCTTTTTTTTTAAATACTGTGCAGGGTGGAAGCGGAGAAAATACACTTGATTCGACTCTTTTCGTTATTCACTAGGAAGCCTTGTAAAAAAATCTGCTTTAACCCCAAGCTGCTGAGTCCTCCCCTTCCCAGTGGAGAGACTGACACTAATTCATGGAGCTGTCAGGAGGATTAAACAAGGTTGTGCGCATGGTATGCGGCGCTTTGTGCTTGGCCCTAAGTCAATTTACAAGTGTTCACTGAGTGCATGTCTGTGTTTGAGGTACTTCACTAGAATCGTCTCTCCATAATCAAATTTGTCCCAGTCTTCCGTCTTCCTCAGTCCTCAAAGGCTGAGGACTTTCACAGGTAGGTTTGTCTAGAGCTCGGGAGCTCCGTGGATAACAAGGAGGTCAGGAAAGTCCTTTTAATTGGTATGGGAATAGTCATGTGATCTTCAGAGTCGATGAGGATTTGAGTCACTGATCCAAAGTAGAGGAAAGGAGGAATCTTGACTCTGATATCCAGGGGCAGCAAACGAATGCTGAGGTAGGCAGGGCAGTTCCTCAGAAGAATTAAAAAGGCAAAGGAAAGGGCGAAAGAGAAAATGACCAGGAAAATACCTGGACAAAGACCCCACGTGCCTTTCGAAGCACTTCCTCTTCCCTAGCAAGGTTAAACAGGGCACTGTTTGTAAGTGGCATGTATCCTATGTTATGCTTTGAGGTGCGCTTTTGCTTTGTGGGGACTCCAGGAAGTCTGGAGGTTAATAGTTGAGCAAGTATACCCTATCAGCCAGGTTTATAGGCACACTGTAATTACATAAGCAAACTGTTGGTTCAATAATCAGCGTCTTGCTGGGTCAGGGAGTATTTTCCAGAGCCGGCTGCCGTACAATTTTCATTTTTTATGACCTGCTCACATGCGAGCTTTCATTTCTTTGTACCTTTCTCTTTCCCAGAACTGTTTGCGAGAGGAGCAAAGTCATACAACGTACTTCTGAATTCTCACTTTAGATTGGAGTTCTAGAAGCTTCTTTCTTTTACTAACCTAATTCTCTAGAGACAGCCATCTACACATGCATATAATTTATCGCTTAAAGTATATTTTCTGGAAATTATCTATACATATTATAATTGTACATATAGTGACATAATTTCTAAAAAAAAAAACCCTACAGTTTGGAAAGTAAATTATATTTTCTAGTACGGATAGATTAAATTGTTTTCTTTTGCTAGCTCAGCTTCAAAACCAAAGTGACTTTCTGCTCTCAGACTTGAAATGGGCTTTTTCTCAGAGAAAAACCCTATACTTAGTCACCATCCTTTCTCTTCCCCGACTCTGTTCAAAGTCAGAAGAGTGGGTAAGGGGTAAGCTATGCCAACCACAGGGCTGGTTCGCCTCATGTTGCTGAGCAGTTCCAGAAAATGTAAATCCCAGCCAGGTGCATAGCACATGTCAGCCATTTTGTTTCTTCCAGATTGCTTGTCTGGGTGAGCTTCTGTTTATATAGGGAAAGTAGGAGAGGCTGCAGATTACGTTTTGGAAGTGGTTTCAGAAAAGAATTGAGATGTCTTGATGTGTTTGAGTTTGAATATTCTTTCCATCCTGAATTTCATTTTTTTTTCTTTTTGGTGAGTGCTTTTATGTCTCTGTGTGTGTTTGTGCATGTATAGGGTGTGTGTGTGTGTGTGTGTGTGTTTGTGTTCATGTGAATGCATGTGGAGGCTAAAGAGCGATTTCAGGTGTTGTTCAGGAGTCATCTACCTTGGAGCTTGGAGTAGTTAAGAGCACTCACTACTCTTGAAAAGGACCCCAGTTCAAGTCTTAGCACCTACATTGGATGGCTTACAGTCTCCAGCTTCAGGGGATCTGATGCCTCTGGCCTCCTTGACCATCTGAGCTCATGCACTTACATGTGCCATTGTGCACATAATTAAAGATCACATAATTCTTAAAAAGAAACTTTGATAAAAGTCACCTGCCTTGTTTTGTGAGACATTTGCTTTTACTGTCCCCGGGCTCACTGATTGTCTAGCTAGGCTGGCCAAGGAGCTCCAGGGATCAGCTTGTCTCCAGCTCCCCAGAGCCAGTCTTCCTAGAGTTGGCTTTTTTCTGTGAGCTCTGGGGATTGAACCTCAGTCCTTGGTCTTGTGTGATAACCACCTTTCCAGTTCTTGGATTTCAGTCTTTCTAATGGTATGTGTCTAAGATAAAGTTTCTGGTCTGTACTGAGGGTGGTGAGACTTGGAGGGCTATGGGCTATGCCTTCCTTGGTTAGAGCATTGCTGACCAGCTTAACCCGATCCTGTGCACCTTGCATAGTGCTCTGTGGATACAGAGACAGAGTCTTGTGTCTGCCCTCTAGAAGCCTGTTGTCTTGTGGGATGCATTTGTATGTTAAGGCTGCTGGGACAAAGTATCACACGTTGGGTGGCTTGAATCCCAGACATTTAATGTTTCCTAGATCTGGAGGTTGGAAGTCTGAAGTCAAGCTGGCAGTAGGTTTTGCTTCTTCTGAGGGATAGGGCAGGGATCTGTGTCTCTCTCCTAGCTTCTGGTGGTTTATTGGCAAGCCTCCAAAGGCCCTTCCTATGTAGACTCACCACCCAGATCTTTGCCCTCCGAGTCACATGGCATTCTAACTTGTCAGTGTGTCTGAATTCAAAATGTTCCTTCCTTTTTTTTTTTTTTCTTTTTAATAAGGAAACTAGTCATACTGGAATAGGGGCCCACCCGATTCCAGGGTGACATCATCTCAAGTAATGACATGCAACCACCCTGTTTTCCAGTTAGGTCACATTCTGAGGTGTTGGTAGTTAGGGTTTCAGAGTATTAAATCTTGAAGGACACAGCTCAGCCTATGACTTGGAGACGGGGGGATGGGGGGGCGAAGATGCTAGCTAACCTATGCTATGCTGTGTGATAAGCAGGTAAGGTACAGAACAGAATGCTTCAAGGTCTTGATGAAATAAAGCTTGTGGGAGACAGGAAAGCCTGTCCGCAAGGGAAGGTATTTATGTGGCATAGTAGAGCTTAAATCGTGCTTCCCAGGAGAATAAGGAAATAAAACATGAGTCCTGCTCACTGGAGTTTGAGAGCTGCTTCTGAAGTGTGTTGTGTTAAATTAGAAAGCAAAGGTGCACGAGCGTTGTGTGAACACACGCAGTGTTGCCATCGATTCCCAATACTGACGATTTATCAGTAGTGAGACTAATGAGTCACTCTCCAGGGTTGCTCTGGGCAACTCTGAGGTATAGACACCGGCAGGATTTTAGGGATTGAGGGAGAAAGCTTCCTTCCCATTGTAACAAGCGGTCATCGTCTCAGTGGAGCAAAGCTTAGGAAATGAGAGTAAGGTCTAAACATCTGTAGCCAAGAGAAACTTATTTTTAGAAAATGCCTGCAAGCCTAAAAAAAAAAAAAAAAAAAAAAAAGGACTACACACGTGTTACCAAGCTTTTGCAATATTGATTTTGGAGGAGGGGTACTGGGGATAGAACCTGTGACCTTGCATGTGTGAGGCAAGGATACCCTCATTGATGTACATCCCCAGCCCTTGGTTATTAACAAAAGGCCTTTTAAGTTGTGTGTAGGTGTATGTGTGTGTAAACTAAGAAGCAGCTTCATCATGGTAATGTAATCCGGATAATGAGCGTGAAAGTTGTACGTTGGAATGCCAGGACCTACTTCATGAGAAGAAACAATGAAGAGAGAAATGGTTAGTCATGGTGCGTGTGGTGTGCTGATGGTTGATCACTGGGAAATAGCCTTTTTTTTTTTTTTTTTTTTGGAATAAGTGTTTAACATGCGTCTACTGTCCCACTGGCAGCTAATGGTGAGTCTGGAGGCCAGGCGGGCAACCCAGAGAATGTCCCGGGGGGGGGGGGGGGGGAGAAGTGAAGATGAATCACAGAGCTCATAAATTTATCACCTGTATCGATGCACTTAAGGGTGCTATAGACGAGGTTATCGGGGAAGAGGGCAGAGATGAGATGAGACAAATGAATGAACTGATATAATAAGGCTGGAAAGAAATACGTGGAAAATTAAAGGGAAGGAAGGCAGGCAGGCAGGCAGGCAGGCAGGCAGGAAGGAAGGAAGGAAGGAAGGAAGGAAGGAAGGAAGGAAAGAAGCAAGCAGGCAGGCAACCAGTATGCCTTGTTAGGCATATATTTAAATTAGCTGTAATGTGGAGTGTGCGGTGGTCTTGGAATAGGTGAACCAAACAACCAAAGAAGCCAGGGAGAAGGTTAAGAACGAAGTAAGTCATTGTGGAAGGGAAGGAAGACTGAATGGAGAAGCCAATACAGAGCTTTGAGCTGAGAGTGAAAGAGTCCAAGAACTCAGGCTAGGTGTCCGGGGCGTGGCCTGGAGAGCTGCTCAGTGGTGAAGAGTACTGTTTCTTTCTCCAGAGGACCTGTGGTTGGTTTCTAGCTACCCACACTGTAGCGCTCGACTGTCTGTAACCCCACTTCCAGGGGATCTGATGCCCTCTTCTGGCTGCCATTGCCAGGCAGGCATGGGATATACAGACTTATGTGAAGGCAAATCAGCCGTACGCATAAAATAATAATAAATAAAAAAGGAGGAAAAAAAAAGCAGGCTGAAGGCTCCAGCCAAGCACAGGTGCTTATGACATTTGAACCCTGCGTGTGAAGAGTGAGCCTCTACTTCACCGGTCTCTTCCGTCTTCAAAAGCAGGTTGTTCATCTGGCTATTGGGTGAAGATGTATTTAGGAGAAGCCTGGGGAGTTACCTGTAGAAGGATTCACAGAAAAAAAGAGCAACGGGCTTAGCTCCAGACGAGCCCAGACTTATCTTCTATGCTGAGCACCTGTGCACGGCACTCCAAGTGGGACTTGTGGAGCCGGAGGCAAGCAGGAACGTTTGAGCCTGCTGCACCGTCAGTTCCTGTGGTTTAAGAAGTAACACCTGCTGGGTTTTCCTCTCAGGTTAGAGAGTGCACACGATGCATTCTAGAAAGTCTATCAAATACATATCAGGGTCTTGCAGAGAGATTTAGACCCCGAGGAGTTTTCAGCCCAGACTGAGTGGCTACTCTGCCCTCTAGGACAGATACTTTAATTTTTCCTAAGCACATAGAGCTTTGGGGCAGCTCCAATTCTTATAAAAGCCCAGGAAGTGGATGATGTTCCCATTTCATAAAGGAGGAAATTGGAAATCAACTGAATAGCGAGTGTGTCCTTCACCACACGTCAGTGGACACGAAGCTGGCATCTGAATCCAGTTCATTTAAATCTCTCTCTGCCTGCCTCTCTTCTCTTTTCGATCAAACCTAGGACCTTTAGTATGCTAGGCAGACATTCTACTACCAGCCTACATTCCCAGTGCAAATCCTCTTAAGTTCTTTGTATGCCACGGGTATGTTAAAACTGGGGAAATAAAGTACAGTTGTATGATGAGATATGTACCTGCTATCAGATATGTGCCTGCTGTATCACAGGTTATAGAGAAGGGACAAGCCATTGGGGGATGACGAATGCTGGGATCGAGTGGATATGAGCCTTTCTGGAGCATGATAACAAATGACTGTCCACGTGTGTTTCTTGTCTTAGCGTCAAGTAAAAGAATCTTCTTTTAGTGAGAATTTCACTAGTCCAATAGTAAGAGGCTCAGCTCAGTTGGGCCTGGGAGTTACTAAGTGACTTGTTCTCTGATGTGCTTACCTTCCCCTTGCCCCCTTCCACCTCACCCCACCTTCTCCTTGCCCTCCCTCCTCCTTGCCCTCCCTCTTCTTCTCTTCCTTGTTTTCCCTCCTCCTTGCCCTCCCTCCTCCTTGCCCTCCCTCCTCCTTGCC
>JANHMN010000002.1:11372193-11403228 GCA_030674055.1 Rhabdomys pumilio | reverse complement strand
AGAAGAAGAAGAAGAAGAAGAAGAAGAAGAAGAAGAAGAAGAAGAAGAAGAAGAAGAAGAAGAAGAAGAAGAAGAAGGGGTTTAGACAGAGTGAAAGAGAGTTGATGGGGATAAAACCTAGTCAAGTACATTAAACCCATGCATTGTCAAACAGATTTTAAAAAGTTTAAATGTCTTCATTGAGTACAATAAAGTAACTGTGTGTGTGTGTGTGTGTGTGTGTGTGTGTGTGTGTAATTAAGAAATGATGTTGTTTTGGAAGTAGATAAAAGCAGACAAGTAAGGGAGGGGAGTTCTGAACTCCCCCCCCCCCCAACTCCCACTCCTGTAGGGCATGTTTTTTTTCAAGAAATGGAAGTAAAAGGATACATTTAAAAGACGCTGCTGGGGCTGAGGTCTTGGTCAGTGTCCTGTGAGCGCTTAGCATACAGAAAGTAGACCCCCTCCGGCACCTCCCCCCAAATGAGTAGACAAAGAAACTGTTGAAAAAGCTTTAGCAGGGTTGGGAAGCAAAGGAAGACAGGGAAGTGAGGTTTGGTAATCCCAAAAGGTGAACAACGGGAAGCTGGAATTTAGGTTCCAGGGAAGCACCATGCGCAGAACACATGCTCTCCACATCTTAACATGGGCAAATGAATGCGGTTTATGCTGCCTTTTGTTCTGAGGAAAGCTGGTTATTTCAGAGTGATAGGCACAAGCCAGAGGCGCTGAGATGTCCCGGGACTCCTTGAGATCCTGAGGATGCCACTGTTGGGACTTGGAGAATGAGGAGTTGTTTGGCAGGGGCCAAGGCACAGAGGTCTGGAACAGAGACCAGTGCAGTAATTGCTTGATCAGAAACTATGTTTCAGGCTAGACCGGACAACCTTTTCTCTACAGGACTGCATAGGAAATGCTGCAGGCTTTGGAGGCCAGAGGGTCTGGGCTGTGCTTCCTATGCTGTAAAGGAAAAGCAGGCTGATGACCTGCCAGTGAATTTGACAGCATTATTGTGATACATCTTTACTTTGCAAAAGAAGTGGTGAGTTAGATTTGTCTCTCAGTGGTACCTGGCTATTCCTGGGCGAAAGTCATGAGAAAAAGAGCATGCTTTCAAAACTGATAGGTGCCTCTGCCTATGGGAGGTGTGCAGACAGGGGTGGAAATCCAGGGATATGGTTTATAGTTAAGGAGGTCAGGTCCATCGCCTCCTTAACTCTGTCTTCTCTTCTCTGTCTTCTGCCCATATCTTATTTAACTGATCTGAAATGCTTGTATACATGTGCTGACTTTTTTTTAATGTCACCTTGACACCAGCTAGAGTCATTGTAAAGAAGGGAGCCTCTATTGAGGAAATGTCCCCCTAAGACATGAGTGTAGGTAAGCCTGGAGGGCATTTTCTTAATTAGCGATTGATGTGGGTTGGACTTCCCCTGGGATGGTGGTCACTCCTCCACGGCCTCTGCATCAGGTCTTGAGTTCCTGTCCTGACTTCCCTTGATGATGGAATGTGATGTGGAAGCGTGAACCAAATAAACCCTTCCCTCTTCAAGTTGGTTTGGTCGTGGTGTTTCCTCACTGCAGTAGTAACATTAAGACAATATGTACGTTAAAAATGATTTATTTTTGCATGTAAGCATTTTGCCTGCATGTATGTATGTATGTATGTTGTACCATGTGCATTCTCGGTGCCCACAGAGGCCAGAAGAGGATGCTGAATCTCCTGGGATTAGAGTTACAGATGATTGTGAACTTGCCCTGTAGGTGCTAGGAAGTGAATGTGGGGCCTTTGCAAGAGCATTCAGTGCACTTAAACACTGAGCCATCACTCCAGCCTCCATATGTGCATTTCTATGTGTATAGTTATACATTTGAATTGCTTATTGGTTTATAATTGGTTTCTTATTGTTTTGGGGAGTGTTAGGCAGTAGGATGAGTCTTAATCTTCTCTTTCTATAAATACAATTAGTTGTTTTTCTCCTGGGTATAGCTCTTAGTCACATTTTTTTACTATTTGCCTTTGACCTTGGGTCAGTTCTCAATCTTGACTGTGCCTTAGAATTGCCTGGGGGAAATTTTAGATCTCAAAATGCCCAGACACATGTGAAACTCTCAATCTGAGCTCTAGGGACTGGCATCAGTATGTTTTAAAGCTCCCTGGGGTATCAGCGGTGGTGGGGTTGGGATTTCTCTGTGTAGCCAAGGTTGATAGTCACTTCCTGGTATTTAAAAAGAAGACAAAAAGGCATTTTTAAACACTTTCTTGAGCTGTTGAAGAAGGAAATTCTGTGTAGGTAATGGTTAGAGACCCACAGTTATAGAAATGAAAACAAGATATTGTCAGTTTTAGGGACTGTGTTCAGGCATTCTTATTTCTTAGAGACAAAATTGAAACTTTTTTTTTTTTTTTTTTGGTCCAGCAGAGTCAATAAAAGAAATACAGGGAAGCTTTTGTGACATGGCTGATATTTCTGTGTTTCTAGCCAGAAGTGCTTTCCTATCACCAAGCTTGTGCATGACAGCCTTTGAGGCTGGCAAAAGCAGCCAGGGTTCCAGTGATTAAGGTGTTACTCACAGAAAGCAACCTTGTCAGAGGCAATGATGGGAACAGATGGGCCCCTTGCAGAGAGAGGGGATGTCCAGTGTTCCAGGCTCCTGCCTGTCGGATGAGCTTTCTTAAGAAGCTTCTATCTGATAAGCTTAAGGGGGATTTCTGTTCAGGGCAAAATGCAAATTCCAGGGAGCATTTATAAAAAAAAAATAAATTGACTTCTGAAATAAATTGAAATCGATTTGAAAATATGGTGGGAAGTATTGCATTCTGCGAGCGGGATATTTTCCCAGGGATTCTCACTGGGATGCTGTCGAGAAGAATACCCTTTTCATGTCCCATGCAAGGGTTGAACTATAGCACGGTTGGTATAACACTTACTGATGTTTATGAAATCCCCCGGAACGAAAAGCCCCTAAAACTGCTATGGTATCACATGCAGCGGGCAGTTGGGAAATGGAGGTGGGAGACCCAAACATTTAAGGTCATTTTAGTTGACCAGTGAGTGTAAGGCCAGGTGAGCAACAGGAGACTCGACCAGATGGCACCGGATCACGCAAGCATTAAGTAGGACCCATTTCAAACACCTCCTGCTTGTTAAAAAAAAAAAAAAAAAAAAAAAAACTTAACCAAGGTTTAGTCATGAGTGTTATTTGGTGTATGCTCAGTGGCCCAGGCAGGTACAACGGTGTCAAGAACTTTACAGTTGGGTCTAAACCTTTTTCCTTCTCAGCTTCCATTAGACAAGATCTGTGAAGGGGCTTCGGTAAAGGACAATGGATGGACTTTAGATTGTTTTTTTTGTTTTTGTTTTGTTTTTTTTTTTTTAAAGATTTAAGTTTTATTTTAGAATTTAATTTAATGTGTATGAGTGTTTGCTTGCATGAATATATGTATCATATGCATGCAGTGCCCTTGGAGGCCTGAAGAGGGCGTCAGATTCCCTAGACTTGGAGTTGCAGATGGTTGTGAGCTGCTATGTTGGTTCTGGGAATAGAAGTTTTCAACACAAGTCATCTCTCCAGCCTTCCCCCCAGCCCCCAGCCCCATCCCTTAGGCTTCTGTCTAGTGCATACAACCAGATATTGACACAAACAGTCACACTGATCACTTTTTTTTTTTTTTTAAATAATTTTCTGAGACGACAACTGGACCATCGCAATTCCAGGGCTGACTAGTTTTGTTGTTCAGCGGTGCTCTGGCTCTGAATGGCACCGCTGGGTATCCTGATTTCCCAATTCCCTTAGCTTTTCTTTCTGACCATAGGACGAGCCCTATGTATCCTAACATCACATGGTAAGAACACAAAGCGGGGGTGGGGGTTGGGGGAGGGGAATCTCTTCTCTTTTGGTTCTTGTTATTTCCTTAAACTGGGGAAGAAAGCCTTTCCCAGGCGCTCCCAGCTCCTCCTTCCTCAGGTTTCAAACCCACAGCCAAAAGGTTCTAGTTCTTGTTCCGGCTGTTTAACTCTTTGCTTGCAGTGGAGAGTCATTGTGTTTGACTTGGGGGTTAATAAGCTTTTTCTGCAAAGGATCACTGTTGGTATCAGGAACCATCATGGCAGATCTTTGAATCCAGTGACATCACACATAGGGGACAGGGACCGCTCATCTGTTGCCATGGCAACCGCCATACATTCCCAGAATCCACTTGGCTCACCTCCCACTTTTACCTGCCAGTGGCATCGTCACAACCCAAATAAAAGGCAGACCCTTCTGACCTCCCCGCCTCTGTTTCCCCTTTGCCATCATCGCCACCTTTGCCCCCTTCCCCCACAATGAACCCCATGTGGAACTGTATTGGTCTGGTGTGGTCTGTCAGGATGCGAGCCACGATTCTAACACAACAATCATATTATAAATGCTTTAGACCTTGTGGGTCGTGTTTGGTTTATGTTGCATGGCGTGCTGGTTAGTTTTTGTCAACTTAACACAAAATAGAGCCACTTGGGTAGAGGGAACCTGGACTGAGGAACTGCTTCTATCGGATTGGCTCCCGGGCCAGCCTGTGGAGCGTTTTCTTGCAATGCAGGATGGCCCAGCCCACTGTGTGTGGTGTTCACTCATGGGTGAATGGTTCTGGGTTCTTTAAGAAAGAACCGGCTTGAGCCTGCTGAGCAAGCCAGGAAGAGCAAGCTAGTAAGTAGTCAGTAAGCAGCAGTCCTCTGTGGCCTCTGTCCTCAGGATCTTGACTTGAGCCCCTGCCCTCTGTGATGAACTGCAGCCTACATGCCAAATAATGTCTTTCTTCCCTGAGTTGCTTTGGTAGAATGTTTTTCCGCAACAACAAAAAGCAAACCTGGACACATATACCCTTAACCCTGGGAAGATATAAAAGTCCCCAGTGAGCACAAGGCGTGCGTACGCTTCGATATGTCTCCAGAAGAAACTAACTACATTTCAACTCCTAAACCGGGGTGGTGGGATGCTAACCATGATCAAAACTGTGGGATTTGTTCTGTTGTGTTTCATTTTGAGACAGGGTCTTACTATATAGATCTGACTGGCCTGGAACTCTCTATATAAACCTTACTGGCCTTGTACTCACAGAGATCCACCTATCTCTACTTCCTAAGTTCTGGGGTTAAAGGTATCTGTGATCACGCCTGGCTCCAAACTGTGATTAAAAACACTTTTAATTTTCTTTTTAATTTTTTAAAAATTACATGTCTGAGTTTGTATATGTGAATGCAGGTGCCCAAACAGAAAAGGCGTCAGATCCCTTGGAGCTAGGTTCCAGGCAGTTGTGACCTGCCCATGTGTGGGTGCTGGGGTCTTCTGTACGAGCACTGTGTGCATTTAACCCCTAAGCCCTCTCTTTAGCTCTGACCCGATTTGATTTTGTTAACAGATTGAGTGGGAGAGCTGCCGATCTGCTTACCTACCTGGCTCTCCAAGGGGAAGCCAGAGCAAGGCAGGCTGCCAGCCTCTTCCTCGGTCCCTGCCCCAGAGTCTATGTCCAGACTGGGTCAAGGTTGGGGCCACGGTGCAGGAAATGGCTGAGAGCACCCAGAGGTCCCAACAACGAAAGTTTCGGGAAAGAAAACTCTTCTGTGGAAGGTTACAGCTCAATAAGACAGGCACGCTCAGAAGAGCTTTGGTGAAATAACTCGTGCACTTTAGTCCTTGTGAATAGGACCTTGTACACATTTGGGAGTGGATTGGGATCTAGAGGCAGATGCCTTCTATTGACTTGGATGCCTCTTCTGCATGTGGAAGGACTCTAGGTGTTGTCCCTAAGTGACTGATTCTCACAGTCTTCTCAATGGGGTGTCATGGTCATGTGTTTCAGGACAGGAACCTGGTGGAGAGTAGATTTAAATGCCTACCGTTCTCAATTATGAGAATTGCCTGACTTCCCCAATAAGCTCAACCTGACCAGGTTTCCTGTCTGGTGGCATGGTCCACTGCCCCACAGAGAGCCAACAGTTTTTGGTTCAGGATCTAATTTGTAAACAAGATACTGGAAGATAATGCTTAATATTGTCCGTTTAATGGGATTTAGTGTCAACCCAAGAGACACATGTCTGGTTGTTTTTTTGAGGCATTTCCAGAAAGACTTAAATGAGGAAGGAAGACCCACTCTGAGTGTGGGCTGAATCTTCAAACCTAACAAACAGGAGAGAGTGAGTTAAGCACCGGTGTTCATCTCCCTCAGCTTCCTGAGAGCAGATGCAGCATGACTAGCCTTGGTTTACTGACATGGAGATTTCCCTACCATGATGGGCTACACCCTCAAACCATGAGACAAAAATAAACCCTTCTTTCTTTAAGCTTTTCTGTCAGGTATTTTGTTACAGCAAGGAGGAAAATAACAAATAAATTGAATCACTTATGAAATTAATTAGCTGCGAAGGAAAGAATATTGGCTTAAGAGCGATAGTTTAGGTGCAAAGCTGGTTAAAATTCACGAGGGTTACTGAGGCTGTGATGATTGGGGTTACTTTTGCTATCAGAAATACATGATCCGCCGCCGGGCAGTGGTGGCGCACACCTTTAATCCCAGCACTTGGGAGGCAGAGGCAGGCGGATTTCTGAGTTCGAGGCCAGCCTGGTCTACAGAGTGAGTTCCAGGACAGCCAGGGCTACACAGAGAAACTCTGTCTCGAAAAACCAAAAAAAGAAAGACATGATCCACATCTGTATCAATATTAATTTAAGTTAATATACAACCTTGTTGAGTCTCAGTCTAATCAATGGTCAGACAACTGGAGCCTCACCCTGTGGCTCTATCACTGAGCCACCTCGGAGTCACCTAAACCCAGTTTCTCATCCCAGAGTGTGTTAGTTACTTTTGCTGTCGCTGTGATCAAATCCGATCTTCCTGGTCAGAAGAACTTAAGGAGGAAGCATGTGTTTTGTCTCATGGTTGAGGGGCCCCATCGTGGTAGAGAAGGCTTACCAGCAGAAGCGTGAGGCAGCTGGTCACACTGAGTCCCCAGTCAGGGGCAGAGAGATGGACGGGGGTCACTTAGCTGGCTTTTTTCCTTTTCTACTTCTTATTCAGGTTCATATCCATAGACTATGAGATGATACTGTTCACATTCCGAGTGGCTCTTTCTCCTTAGTTAATCCTTTCTAGGAAGTTACTACAGACATATCCAGAAACGTGCTGCCTTTATCCTCTAAGTATCATCCGTCTCTGCTCTCCTCCCCTCCTCTCCCCTCCCCTCTCCTCTCCTCCCCTTCCCCCATTATCCTTCTTTTTTCTTTTCTCTTATGACCTTGAGCTTCTGATTTTCTTGCCTTCCCCTCCAGAGTGTTAGAGGTGCAGTCATATGCTACCATGCCCAGTTTTGCCCTGGGCATCTTGTCTTTTTCCTTCTCTCCCTGTCTCCTTGTTTCCTTCTTTCCTTTCCCTCCCTCTCTAAACACAAGTAAATGAATAAATGTAATAAAAACATACAAACAAAATTTACATCCAAAACAAATACCCTAGATGTATTAAACTAGGGTGACATTGGAGAGAGGGAGGGAAGGGGAGAGAGAGAGAGAGAGGGAGAGAGAGAGAGAGAGGCAAGCTTCTGCATTTAAAACAAATACTCTTGTAACCAATAGCACCCTTAGGTTCTGTCTGTCTGTCTGTCTGTCTGTCTGTCTATCTATCTATCTATCTATTATCTAATCTAATCTATCTAATTTATGTATCTGACACAGGGTCTCACTGTGTAGCTCTGGCTGGTTTGGAGCTCACTACATAGACCAGGCTAGCCTTGAACACTCAGAGACTCTGCCTGCCTCTGTCCACAAATGCTGGGACTAAAGGAATACCCCACCATGAGGTTGAAGGGCAGATCTTAGCTCTTGTGTTGTCTGAGATTTCCATTAAAGTTTTAGAATAAAGAAACCTGAGTTCAAAATTTGTGTTGACACTGCTGAAGTCAGTGATATTCGGTGTTCTTGGCTGGCTCCCTATGGCTGTTGCAGCGCCCCTGTTCTCCTACTGCCCCAGATTTTCACCCAGCTTTCATT
The DNA here is from genome assembly GCA_030674055.1 of Rhabdomys pumilio. Classification (NCBI taxonomy): domain Eukaryota; kingdom Metazoa; phylum Chordata; class Mammalia; order Rodentia; family Muridae; genus Rhabdomys; species Rhabdomys pumilio. The sequence goes on along the minus strand of JANHMN010000002.1, from coordinate 11,395,227 downwards.
CCCACTTATTCCAAGCCCCCTGTCCTCTTTGCCAGTTGCTCATTAGAAAACTATAGCATCTCTGAGGTGGGGCTGGGGAGAGGGGGAAGGAAATGTTTTCATTCATCTGTATCCATTGTTAGAAACATGAATTTCTCTGTGTGGTCCTTTTGGGTCGAGTTCATCATGTGTCTTTGCTGTTTTGGGTTTTCTTTTTGTCCACGTATGTCTTAGTGTCTGGAGTCTGGCTTCTCTGCACTTGTGCAAAATGCCTTTTGCAGGGCTGGACCGATGACTAGGTGGTTAAGAGGTGCTCTTTCAGAGGGTCTGCGTTCAGTTCCCATCACCGAGGGCATGTGGTTCACAGCTGCCTGTAACTCCAGCTCCAGGGGATCTGACACCCTCTTCTGTTCTACGAAGACAGCGCGCGCGTGCGTGCGCGCATGTGTACACACACACACACACACACACACACACACACACACACACAGAGACACTATTCACATAGGAAAAGTACAAATAAGCCTAGAAATAAAAAGCAAAACAAAACAAAAACCCCATCTTCTTTCAGAAGTCCCCAGGGCCTTCCTTACTTTTAAAATCACTGACCCTTTGAAGCACTCTAAGTGAAACCCCGTAGAGGCTGGCAGACTTCCTTGAAAACCTCTGTATTTGGTTCTGAGCTCCTTTGCTGGTCTGCAATGCTGAGCATGAACGGCTGTGTCCGTGCCAGGGAGAAGCTGGACTTTACCCTGCCTTTGTTTGCCAACCTCCAGGCAGCAAAGTAGCCAGTCTCTGAACATTTTTACATTAAAAACATGTTGTACAAAATTAAATTTACTACCATTTAATTTTCCTTTTTATTGTTAATTTATTTTCTGTTTAATCATTAAGCTAAGCTTCTTTAATTTTCAATTCCTTTACTTGAAGAATTCCCTCAGATGAATTTGTGATTTTTCCTTATGCGTGTTTTGTAGTTGATTCAGACTGGCATCTCCCTTTGTTTTGTAGGGATGCACCTAGCTTAGTGTCTGTTTCTGCTGCTGCGGTGATAGAATGCCCCGGCAAGAGCAGTTTAAGGAGGAAAGGGTTTGTTTGGCTCACAGTATAAGGCAACCGTCCATCTTGCAGGGAAGTCAACACGGTAAGAACTTGCAGCCAGTGGTTGACTATCATCCACAGTGAAGAGCAGAGAGCAGTGCACCCACGTATGCACGCACGTATGCACGCACGTATGCACGCACGTATGCACGCACGCACGCTCGCTCGCTCTCTCGCATGCACGCACGCACGCACGCAGCACACACGCCCCTGCTCCACTCACCTCTTTGTATAGCTCAGGATCCTCAGCTGTGGGAATGGCTGTGCCCACAATTTAGATGAGTCTTCCAATAGCAATAATTCCTTACAGATGTGTCTCATAGTTCTAGGTTTTGTCAAGTTGACAGCACCAACCATCACAGTCCCTTTACCCAGGGTCAATAAGTAAGTAATTATTACTTTACAAACCTGTAAAGAGAAGGCTGGGGAGGTAGAGAACAGCTAAGAGCATTGGCTGCTTTTCTAGGGGACCTGGACTTGATTCCTAGCACCCCCATAGTGGCTCGCAACTGTCTGTAGCTCCAGTTTCAGGGACTTCTCCTCTTCTTGCCTCTGCAGGCATGGTCTGCATGTGGTACACAGATTCACATGTGGGCCAAACACCCAAATATATACAATGAAATACAACTGAAAAAAGAACCTGTAAGGTAAATCCTTAAACACTGAGAAAGAGGAAATATTTAGATTGAAGGAAATAGAAAAAGAATTTAGGATATCTTCTGAGAAACCTCTTCAGTCACCTCTCTTTCCCTCCCCTCTCTTCCTCTCTTCTACCTCTCCCCTCTGTCTCTCCCCTTTCCCCCTCTTCCTCCCCTTTCTCCTCTTTCTTTCCTCCTCTCCCTCCCTTCTCTCTATTCCCTCTTTCCTGCTCCTCTCTCCCTCTCCTCTCTCTCTCCCTCTTTCTCCCCTTCTCCTCCTCTCTCCCTCCCCTCTCCCTCTTCTCTCTTCCATGTCTCTTTCCCTCCTTCCCTCTTTCCTTTCCCCTCCCCTCCTTCACCTTTCCTTTTCTGCTTTTCCTTCCCTGCTTCAGTCTTTTTTACATATTCAGCAAAACACGTTTCATGTGTACCCCAGGCTCTGGCGATTGTACAATACGACAAACTGGTCCCTTGCCCTCAAATCACCTCCAGCTTAGCACAGGGCAGCCATAGCTTCACAGCAATAGGGCAGATCACAGATGATGGAGAGGAAAATTCAGGTCCCAGTGGTGGAGGGAAGGGGGTGATCAGCATGAGGTGAGAGGTGTCGGGTCCAAAGGGAATTCCAGTCTCCAAGCTCCGATCCGAAAGGCTGTCCAAGTGTCTAGAAGTGAGCTCCAGCTGCACCATGGGAGCATCTGTAGCAGTTAGAGAAAAGCCAGCATTCCTCAGGACTCTGGGAAGCAGGTTCCATCCTACCAAAGGGAGCCAATACCCTCACCTCTGTCAGAAGTCATCTGTGGAGCCTGTCAGACCATCAAAGCTCGTGTGGGCCTGTAGTACCACAAGCACCAGTTACACATGTCAGTCTCTGCTAGCATCCTGGCCCTCCTCATCCCTCCCTCACTTCATGCAGCTCACAGGCTTCCCTCCTCTGAGTTCCTCATCCTGCTAATAACCAGGCTATTCTCTAGGCTTCTCCTGTTCTCACAACACCCTCTCTATTCTCTGTCTCTTGACTGTTCTCCCCTCACTTCCAGATCACCCAGCCATCTCCAGTCTGCTGGCTATGTTCATGGGGTCTACTTTCTGTTCTCTCTTCTTTCTCTCTCTGCTCTGGACTCTTCCAGATGCTTCTGGCTGTTCTCTCATATCTGGTATAGAAGCATCATATCTAGATGCTTCTATACCATGGAGTGGTCATGTCAGTTTATACAATGGGGAATGAGTGGTGTGGTGTGAGAGGAGGCACACTCTTGGAGCAAATGTTGAAAGGTGTCCTTGTAGTGCAGGCTTCACAGCAGAGTGACTGCAAGGAAGGAACAGGTTCAGAGAATTGAGGTAAATGGATACAGGTGAGGGGCATTGAGAGATGAGGGTGGGCAAAAGGAATCTCTAGTGTGGACTACATCTGTGTGACACTGAGGACATCAGTGGGTTGGAAAAACATAACTTAAAAGGTGAGCCATCAGTAAGAAACTCATTCAAAAGCTTAGCTAAAACTCCAGGGGCTTGGATTCAGCAGAGAGGAGCCACTTGAAGTCAGACACTTACTTGGATGGAATGAGGAGCTCACAAGTGCGTGTACGTGTGCACACACACACACACACACCACACACAGAGAGACAGAGACAGAGAGTACTTAGGACAGAGGTCAGGGCAACCTCTGTAGAATAGTGAAGGAAGAGCCACTTAGAAAGGTAAGAGGAAGACTCTTGGATGGATTTAAAACACTCCATACCCATTGGGACCAGTAGTTGTAAAGAAAGTCCTATTGACTGGTTGGTTGGCTGGTTGATCGATTGAATCTTAAGTACTCCAGGCTTACTTTAAAGTAGTCGAGGATGACCCTGATTTCCAGTCCTCCTGCCTCTGTCTCTCTAGAGCTGGGATCATAGCCGTGGCTCTGTGGTTCTGGGGATCTAACCCAAGGTTCACACATGCTCTCTCAACTGAGCCACATGCCTAGCCTAGAAAGTACTTCTCCCCCACCCCCATCCCCCCACCCCTGTTTCTCTGTGTAGTATTGGCTCTCTTGGAACTCACTCTGTAGACTAGGCTGGCCTCAAATTTACAGAGATCCGGCTGGTGCTGGGTTTAAAGTCTTGTGCTACCATCACCTGGCTGGAAAGTCCTAAAAGGGGACTTGACTTGTAGTTCCTTATTTCTTTGCTTCCTGGAGTAGCTCCCTTTCTACAGGACAGATCTTAAAGCGACTGGAATACAGCTCCTTTGATTTTCTTTCACCATGAGGTCACATTTCTAACTCTGCAGCCCTGGCTGACCAGGCTGCCTTGTAACTCATAGAGACCCACCTGCCTCTGTCTCTTGAGTGCTGGGATGAAGGCATATATGGTCATGTCTACTTTGTGTAGTCTGTGTTTTAACTGTCTTACCTTCTGTGCTGGTATATCCAGCCACAAGTGGTCCAGCTGAAAAGGAAAAGATGATGCTTGGGGCTTGGTTTCATCTTTATTCCCTCATCTTCTGCAGAGATTTCTTCTTGCCAAGTTTTATAACAGATTCTGACTTGGGTCAATGATCCTGAAGGGTGGAAGAGACCATGCTGGGACCACTGAATGGCCTCACTTTGTCTGGCTGTGTGTTTTCCTGACTGTTTATGGTTTCTGACAGGGTTGTTTTTGTTCTGGGGAGAGCTGGCTTGAGAAAGCCAGCTGCTGAGAAAGCAGTGGGGCTCCACTTCCCTGTGGGGTGATCTCCAAGGCTCCCCCCACAGAGTTGTGAGTTAGCATCCTAAAGTCATTCCTTATCCACTGAGGTCATCTGAGGCCTCTGCATCCTTGATTCTGATAGAGGAAACTTTCAGGACTTCAGGAGCCCCGACAGGAAATAGGGTTCCACTTCAACCAATTACATATTAAGCCCCGCCCCCTGAGCGGAAGACCCAGAGGAGGAAGGTGGAAGGGAAGAAAGGGGGTAAATTCTACCTCCATAACTTCTCCTTCCCTGTTATCAATAACACTGCCCTCTTTCTCAGGGCGTTCGTGTCATTTTTAGCAAGAATTTATGCGTAGAAATTTGAAAGGAGGCAATTTGGAGAAAAGGTGAACCGAGTGAGGGTTTCAGTTCACATTTGGGATGAATCACACACACTGGGCATGATAACCTGCAAACAGGAAGCCAAGTCTTCAGCTCAAGCCTGGCCACACTATTCATGACCCTGGGCACTCCGCTGCAACCTCCAGCAGGCCGTCTTTGCATGCAGCCACCACGGACATTGGCAAGGGAGGCTGGGAGGACTTCTACCTTAGTCAGCACGGAGCTGACTGAGTTAGCATCTCCTCTTACCCTGGGATAGGACTCTGGTCAGCTGATCTGTGTGGCCAGGGTGTTCTGGCGGTTTTGAGATGCTTGGCTAGTCTCTGTGGGTTCCAGAACATACAGTTCTCCTGTGAAGTGACAAGGGGAACACAGTGTACTCTTCGGTGCTGAGGCAATTGTATTTAACCATCCCTCTTTTCTGTAGGGTCGTTGCAAAGGTGGATTCTTCAGGTGAACTCTACACCATTCTAAGAACTTGAGACTCCAGCCTCAGTTCCTGTTTGGATGTCATGTTTGTTTGTTTTTGTTTGCGTCTGTGATGCAGTGTGCTAAGCCTCAGTCTCATTTCTGGGTCAGTCTTCAAGTATTCCAGACTTCATCCTGGCTTTCCTCAAGCCCCTCCCGCCACCCCACCTCCTGCCCGCTGCATTCCTGCCCCTAAGAAGTCATGGGTTTGAGATCACATATGTAGCGTCTTCAAAGATTTCTTAGCAGTTAGGAATTCGTGTTGGAACATGTGCAGATGAAATCATGCTATGTCTGGGATTTGCTTCAAAGGGCTCTAGTACAAGTGTGTGCGTGGGGGTATGCATGAAGCAAGAACACCCAAGGATTGATGGTTTTTTAATGGGAATCTTAGGTGTAGAAGGGTTCGTTACATTGCACTCCTGTGGGTTTGAGATTTCTCATCATGAATGGCTGATCAACAAATACGTTTTCTTTATTAACCAAGCTAGAGGTGATCTCTGCCATAGGTGTCTGAAGCTTTCTTGTTATAGAGGTCTTTTTTTTTTTTTTTTTTTTTTTTTTTTTTTTTTTTTTTTTTTTTTTGGTGACATCTGCTTCCTGTTACACAGTTGCTGACAGACAAGTATAGCTCAGTCATTAGAGAACCATGCATCCTGACCTGCCGAGGTCAGTGTTAGAACACTCCTGCATCCATGTCCTGCATTTACTCTAGATATTTAACACTCCCCCCTCGCTTCTCTGTCTCTGAATGTGTGTATGTGTGTGTGAGAAAGATAGACGGAAAGACACAGAGAGGCACAGACAGAGAGAGACAGAGACAGAGATAGATGAGAGAGAGGGAGGGAGGAAGATGGGGAGAGAGAGAGGGAGAGGGAGAGGGAGAGGGAGAGGGAGAGGGAGAGGGAGGGGGGGAGAGAGAGAGAGAGAGAGAGAGAGTCTGGTGTCCTGCTCTACCATTTTCTACCCTAGTCTCTTGAGATAGTATCTCCATTGAACACAGAACAAGGCTGATAGCCACCAACCCGCAGGAATCCTCCTGCCTCCACCCCACATGGTGCTAGGGTTATATGCCTGGTCATGATCACACCTGACTGTTTTGTGGATACTAGACAACTGAGCTGAGCTCCTCCTGTTTGCATTGCTAGGGCCCTTCCCACTGAGCCAGTCACAGTAAGAGCAGCAGGGTCTTAGGGACCCAGCTGTGGACGCCTAGCATCCTGTGTGTGTACCGCACAAAGTACAGCGAACAGAATCTCTCTTCAGGGTGTAGACACATCCAAAAAGAAGCAGGCAAGGACGCGCCAGACTTTTCTTTGCTTTTCACCAGCAGCGTAGCGTACAGGATGCCTGCTGGCTGATTAAATCTGTGTGGTCAAGGTTGGCTGAGCCATTCATGTCTTAGGTAGCGAAGGGAGAAGTATTTGACACCGCCGCCCCTGGAGACAGCCAGTTGCACCAGCTGTTTGGGCGGAGTTCCAAGCCGAGCTCTGTAAGGCTCAGTGTTTAGAAGCTTTACGGGGACTTAAAGGATGTGAATGGGTGCCAAGAAAAATCATTCAGCTTGTGTTATTTTATAATGTTCTGCTGATAACTGACAGGAAGCTTTTTTTTCCCCCTACATTTTTACTTTTAAGCACTCAGAGATGTGTATTCTATGCAAGGTCTGTGTAAATGCAGCCATTAAAATTTTACTTTTAGAGTAACTCTGAAAACATTTGAACGGTAGAGGTTTCCCCGATACAGTCGACTGCTAAATATTTGAATGCAGTGCAACCAATACAATTGTTTTTTTCCTGTATCATCTTTCCTTTACAAAAGTAACATTTGTTTTGATGACGAAGCATATGACTGCTTTCCTTAGCAGTAAAATATAGAGTTGGGCTTTTCACCTGTTCATCCCCTGATTCCAGAACACTTCCCTCTCAGAGATATTCTTTTTTGTCTCCATTTCCTCCTCCATAAACTATATCTAGTGGTAGTTGATCATATAATTTTCAGAAAGCTCAAGTGAGTTGTCGCCTGGTTATTTGATATAATGTTTTCCCATTATAAACCTTTAATATTTGCTTATTATTACTTTATATATATTTATATTTTTTTGTGATATTATATCATTATTACCTCAAGGGAAAGGAAATGTTTTTGCCTAGTGTTTTCAGACTTCTACAGATCCTGGAGCATAGCGGCTCTGATTATATTTGTTGAGCGGTTGAGTCCCTGAATGAATGAACGATAGATGGATGTTCCAGAGGTGAGCTGTGTGGAATGAATTAGGTTATGATCTGCGTATGTGAGACTGACAGGGTCATGCTCATGCAGGGAGGCTGCTGCTTCCTGTCTGCATTAGCATCGCTGCTGAGCTAATGAAATAATCACGTCAAACACAAAGCTGTGTGTGCGTGCATGCCTGCTCTTGCAAACATGTGTGTGTGTGCGTGCATGCGTGCGTTTGTGCATGTGTGTAGGTCAGAGGTTGATGTCATGAAACTTCCTTAGTCGACCTCTACCTTAGTTTTTGAATCCGAGTCTCTCCCTAACATGGAGTTCATTAATTTGGCTAATCTGGATGGCTAGGTGCCTTCCTGTCTCCTTCTCCTTGGTGCCGAGGTTACAGGTATGGCTTTTTCCATGGATGATGAGTATCTGAACTCAGGTCATATTTGCATAGCAAACAGTTCACCCACTGAGCTGTCTACCTAGCTCACAAACTGGGCTTTTATCATAGTTATCATAGTTAACTGTCTTCTCCCTGTCTTCTGTTCCTTCCACATGCCCGGACTAGGACAGGAAATGTAATGTAGTAGTTAGTGTTTTATTTTTTGGTCAACTTGACATGAACTAAGATTGTTTGGAAAAAGGGAGTTTCAACTGAGGAAATGCCTCCATTGGATTGGCAAGTCTGTGAAGTAAGTTTTCCTGATGTGGTAGCTTCTAGCCTACTGTGAGAGGTGCCACCCCTGGGCAGTTGGTCCTGAGAGGACTATCAAAGGTACCTGAAGTGAGCCTGGGGAGCAAGCCAGTAAACTGTCTCTTTCATAGTATCTGCTTCAGTCCACATCCCAAGGTTCCTGCCTTGAGTTCCTACCCCCGAACACCCCCTCCCTGCTTGTCAGACTATACATTATAAGATGAACTATCCCACCCCAGGTGGCTGTTGGTCATCGTGTTTATCACAGCGATAGAAAGCTAACCAGGATGAAGCTCTCCCTCCTAGACTATGTGTCTATGTGAAATTCTTCAGTTTTAAACTTTCCCATTAGCCAGCGAACTCTGATGCAGTACCTACTTAGTAAGGTGGATTCTCATATAGGATAATCTCAACACAGCAGGGACACGCACGGTGGTGTTTTCATGGATTATAATACAAGTAGATAATAGCTCAAACTGCCGTTCCTTCCTGCCTCTCTGGCTTATTGCTTTACTAGGATTTAACTGCTGCTGCTCAGGCAGTTTTCTCTTCCTATCCACACGCTAGACAAGAAGGGGTTTGTCCTGTAGGGAGGAAATATGAGATCTTTCCATCTGTGACATATATTCTCAGGAAGAGGTTTGGCAATGTTAGTCTGTGTTGTTTTGATACTTTCCAGGGAGAAATCTCCAATGCATCTCACGCTTAAGACAGATCTGTCAGCTCTGCGAGGATCCCAGCCGTGTGGAGCTCATGTTTGTTAGGAAGTGAGCTATCTATGTCCAGGAAGGATTGGCATAACCTGGAGGGGAGAGTGGGAGAATTGTGAGCACTGTGGAGCTTGCGGTGCCCTTGTGGTGAGCCTCCTTCCATTGTGTATCGATCTGCACGAGGACGGAGGGTTAAGCCTATTGAACACTGGATTTAGAGTTAGGCCTTTTGACCAGGCAATCTGAATATACTGGAAGCTCTATACTATAAAACTGTTAATACGTGTATATTTGTATCATAATGAATAGTGATAACAGACTCCAAACTTCTGATGGTGCGTCAAACCCTTTCATTGAAGCTTAAAGCTAGAGTGGAGAGTGGCTTGCTGCGGCTCTCTAGCTGGTTGGTCCCTGTGGTTCACCCTGCTCCTGTCTGAATCACCATTCTCTACTTGGACAGATTTGCCTATCTTGTGATGTTGTTTTCTCGGTTTTCTTAGAAAGACCTTGTCTGTATAACTTGATGTTGTCCCTCCCAATCTCTGCTGCTACTGATTAAATTTAGGTTCCTTTCTTGCCTCTGTTCCATCTCTGCCAGAATCTCTCAGTCTCTTTTCCAGTGGCCATTCTTGTCTGCCATTTTGACCCACCATCTTGCCAAGTGAAGGAATGTGGCATCCATCCGTGGACCGTCATTCTCTTTCAGGACTGAGAATAAAACTCAACAAATCATTGCTTGTGCTTCCTCAAGACTTATCTTCCCAGTGCCGACAGCCATTAGAGCATCTGCTCAGATAACTAACATGCTTACGAACAACCGTTGTGTAACAGAGGGAGCAAGCAAGGCTCTGGCGTGGAGAATAGAAGGGCAGACACACTGTGCACAGATGCACTGTGCACAGCACTGATAAATAAGATTCTCGCTGATGGTGACATTTAGTTGAAGCTGGAAGGATGAGGAGGGATTAGGAAGAGAAGATCGGAAGGAATGAGTTGTTTCAGGTAAACAGTTTGCTGAGAGTTCTAGAGACACGTCAGTTCTCTTGGATTAAGGGAGCTGAAGCTGAAAAGAATGATGAACAGACAGAGCAATTAGGAGAGACTTGAAGTGGAGTCAGAGAAACCAACAAGAATATCACAAAGGTCTTTATAGCTGGATGCAAGGAGGGTATTTCACTCCAACAGCAGTGTGATGTCAACCCAGGAATGGCTTTATACAGTTCCCACTTGATTGTCATTCTTGTGCTGTGATACACAGGGCAGAAGGAGATAAAAGAGAAGGTGCAGAGACCAATTAAAAGGATGGTGTAGAAATCCAGGAAAAAGATGATGATGGTAATGATTTGTTAATAATGATGGTGATGATGATGGTGGTGATGATATGGTGATGATGCTGAATACAGCATTAGCAAGATAGATGGGGAAAAGTGGGCAGGTTTAGGCTATCTTTTAGGGACAAATCAGTGGGATCTCCTATTGGATTAGACATGAAGACACAAAGAAGAGAGGAGATTGAGGGTGGCTGGTTTGGATGAGTATGTAGAGGGTTTCATAGAATGAAAAATATCAAAGGGCTGGTAAGATGACTCAGTCAGTGAAGTGCTTAATGTGAAATCATGGGTTTCGGAGTTCGGGCCCTCAACTGAAAGCCAGGTGTGGTGGTACACATTTCTAACTCTTGTGAGGGAGGGACATGTGGACCCTGGGGACTTGCTGTCCAGTCAGTCCAGAGTGGTTAGACTAACAAGATAGAAAGTGATTGAGGAAGACAGTATCTGATGTCAACTTTTGGTCTCCAGATGTACACATATGGGCAAGCCCACCTGTATACACATGTGCACAGATGCATAATACACACACACACACACACACACACACACACACACACACACACGAGAAAGCAAATAGAAAGTTGCATTTGGATGTATAGAATTTCCTGAGACCTCTGAGAGGAATTGCTGTGATTTGAGCAATGTGATCAAAGCGTGGTCCAGGTTGTAGGCTTTATTCTGAGCCACCCTCTAACATTGGAATTTATAACCGTGGCAGCCTGTAATGAAACGGGAAGAGCAAGCCACTTAGGAGTGAAGCATAGCACACTATGTCACCGGAGTCTGAGAAGGAGTGGTCAACGACCTGGGAGCAAACCTAGGTGCTTGCAGAACGTGCTGTTGTTATGAGCTGGCTGCACATGACATGGCCTTCAGGGTGTTTCTTGTTTTGTGTTGCTTCCTTGGCTGGTTCCCTGTTACTAAATTGCCACAACTGTTCAGGTCTAAATCATACCCACTTATGGTTTTGGGGATCGGTAGACTTTTGTATGAATCTCCCCAGGCTAGGACAATGGTTTTGTACCACTGAGTCCTATTGTAGGCTCTCTGGGGAATTGGGCCCCTGTCTTCTTGATTGTAAGACTAAGTTATGATGCCTGTTTGCATATGTTGCATATGTGTGGAGAGGATGAAGAGGATTTTTTTTTTTTTTTGGTTTTGCTTGTTTGCTTGTTTGTTTTTGAAACAGGAACTTGCCATGAGTACAAGCTGGCTTCAAACTTGGAATCCTCTTGCTTCAGCCTCCCTAGGGCTGGGATTACAGTTGTGTGCCATCAGCCCTGGCTGGTGAAAATTGTTGTTTTTATGGAAAATACAAGAGCGTAGTTGTTTCCTGGTAGAGGTACACCAGGCAGGAGGAACTCGGTGGTACTAGAGAGAGTTCAAGGCTTTCAAATCTTTCCTCCAGGGAGATTACAACCACGAGGGAGGGGAAGATGTCTAGGAATCCTTCTTGGGACAAGGAGGGGTGGATGTGGAGCTCGGTGGAGGGACTGGCTTTGGACTAGAAGAATGTGTTCGCATTTGTGTCGAGGATGAAGACATTCTGATCTGGGATGAGTGATGTGTAAGGTGATGTGTGAGGTCTTACTGAATGCCTCTCATGTAAGTGTGGAGAAGACCTTCATCTGATGGAGACTTGTCATGCCAGTCCATTGGGTCACACTCACCTGTGCTTGCTGGCTCCATCCGCAGGCCTCTGTTCTCGTTTCTTGGTGTACTCTGCCTAGATTTTGTATGTAGAGCTACATTTTGCATCTTGCTTTCTTTTGAGTCTGTGTTTGTGCCAGTTCTGAAGTAGAATGCCTCCTCTAACCTACTCCCCTCCCTCCCACCTTTCCTACGCTACCAGCTGTTTAGTTCATTTTCTCCCTGCTATGACAAAGTACCCGGGAGGAACACAGTCCATCAGGCTGTAAAGTCTAGGCAGCTGGTCACGTTGCCCCTGCACTTAGCAAAGCTGAGAAAGATGAACACTAATGTTCTACTCCCTTTCTCTCCTTAAAAAAGGATTTATTAATAACAAAATTACTTGTATATGTGTGTAGGTACGAGAAGTGGCCCGTGGAGGCCAGAGAGGGCATCTGCTCTCCTGAAGCTGGAGTTACATGTGGGTAGTTGGGAGCCACTTGATATGGGTGCTGGGAACCCGACTCCAATCCATCGCAAGAGTAGTGTAAGCTCTTGACAGCAACTGAACCATCTCTCCAGCCTGCATTTGTCATTTTTATTCAATCTAGGACCCATGGGATAATCCTGACCACGTCAGACATAAGTCATCCCACTTCGATTAGCAGGTTTCGGAGCTCCCTTATAGACACGTCCAGAGGTCTGTTTTCAGAGTGATTCTAAATCCCACCATGTCGACGATGAAGACTACCTCATACCCTTACTCCTTCACAGACTCTTCTAGGAATGAGGCGTGAGGTATTTCTTGGCTTCTCTCAGAGCTCCTAACTTACGTCTTTCTCCTAGTGTGGTTGCTTGGCATAGAACTATGATTTACAGTAAAATGTGTGTGCCCTGACAGCGGAGGTCATCTCTCTTTCATTTTGGTCTCCATACTACCTAGCACGACGCATGCACATAGTAAGAACTTAAGAGGGTTTTACAAATATAATAACATCATAGCAGGCAAATTAATTGATTGGGCATGTATTAATAAATTTATATATATAGGACAGGAGAAGAAGGAAATCCATTCAGCAGATGAGAATGATAGTTCCAGTCTTTGCTGACTTTTATGCCTTTGTCATGTCATGGTCACCATGCAGTGTTTGACGGACTCCAGCATTCAGAACATCAGTATTGAATCTGACTTCTGAATCACGCGGAGAGCCCTTGCAAGTCCTCGAAAGAGTGTGGTCTCGTCATTTTGGTGTCACCCAGGGCTTCGCATGAGGCCAAGTTCTCAGAGAACAGTGAAACACAGCTACATGATTTGGCATGTCTTGAAAATGATCACGGCCTGTTTCACTGCAGACTAGTGGGTCTTCCTGCATAGAGGGGTTCTCTATTGTCTGACATGCTTTAAAGTGGAGCAGCCTGTTGCGGCCCAGGTCTTGATGTCTGTATCAGTTTCGGTCAGAATGTTATTGAAATCAATTGGCTTCAGCCTGTGTGAAGCTGAGTGGCTGTGCATTATTTCACTCCTCAACTTGTTTCTTTAAGGTGCCAGGTGACATATTTCACACACTGCTAATGCATGTAATTCACACATCACCCGTGCATGTATGTAGCTGGTCACTTAACAAGCACAGATAAATATGTTTCTGCATAACTGGTGTTTGCAGTACCTTGGACTATTTTGCAACTGGTAAAACATTATAGAAAGACAACAAATGTCTATAGAAATTATTGACGATAAAATGCTAAGGGTTAAGAGCACTATGTGGACAATTGTGTATGGTTGTGGTTCTTGAACATTCTATATCTGTGTCAATAAGCATGGTTACAAGTTCGTGTGTGAAATTTTTGGCCAAGCCAAATTTCTTTTTACTGTGCTAAAATTGTCCCATCAGTTTTACCAGAGTTATGAAATTTGAGTAATTTTAATTTTCCTCCTTATGTTTTTCTTAATTTTTATTTATTATTATTACCACCACCACCACCATCATCATCATCATCATCAATCATCCTTATGATGATACTGGGATTTGAACTTAGGGCCTTGCACATAATAGGCAAGTACTCCTGTTAGCATTCTGTCTAAACTCCACCCCACAGTTACCTGGCAATAGCCAGGTATGTCTGACCCACTATAAAAGGTGCTGCTTGGCCCCTCCTCTCTCTCTAGATTGCTTGTTCCTTTCTTACTCTCTTGGGCTCTTGCTCTCTTGCTCTCTTGCTCCCTCCTCCCTTCCCCTCCCCTTCCCCCCCCCCCATCTCTCTACGTGCTCATGGCTGGCCTCTACTCCTCTACTCTCTCTCTCTGCCTTTCTCTGCCTCTACTACCCTCTTAACTCCCCACCCCATGCCCTGAATAAACTCTATTCAGTACTATACCATCATGTGGCTGGTCCCTCAGAGACAGAGACCTGCCCATCTGCAGCCATGGCAACCTATACACATTCCCAGAATCCACTTGGTTCACCTCCCACCTTTACCTGCCATTGGCTACATAAGTATCCAAATAAAAGGCAGACCCCTCTGACTTCTCTCTCCCCAGCCCCCCTTCTTCACAGCCACCTTTGCCCTTTTTTTCCAACAGTAAACCTCTGCTACGTGGAACTGCTTTGGCCTGGTGTGGTCTGTACCGAAGTGAGCCACACATCTAACGCAACTCCTCCTACCACTAAGCCATCCTCTAGCCTGATTTCCTAGATTTTAAATAAATATTTTTCCTTGAGGAGTTGTGATTTCTCTTGTCGTCACGTTTGGTTTTGTTTTTGTTTTGAGACAGTGTCTTGCTAAGTAACCCAGGTCAATCTTGAACTCTCTGTGCAGCTCAGGCTGACGTTAACACTCAAGGTCTTCCCACTCAGCGTTCCAACCGCTGGGATTATATGCATGTGTTACTAAACCCACCTCACATTTTTTTTTTTTTTTTTTACCTTTTGAACTCAGGAAGTCTACATTTATTTTTAAAGGCAACTTTGTAAAGCATCAGCGATATAATTTTTCTTTCTTTAGTAAGAAATCTGAAGTCCTAGACATGAGATTTTTTTTTTAGCCAAGAGGACTAGAGAATGATAGACCATATTCACAAATAAATATTGGTCAGGAAAGAATTGAAGATGCTTTAAAATACAAAATGTGATCATGGCTCTAGATATTAAGTAATCTCTCTCTTTTTCTGTCTCTCTCTGTCTCTCCGTGTGTGTATGTGTGTGTGTGTATGTGTGTTTGTGTCTAGTGTTGGCCACAACATGCGTGTAAAGTTCAGAAGACAACTTGAGGGAGTTGGTTTTTTCCTTCCAACACTTGGGTTCTTGGGATGGATCTTGGGTTGTCAGGCTTGGCAGTAAGCACCTCTACCCACTGAGCCATCCTGTCACCCCCAAGTCAAGGCATTCAGAAGATGTAGTTCCCTCCTCAATCGTTTGTCTGTCTAATTCCCCATCTCTGGCAGATGTTCCGATGGCTTATGAGGGGGGGTGTCCCTCATCTCTCCATTGTGTGATAGCAGGAAGGCTTTCTGAGTGTACCCCAATTCTCAAGACTGAAATAGATGCTTCTGCGTCAAATGTAAAAACCAAGGCATGCAAATAAGTGCTCCTGAAGCCTCGCCTCAGAGCACACATGTGAATGTTGATTGACTGCACACAGAGTGGGCTATTGCTGAGTGACAAACCAGAGTGACATTAGAAGGAAGAGAGGGACAAGAAACACATGGTGTGGTGTGTTATGGACGTTTATCGTAGGCTGCGGGATGCTATTTCATTGTAAATTATTTTTCCTGTTGTTTATGATCTTGGATAATGTTGAGCATATAGAAATCACTGCACAAATGAAAGAGATCCACACAGAAGGTCGTATTATAGATTCTGTACTGAGTGGGGTGCTAATCGTCTTGTTGACTGGCATCGCTATGGCTCTCAGTTCTTGCAATGATTTGATTCCTTTCTGCTCCCCCAACTTTTTTTTTTTTTTCTTTTGTTAACGATGCTGAGGACTGAATCTTGTGCTTCCGAATGCTAGGCAAATGTTATACCATGGATTCTGCCCTGGATTCCACAGTGCCCTTATCTACTGTCAAAAGCAAGCTTTTTTGGTTGACCACACAGTTACCCTTTGACTGGGGTTCCTAGTGAGATCTGGAGTCATGGTTTCATGTCTGCCTGGTGACACTGTGAGGGCCACACCCAAGTGCACATGCTTTGGACTGCCCCAGCCCCCAGGGTTGCTCTTGAATCATAACTGCAATCAATGGCTTTGCGTTAAGGTAGTGGTTCGCAATCTTCCTAATGCTGTGACCCCCTTTAATACAGTTCCCCATGTTGTGGTGACCTCCAACCATAAAATTGTCTTCATTGCTACTTCATGACTGTAATTTCATTTCGCTACTGTTATGAATTGTACCGTAAATATCTGATGTGCAGGGCATCTGATATGCAGAAGGGCTATATGGGAAAGGGCTATATGAAAGCCCGTGAAAGGGCTATTTGACTCCAAAGGGGTTGTGACCCACTAGGGTTGAAAATGACTGTGGTAAGACTTTTTCAGATAGAGAAATAGAACTGTTGAAGAAGGTAGCCCCACGGATTAAAGTGCTGGGCAGGCCAGTCTCTTTCTATTGCCACAGCTGTTCCAGATGGTGGTAAAACTCCTTGGGCTCTGAATGCTGTGTTTGGTAGGGTGGGGGAAAGATCTCACGAGCACACTGAAGTGACAGGGTACCTTGATATTTACTCTTTGGCTTCTAAGCCACAGATTTATTTCTTCTTCCTGGCAGTTGGTGTGTCTGTTTCCTTTCCTCCTGCAGGGTCTCTGACTCAGTACCCCCTTTCTTTGGAAGGATGAGGGCTGAGAAGGCAGCGTGTCTAATTCGGAATTTAGTACCCCTTGATGGTCTTAGAAGCTTGAAAGTCAGTGTCTGGGAGCCAGTGCAAGGTCACAAATAGAGATAAATATTTGTGTTTGAGCCAAGGTCTTAGAAGCAAAACTACAATAAACGAGATTGGGAGAACACTTGAATTTTCTGAATTAGGGTTCTGAGTTCCTGGAAAATCTCTCATGCCCTATAAACTGAAGATAGAAGACTATGTTAAATTGGAAGGAGGGTGGTGCGAAACTTTCCCTGGGTCACAGTGTGCTCCGAGGCAGTGACAATGCTGGTAGGTGGAGGGAAATGTTTAACATCTAAGTTTGGAAGTTTTATGTTGTACTGCCCACTCTGGATTGTGGGTTAATTCAGTAGCTAGTGCGAACTTCCATGTTGGGGAGGCTCGTGGACTCCCCTCCTTTCCTTTAGAAACCCCTGTGTAGTGTTGGTGGGGAGGGATAGAGTCATTAGTTAACCGTCAAAGGACGCACCCCATCTTTTCCTTCATAGACTGGTTAAGAGATGAGTATGTGGGTAATCCTCTCAGGAGGGTTGAAGTAAGGTTTCCTCACTCTTAAAAAGAAGCATGGGTAGCATTGTGGACATGATAATCCCGAGAGAAGGTGAAAAAACACAAACCCACAAGCACCCTGAGAAGTGAATTGGGGTTGTGCGAACAATCGTCATTGTCTCGGAGCACACTGTGACCCAGGGAAGGTTTAGAGCCACCCTCCTTCCAATTTAACATGTCTTCTATCTTTGGTTTATAAACCACACGAGATTTTCCAGGAACTCAGACCCTACTTCCGAAAATGCAAGTGTTCTTCCAGTCTCATTGACTGCTCTTTTGCTTCTAAGTGTGAACTCCTGGGTTCTAAAGTGTGCGTGGCTGTCCATCTGCTTGAGTTACTAGTAGCTGTAGGCATATTTATAAGTGTGTATGTTTGTGTATGGTTTCTCTACTCACTGCTGTGACCTAACAAGAGGCTTCCTAAGGGTTTTATTTTGGCCCGCATTTCCAGTGACATGGCCCTTTGTAACTTGATGACAGGCGTCAGGTGTAGATCATAACCCTCATAGCCACGGTAGTACAACTTATGTCTGAGTGGATCAGGAAGTGGAGAGGGTGAGGGAAGATCTGCTTAGCTTTCTCCAATTCCCCTTTTTATTCAGTCTGGGAACCCAGTCCAGGCCACATTCAAGCTGAGTCGCTCTTAAATCTCTCCAGAGATACCTTGAAAAGACCCTCCCAAAGGTATATCACCTAGATGATTCCAGATTTAATCAAGTTGACAATGGAGAGGAAATATCAGGTATGCATATGCAGTCAGGTGTTCCTGATCCCAGATTCGTGAAAGGACTAAGAAGAGATGACACCCTAGAAACAATGAGGTTACCTGGCATCGTCATTTTGACACCTCTCTTCTCTTCCAGGGAATTAGTCTTCACATAGAAATGCCAGGGTGGGGTCATGGACATCAGAATAGTAGACTGTTGTTTTCCTGAGCCAGTTTTTTGATCAGAGCCTTGACTGGAGTCCTTCAGTCTTTGATTTGGCTGGATGCTTTTGAATGACAAGCATATGTAAAACTACAGATAACCCTTGCCATACGATGGCTCGACTAGTGATTTCTTGACTTAATGATGGTGTGAAAAGAATCATAGACATTCACTAGAAATAGCACTTTGAGTCTTGAATTTGTATTTTTTCCTCAGCTATCATTGATACATGATGCCCTCTGTGTGTGTTTGCATGTACGTGCATATGCACACGTATGTGAACATGCTTGCATGTCTGCTCACCTACGTGTGGCTGCGTGTGTAGGAAGTGGGTAGGAGGTCAACATCAATTGACTTCCTCAATTGCTTTCTGCCCTATGACTTGAAACAAGCTCTTTCACTGATCTTGGACCTTGCTGTTCAGCTAGACTAGATGGACAATCAGCGGCAGGGTTCCTCCTCTCTCTTCCCAGGGCTGCGTTACAGGCACACATTAATATGTCTGATTTTCTTTTATATGGGTGCTGGTGTCTGAACTAAGGTCCTCACGCTTGTGTGACAAGCACTTTACCAACTCAGCCATCCCCCAGCCTCACTCTATGACTTTATTCTAATGGGAAGCAGCAGCCGATACTCTAGCCAGACAGTGTGCTAGTAAGCTGTAAGGTATGGTAAGTTAGGTGTATTAAAGGGGTTTTGTGATTTCCGATAGTTCCAATTAGTTGTCTTCTTAGTAGTAGTATCCACAGTGGGCCCAGCCGTACACTCATTGGTGACCCTCCTTGGTATGTCAGTCTCCTAGTCTGAAGTACAGTTATAAAGCCCCATGAAGTGGATTGCGCATTCTTGTGTTCTCAGGGAGTGGTGCTTAAAGAGATAGCACGGGCAGAGCCGATATACTCGTATCTGATGTAGGTGTCAATTGTAGAAACGTGAATTGCTATCTCCTCTCCTAAATGGAGATAGCCCTGTGAGCCACCTTCCACCAAAGAGCAGGCTCATCTCCTTATTCTAAGAGTCCGTGTTATTTGTTTTCAATTGACCATTGATACGAAGACTCCGAAGCACTATATGCATGCCCAGCCTCTATCCCTGGGCCTACCATTGTAAGTTTGTTGTGAGAGCCCTGGGAGACTGAGACAAGGAAGTTGGCTGATATCCATGGCCGGTTAGGTTTGTTTGTTTGCTTTTCCACCAATCACCATTGAATCCGATAATTCGTATGGCCTGGGTGACAAGGCATATTGCACCAGCACCCAGGTTGCTGCTCAGTTCACATTTCTGTTATCCACTCCCTCCAGAGCTCCAGCTGTCAATCAAATCCCAAGAAGTGGGAGGGGTAAGAGGGTTGATATGGGGAAGAAGGGAAATTCTGTCCAGTGGTCACAGCTAGGGGCAAGACATTTGTTCCCATCAGATGCCTTTTGAAATGTATCTTGTAGATCTTTTGTGTCCAGAAGACTAACAGGGAGCTGGAGAGATAGCTCAGTGGTTAAGAACACTGACTGTAGTGGTGGTGCATGCCTTTAATCCCAGCACTTGGGAGGCAGAGGCAGGCAGATTTCTGAGTTTGAGGCCAGCCTGGTCTACAGAGTGAGTTCCAGGACAGCCAAGGCTACACAGAGAAACCCTGTCTCCAAAAACCGAAACCAAAAACAAAGAACACTGACTGCTCTTCCAGAGGTCCTGAACTCAATTCCCAGCACCCACATGGTGGCTTACAACCATCTGTAATGGGATCTGATGCCCTCTTCTGGTGTCTCTGAAGACGGTTACACTGTACTCGTATAAATAAAATCTAAAAAAAAAAAAAAAAAAAAAAATCCCTAAGCCCCCCAAAACGAAAAGAGCCCCAGAAGACTAACAGGACTGTTGATCGGCCCCGTCTGTTATTTTTCATTGATCACAGGGGGCCTTGCTTACTTCAGCAGTCAAGACATACATGTAGCAGGCCCACTATTGCTTTCAGGGGTCAAAGACCTTGTAGAACAGGGGTCTAGAGACAGAGGAGGTACTTGTTGTAGCCCAGAGGTGAAGACTTCTCAAGTCACATTTATATGGACGCTGATCAAAACCTATACTTGACTGGAAAGCTCTCTTGGGTTCTGAAGGCGAAGACGAGCTGAAAGACGTTGGGAAAGCTGCATAGATTATATCCATGCACATGCTACACTTCACGTAGCCCAGTGACGGAAGGACAGAAGTGTGGGTCGGGACCCAGGCTCACCCGGCTCCCCTCTGATCTCATTGGAATATTGTAGCTTATTTACTCGCTCGCTCTAAAGTTCAGTTTCTCATCTGCACTCATTATGCAACCAAGAGGTTAGCACAGGACGGAACTGCACTGGCCTTGCTTTGGGCCTTGTATTAAGGGTACTGTTGTGCACAGTAGCAGATAAATACACAGATAACTCTGTAGTCTAGTAAGGGGGAGGGAGAGCAGAGGAGATAAGGGATGAGGGACAGTTTGTGAGAAGATGATAGTGCTAAAATGTACAAGTCAGTCAGTCAGTCAGTCAGTCAGTCTGTCTGTGTATCTCTGTTTCTGTCTCTTGTGTGTGTGTGTGTGTGTGTGTGTGTGTGTGTGTGTGTATGTGTGTGTGTGTATTGCAGAGGAAACAAACTAAGATATTCCAGGACATTAAAGGTTGTAGGTACAGTCTGGGCCAAAGGAGTCGAGCCAGACTCAGGTTAGGTGTTGCGGTTGATTGGTGCTACTTGCCAGCTTGACACAAGGTAGAATTCCTTGGGAAGACTTTAGATCAGATGAGTCTGTGGGCGTGCCTGGGGGGTGGGGGGATTGTCTTGAGTGCCTTAATCGGTTCAGGAAGACTCAGACTGAAAATAGGCAGCAGCAGTCCCTAGTGCTCCACTCCAGGCCGGTATGAGAGTCGAGAAAGCTGGCTCAGCTCTAAGCGTGTGTGCAGGTTTATGTCTCTCGGCCCCTGACTGTGAATGTGATGTGATCGGCTGTCTCATGTTCTTCCTGCTGTGGCTTCCCTGCAGTGATGGACTTTGATACGGAATTGGGAAGCAGCATCAATCCATTCTCCTCTGAGTTTTTTGTTATTAGGGTATTTTATCACTCCAGTGGGAATGAAAGCAAGACGAGTGTGTTTGGGAAAGAGGGCTTCCATCTAACTGACTCTTGCTTATTCCTTGAAGGGTCTCTATTATATTTCTCACTGCTCAAGGGAGGGAAAGATTTGTTCTAGCTCTCAGGTTCGTGGTAGGGAAGGCCTGGCACTGGGACTCTGGATCTGCATAGAGAAATCAGCAGAGACCTTGAGAAAGAAGTGGGGCTAGCCTAAAATCCCAGGTGCCACCCTTGTGTTGCCACCTCAGTCAAATAGTCCCCATTTCCCAAGGTTCTACAACATTCCAAAAAAAAGCCAGTAGCTGGGAACCCCTGAGAGTGGAGTTATTGATGGCTGTGAGCCACTAGGTTGATGCTGGGAACTGAATCCAGGCCCTCTACAAGAGCAAGCATTCTTAACCAATGATTCATCTCTCTAACGTCCCCTCCCCCCCACTCCATGATTGCATGAGAAGAGTGTAAATTCTAGGTTTTGGGCAGTTTGCAGGGAAGTATGGACATATTTTGCAGAGAAGAGACCTGGAATTCAATCTTTCAATCTCAAGGGTTTATTCTCTCTTGTAGCCCATTTAGCTCAAGTTGGCTATTCCAATTGTCCTCCCAGAAGCCTCTGGGAACATCACTTGAACATTTTATAAATTAATTCAAATATTTTAGGAGAGATATCCTGGAGCCCTGGGTAAGGCAGTGGAGTGCTGTATAATGTTGTTTCGTATTTTACAACCCCGCTCACTGCTAATGCAGAGTAGAAATCAAGAAGAAACTCAGCTTGCAGATAAGATTATTTCTTCATTTCCTTTTGGTGGCATTGTTAGTTTACAGTTCCTTCAATATCAGCTAATCTGCTTCCTACCTTCCCCTCGGTGAGCTCTCCCTCGTTAATCCTGGCAGGGTTTGAACCTATGTCTATGCTGAATGTATGTGTCTTCATTTTCCTTCCTACCTCAAACCGAGCTAGGTTTCAGCCTGAATTTGGACAGTTGTTCAAAAATCTGAAAATAATGTGGGTGAGGAAATGTGCAGAAGGAAGCTTGTTATGGCCAGCTACCACCACGGCCTCTGCCTGTGTATCCAAAACAGGAAGTGCTTTTGCATGAAAGAGAGAGACACCATCAGTGGCTACTTGTTTTATTTGAGAAATGCCCTAGCATCAGCAAATGCTCATTCCGGGCACCCATGGAGGGGAGTGGAGGTTCAGGACTACCATGGAACCTTAGTAGTTTCTTGAAGTAATCTCATGTAACCATTCTGGACTTACCAGACAACTCGGGGACCTAAGCCCATTCTGTTTCCCACTGCACTGTTTCTCCAATCAGAGGTGTTTGGAAAATTATAATCTGATGCTTCTGGGTTTTCTTATTCATTTGTAAGACTTAAGGCATATGTGTGTGTGTGTATTAATTATATTTTTTAAGTTTTAAAGGATGCAATGTCCTTCTGGGATGCTGCATCTCTCCCCTCAGCTCTTCAATGTGCATTTACTTTCATTTCCGTCTAGTGAAGCCCTGTGGGCCTGGCATTTACTATCCATGGCTGCCTGTAAGCTCCTCCTCTTTTACCTTGCTGGCTTACCCCTTGGCACCGTGCGAATAACAGGATTCTTTTCAGAGTCTCATTCCCTGGGATGGTATTGGCTTCGCTTCACTTCCTTCCTTCCTTCCTTCCTTCCTTCCTTCCTTCCTTCCTTCCTTCTCCTCCTCCTCCTCCTTTTCTTTCTTTCTTTCTTTCTTTCTTTCTTTCTTTCTTTCTTTCTTT
>JANHMN010000002.1:11332220-11364373 GCA_030674055.1 Rhabdomys pumilio | reverse complement strand
CCTTCCTTCCTTCCTTCCTTCCTTCCTTCCTTCCTTCCTTCCTTCCTCTTCCCAGACAGAATTTCTCTGTGTAGGCCTGGCTTTTCTGACTCATGATGTAGACCAGCCTGACCTCGAACTCAGAGATTCTCCTGCTTCTGCCTCCTTAGTGCCAGCACTAAAGGTGTGCGCCACCACAGCCTGGCTATGAACTTTGGCCTTCTAGAAGAGCAGTGTGTGCTCTTAACCACCCAACTCACCTCTCCAGCCTCCTGGAATTTAATTCTTACAAGGCTTACGATTCTTATAACTTGTTAGGTTGTAGGAGAAGTATCAGGCGCTTAGGGGGACAGGAGTTTTAGCATTAGGTGGGAAATGGTGAGACTGAAAAACTTTATTTAGACATACTCTGCTGGGCAAGTAGTTCTTAACTCTGGCTGGAATCTAAGTTACTGTGGAGCTTAAAATTGTGTGTGTGTGTGTGTGTGTGTGTGTGTGTGTGTGTGTGTATGTGTATGTGTGACAGAGACTATGTGAGTGTGTGTGAGAGAAATAGAGACAGTGTGTGTGTGTGTGTGTGTGTGTGTGTGTGTGTGTGTTTATCTATGTACGAGAGGGAGTGTTTTGAGGCCATACTCTTAGAAATCCTGAGTCTATAGAGCTGGACTTGGTCCCACAGTTAGTGGACACACTGACCATGGGTTTCAATATGTGTGAGCTGTTGAGAAATGGAATTTTAGCACACAAGTCACACAAGGCAGGAGCTCTGACGATGTCATTGGAAGTCACAAGGTGTCCATGACAACACATTCTGCTAACCTTATATTAAATTTTTTTTTTTAAAGTATAGATGTGGAAGGGAAAGAGGGAAATATGAAAAGGAGGGAAAAAACCCCAAATGAAGTTGAATCATCTTTAAGATTGTAAGATTGTAGAAAGGGAGGGGAGGGTGGGGGAAAGGCTATGTGAGGCAGGGACTGGGAGGAGAGGAGGACTGTTATCTACTGGGATGTAAGGTGAATTAATTAATTAATTAATTAATTAATAAAAAAAAGAGAGAGAGACTGTATTTCAAATCCTACTTGTGATAGATTGTGGTAACTGTTGATGTAACACGATCCAGAGTCTCCTGGGAAATGGATTCCTGGGTATTCTTTTAAGGAACTACCTTGATTCCGTTATATGGCTGTGGGGAGAACCATTCTAATTGTGGATGGGACTATCCCCTGGGCATGAGAACCTGCACTGCATAAAACAGAGACAGTGAGCCAGCAGTAGCATGCATGTCTTTATAGCTCTCTTAACTGCTACAGTGTGGCCAGCTGTGTCAAGCTCCAGCTGTCCAGACTTCCCCAACACTGTGGACTTGACTTTGAACTGTGAGCTGATGTAAGGCCTTTCTCTTAATTTGCTTGCGTCCCGCTATGCTATCACATCAGGAAAATAAACCAAGACCCCAGCTCTGCTACTCATTTGCAGTGTGATCTTAAAGAACTTTCCTCAGGTAAATAAACTAGAGCTGATAGCCAGCCACACTGGGCCACCCACAGACTCAACTGACACAGTGTGCTTAAAGAATGCTGCCTGTGGAGACTGGGTCTCAAAGGATGCTTCCCTTCCCCCTCCTCTGCCTCTCGCTTATCATTTTCATCTTCATCTTCCTTCACTCCTTCCTTCTTTTCCTCCCTCCATCTCTTCCTTTCTTCCCCCTTTCTTCCCCCTTTCTTCCTCCCCTTCCTCCATCCCTCCTTCTCCCTTCTTTCTCTCCCTCCCTCATTTTTGTACTCCCTCATTCCTTTCCTTCTTTCCTGCTTCGCCCTTCCTCCATCTCTTCCTTCCTGCCCTCCCTCTTTTCCTTCCTCCCTCCCTCCACCCACCCCACCTCTCTGCATTTTACTCTGTTCAAACAGCAACAAAAAGGACAACAGACATTCAGTAAACAGATATCTATGATGAGAAACACTGGACAAAAGTTTTGCCACTGTGGAGCTTACATTCTTGAGGGGAAGACAGACCGTACGCCAGTAATAAGCAAACACGAACCTAAAAGCACGGAGATAATATGTTGAGGACATAAATGAGTGGTGGTCATTGGAGCTGTTTTATAGTATGGGGGAAAGGCTTGAGAGGTTTCCGTGAGTGTGCTGAATTCAGAGGGTTGAAATGAGTGGTGGTCATGGGAGCTGTTTTATAGTATGGGGGAAAGGCTTGAGAGGTTTCCGTGAGTGTGCTGAATTCAGAGGGTTGAATCTAGTAGCAGCGGGAACTCTCCCTGTAGTGGGAACCATGTAGGGACAGGCACGATGCTAAGAGATTCATTCTGCCTTCTTAATTAATGTGATTCTAAGTTTTCAGAATGAGCTTTCCAATTTTTCTTTTCTAAACTTTATGTAATCCCCCCAGCCCCTAATTTGCACTCTGTGAAGAGTCTTAGTGACATGCAGCAGTAGCCTGTGGTTCCTGGAGTTGTGTTGGTAGAGGCTCCGTGTGTGTCCTCTTCTTCTTTTGTTTGTTTGTTTTGTTTATTTTTCGAGACAGGGTTTCTCTGTGTACCCTGGCTGTCCTGGAACTCACTCGGTAGACCAGGCTGGCCTTGAACTCAGAAATCCACCTGCCTCTGCCTCCCAAGTGCTGGGATTAAAGGCATGGGCCACCACTGCCCAGCTAGTGGCTTTTGTAAAGGCAGCCTTATCTCTGCACCTTCTGCCTCTCCTGGCCTCCGCTAGCTGCTTTGCATATGCTCCTTGTAGTTTAATGGCATCTAATGACACTTTTCTGTGAGCTTTGTTGCCAGCTACACTTAGAACAGGAGGCCAGATGCAAGTTGTAGGGAGAGGGCAGCCAAGGCCTCCAGGTCCCCAGGAACTTGGCTAGAAGCCCCATTCACACCAGGAAACACAGTAGAAAAAGCAAACTTGGCACCGGCCACCCGCAGTTCCTCCTCTTGGGAAGCCATGACTGTAGCCGCAGACCCCCAGAATCCTGCTCACCAACTTCAGTGGAGCTGACAAATTCTGAGACACCCGCTTATCTCAGGGTGGCACCTTCTGCCAGCCTCGTGGGGCTGTGTGCTGTTTGGGTTGGCACCAGAGCACAGCCCTCGATTTTATGTAATAAGACACATCAGAAAAGGCTTTTGTGTTCACCGCCTTGGAGCGGGTGCTGGGCGAGACCTCACTTATACCCCATCATTTTATGTACACTCAGTGCTAAGACGTTTCTATGTGGCCTAGTAATTTATTTTCTTTCTAAAAATTTCTTTCTCGGGCCAGTACTATTTTGCTTCTGTTCTGAATTCTCATGACCTGGCTTTGGTTTAAAGATGAAAGATGAATGTAGCCGAGTCTCAGTGTGTGCTGGGAGGGTACTGTTTTTAGAGAAACTGTTTTTGTTTTTGTTTTTTTTTTCCTACACACACACACACACACACACACACACACACACACACACACACGTACATACAAACACACATTGGCGTGCACATGCTGATGAAACACAATGTGTCTGTGTGTGTTCTCAGTTCTCAGTCAAGCTGGCTCCCCCCTTTCCAGTCTGTACCAAGAAAAGGGCATACAAGAAGCAGACAAGGTTCCCTCTGAGAATCCCTGTATTCTGTTTTCACCTAAGGTGAAGCCTATTTTCTGATTTTAACATTTTCTAGTTTGGATTATCAAAGGAAAGGTCGATTAATGTTCCTGGCCAGTTAACTTTGTTATTCATCTCTCTCCTTCCCAGTTTTTTTTTTTCCCTTCCTCTCTCCCTAGCACAGTGTTAAATGTGAGCACGAGGTGTTGGCAACCTCCTTGAGGGAACAGATTGCCCTGAAATAAACACAGCTGGAAACCGACCACCTATTGTTTTTCTTTCTGTTAGGAAATGAAAGAGCCATTTATCAAAGGCGTAGAGCACTGGGCTCCCAGAGCTACTTCAGGGATTTATAACTGTGGGACTGGTTAATGATCAATGCCACCCCTGGGTGTCTGAATGGGCCTGCTAACCTTCTGCCTCCCTGAGTGACTTCCACTGCCCTGGAACAATGAACTCTGGAGTTTTGCTACCACACAAGAGTAGGAGGCGGAGCCTGCTCTGTTCTTTGCCTCCAGCTGAAGCGTGCCGGCTTTGGAGCTTAGCAAAGGAGGGCTTCTGCTGGGAGTTCCTTCTGCCAGCCCCAAGTCTGCAGCTTTGCAGACCTCCTGGGAGCCATCGAAGCTTCTGGAGATGGTCAAGTAAGTTCTGGAAGGAGGCAAAGACGTGTGTGGTTTACAGGTTACTTGATTTACATCTTCAAGTAAAGGGACACTTTTTTAAGTGATGTTCCGCTGGGTTCTGTGTCTCCTGAGGTTTATTCTTGTTGCTGTCGGGAGTTGAATGGTTTGAAATTTGACCCTTGTGAAAACTTCGAACACCGTTAAAATCTCTAACTTGTAGAGAGTGAGGTGTCAGAGGAGACTAGAGGCTGCAAATTCAGGGGCAGAGTGGTGTACGGTGCTGGGTGTTCTTGGGAAGCTGAGGGAGAGCCAAGAGCAGGCTGGATTATTGTTTTGGTCATCTACTCAGTTGGTTTCTGTCCCCAAAGATCTATCCCCGCCCCCCTTCTCTTCCTCCATCTCTTACTTACTTCCTCCAGGTCTTTCTGTCTTTAGATGGATATTTTGATAATTTCTTGCGTTATGGTGTCATAACTAGTTGCCGCTTAAGAATCGCTCCCGATGTGTTAAGCATTTTAAATGGTAATTTTCCTCTAACTTTAAACAGTGATCTTTCCTCACACCTGACATATAGGACCCAAGTTAGCATCGAAGATGAGTAACTTCTATCTAAGATTTCACTGAATGACCACTGGGAGCCCTTACTCCAGGCAGGATATGATTACTTTTGTTTTGTTTGGTAGGACCCTAAGGTGATCTTTGCTGTGCTTTCCTGATTGCCCCTTTGTGTTGCTAGCCATTTGTCATGATTTGAAGCAGGGCATTGGGTTCTCTCAGGAGCAAGTCCTCTCCAACTGCATCTGCTTCTTGCTGCAGAGACTCATGGATGGGGACTCAGAGTTGGCGCTCGTCAGGGTTAGGCTAGCTGTGTGTTTGGGATCTCAGTGTCAGACACAGTACAGTAAAAGTTCTATACAATGTCAATCCACATTGTCTAGGGCTGATTAACTTCATAAATATATGCTAGGTGGCCTCTGAGATTCAGGAAGAGGGAGGAATAATGCATGTACACTGATCCATCCTTCACTAGAAAGAAATGAAGAGAGAGTTGAGAAAAACTGTTTACTTAAAAGGTGTTCCCCAAAGGCTTTTTTTTTTTTTTGTGATTGCTGATTATTGATCGACACTGATCTTGCTGATTATTGATCAACATTGCCTTAACACTACTTGCTGACTTGATCTAGATTCCGAATTTTTAAAAGTATAGAAGCTCAATTAGACTCTGTTTTAGGGTTCTAATAACATAACCTGTTTTAGTCAGGGATTTCTTACTATTTTTTTTTTTTTTTTTTGAAATAAGACACATAGATTGTTTCTCTATGATCATAATGGAAGGGGTCTTTGGCTGTCTCGATATTTTTCATATGCTCTGTCTGGTTTGATTTTTGCGTTTAGTTTAGAGAAGTAAATATTGATGTTATTCTGGATATTACAACGGAGGAGAGACTGAGAGTTAAAAGCCTGTCTGCAGCTAAGAGTATTCTCTGCTCTTCTAGAGGACCTATGTTCGATTCTGAACACCCACAAGCTGACTCCCAAAAGCCTGTGACACTAGTTTCTGGCCTCCTCAGACATGGCATGCATGTGGTACACAGACATACACGCAGGCGAAACACTCATACCTATAGAATTAAAAAGAGTTGTTTTATAAAAAAGGCAGTCTGTAGGTCACTTGCTCAGAGACATAACATGGTGATTTATAAACTCACAGTTCTGTGTCCCCCCATCTTACTCCTCTGGCCCTGGTAGAATAGTGGAACGCTGGGTGTCAGGATACTTCAGCACAGTTGCTAGTGATGTCGTTGCTCATTGTGTGATGCTGAAGATACCACTGAGTTCATTTTCATGCAGAAATCACACATTTCTTAAGTTATTTTATGCCTTAGGGTCTACTGGGATCTCATCCAGGGCCTGTATCAGCACTGATGTACCCACTTTGGAGTACAGAGGGGAGCAGAGGAAAGAAGCAAGAGTGTAGGCATCATATACGTCTTTGCTTCAATTTCTGCCAAGCGCAAATAGCTGTGATCCACAGGTCCTTAACACGACTGACTTTCCCAGTCTGGTCTTTCTGACTCATCAGCAAAGGTGCCTGAGCCAAATACTCCCGTAGTTTCAGCCCAGGGATGGGCAACAGCAGCCTGACCATCTGGACCCCAAGGAAGCGATAACCTCCAGGCACGATCCAGGCTGTTCTCATAATCCTGTTTTAGAGCAGAGTCAATGTATCATTGCACGTTCCTAGTCCTTTTTAGAGCAGAGTCAATGTATCATTGCATGCTCCGGGTAGTTAGACAGACTCTTTCTCCTCAGTGTTTTAGCCTCTCAGAGGTAGGTGAGGAAGAGTGCAGATAGAACAGGAGAGGAGTGGAGTGAGTTAGTTTGGTTTGGTTTGTTTGTTTGTTTGTTTGAGATAGGGTTTCTCTGTGTAACCCTGGCTGTCCTGGAACTCACTCTGTAGACCAGGCTGGCCTCCAACTCAGAGATCCACCCGCCTCTGCCCGAGTGCTGGGATTAAAGGCGTGCGCCACCATGACCCAGTGTCGAGAAGTGTTTTGTGCTCATTTCCACGTCACTAACAACTTCTCTTCGAAAATTTAGAAAACTGTAGGATAATGAGATCAGGGTGACAACATTTTCTTGCAGTTAAAACGAAAACGAATGAACAACCAAAATGTCTTACCTTAGACCCAGTGTCCTCTGCCTTCACGGTTGCTGTATACAAGAACAACCAAAGAAGTTAATGTGACAGTGTTTCAGTAGCTACGAAGGCTCCACCTCTTTAGCAAAAGAGCTGACATTTCTTCTTCAGCCCTGGGGATTAAGCCCTGGTCTCCCTCATGTAGGCAAGTGCTTGCTGGCATACATCCAGCAAAAATTAACATTTTTACCATGATATGCTCACCTGAGCCTAGAGCATTGCCATTTCTGGGCCCAGCTTGCATTTGAGAAGCTGTGTGATGCTCTGGCCCCTGTCCCTGAGTGACTGCTCCCTTAGCAAGTTGTATTCTGAGCCTGGAGGTGAGAGCAGGTGCCTTTGACACCTTTCTCCGTTTGCTTGGAAGTCTCTTCCCTGGCTCTTTCACAATAAGGTGGACTTTAACTTTTTCCTTCTGTCCTTCCCTATAGGCAAGAAGCGAAACCCTGGCCTTAAGATTCCAAAAGAAGCATTTGAACAACCTCAGACCAGTTCCACGTAAGTTGGCCAGATGATGGTTCCGTTCTAAATACTCGTATTTTGCGTGCTTGCTCTGGGGCTCATTTTCGGACTAGCAAGCAAGGTCTTCAGTTTGAGCGTGGTTATTACCAAAAAGAAAAAAAAAATCAGACCTTTGAGAGGAAAGTCCTTTGCTCACTATTCTGAGCTCCAAAACAGTCTGCTAGTCTGCAATGTTCCACAGCTTTGAAGTCAGTGTCTCAAATTACTGGCTGTGTGAGAGCTATGTGCCACATGGGAGCTGAGATCCTATGTATACCCATCAAGTTCCCCAGGTGTGGGCTGGCTCTTTCCTGTACATACCATTGAACAGATAAATAAATCTATGTGTTCATAAGGGGCAATACTCTTAAAAATTAAGTCAAAACAGTAGGGTAGTATTTGATGATATTCATGGCATTTTGACACCTAATCCTGTCTATAGATCCAGAATGCAAGATAAACCAATGGGATATCTCTTGATTAGCTGACGCTTTAGCCCAAAGCTCTAAGTGAGCTCGGGTCCTCTTGTATGTCTGTGAGGTTGGCTGGGTATTGCCCATGCAGCTCGAGGTCTTAAGAATCAATGCCTCTGCCTCCGAGGAGTGAGGAATCCAAGACCATAAACCATAACAGAAGCACTGGAGTGGCAGAGCAAGTGCAGAGAGCTGAACCCTGAGTCTGTATGATCTCAATTCACTAAGCCTCCTTGGAAAGGCAATTTGACCTTAGCTGTGACACATCTTATCAGAAACAGCACCCCCTAGTGTTCAAATCATGAAAAAAAATGACCAAGAGATTGCCCAGTTTAGAGAGGACATCGCATGTCTTACAGCAACAGAGAGACTTTCTCGGGTAGCCAAGAGACTGAATTCAGTTGGAGTATTCCTTTCATGAACATGTGTAGGAGGAAATTCTTCCCCTGCTTACATAAATATTGGGTTCGCCTGCATCGTTTGCGTTTCTTTCCAACTGTAAATGTAAAAAAAAAAAAGAATAGTGTGATTCTGTTTCTTTAGCATCTCTCTCTGGCTTGTAGAAAGCTTGCAGTAAAGTATGATGCTTCCTTGTGCTATCTGTAAGGGATTTTATGGGATTGCACTTTGACATGATTGTAATTAGAGGGAGTTGCAAAACAATGCGTATGAAAATCCAGTGTGCTCTTGCCGGAGTCTGCACACCTGCTTGCCTGCTTGTTAACAATTTATACAGCTGTACAGTGTTCTCATAACCAAGGAAGCCTCGCTGGCACAGATGAGAGAACTTATTTGATTACACTAGCCATACAAGTGCCTATGTGTGTGTGTGTGTGTGTGTGTATGGGTGTGTGCTTTCTTGATTGTACTGTTTTATATTCTGACCAATTATAAATGAAGGATATATATATAGTTTCTCTGCACCTCTGCCAGCATTTAGAGTTGCCCTTGTTAATACATTTTTTTAAAGTCTTTCTGAATAGTAATAAATGACCATAGCTACATTTATCTTGAATATTTCTAATGGTGAATTATGTAGAAATATTTTAGATGCTCCTTTCCCCAGTGGGGCAACTGTGCATATCTTTTTTCTACAACAAAATGTATTGTACTTATGTGTCAAAGAAGCCATAGGCACATGAGTGTCAAGCCTGTAGACTCTGGTAGGGAGCATAGGATCACCTGGAGCTGACTTACTGCCTTGTGAGCCAGTCTTTAGGATCTCTTCACCCCTAAGAGAAGGTCCCTTTATTAACTGTTGAAGCCTCTCTCTATTTCTCATCCATATCTTTTGCTTTTATCTTATTAGAGAATTGTTTTAATTTTTAATTTAATTTTTTTGTTAGCATTTCAAAGAAATTGGGTTTGCTGTGAACTTTTCATATATATATATTTATATACACATATATATGTATATCATTGTATGTTTTTTTTTCTCACCATCTCTACTACCCTCTGTAATTGAGCTTTTTCTTTTTATTATCCCCACCCTGTGTTTGTGTGTGTGTGTGTGTGTGTGTGTGTGTGTGTGTGTGTGTACTTTGTGTACTTGCCTGTGGAGGTCAGAGGGAGTAAATTCTCTCTTTCTACCATGTGGGTCCCAGATAGTGAACTCAGGACCCCAGTCTCCACTGAACTACCCTGCTTCCCTGTGGTTGACTGTTGAGTTATTTATGTATTCTAGGCACAAGGACTTTCTCGGTTATCTCATTTGAAAGTACTTCTTCCAGTGTGTAATTTATCTTTTTCATTCTTTTGGTGAGATTTTTTTTTTTATAGGGCAGAAAAATATGATTTTGATGGAATATTATTTTTTTTGATGTATTTATTTATTTTATGTATATGAGTGCACTGCAGGTGTCTTCAGACCCATACTAGAAGAGTACATCGAATCACATTACATACAGATGGTTGTGAGCCACCATGTGGTTGCTGGGAATTGAACTCAGGACCTCTTGAAGAGCAGTCAGTGCTCTTAACCACTGAGCCACATCTCCAGCCCTGGAATATTATTTATTCTTGTTGTTATTCTTCCTACAGTTTATGCCTCTGGTACCGAGAACTCTTGTTACCTTAGGTCCTGAGGATTCTCAATGATCCTGTTTAGAAAATTTACATTTACTTTGAAGCCTCATATCCATATGGAGCTATGGTTTTTTTTACACTGTCTATTGCACTGAGGGTTTTTATGGTTTGTTTCTGTTGACACATTTCCCGTTGATGTAGTTCAGTTTGCTGTGAACTGTCCCTTCCCTGTTGAATCGCCATTTTACTTTGTCTAATAGTCATTAGGCTATTTCTGGATTTTCTATTCTGTTCTCTTGACTTTTGGGTCTGTTCTTCCTCTGGGCTCACGCTATCTTATTATGACCATAGAGAATGTGGGTTCTCCTATTTTGCTCTTTCTGAAAATTAATTTTTTAAGCCTTTGTAATATATATACACATATATGTCTACACACACACACACACACACACACACACACACACACACACACACGTATTCCAAAGTTACGTTGACCCTTGAAAGAATCTTGTCTTTCCTTGTTAGCTTTAGAATAACCTTGTCCTTGTTCACAAAGACACTGGCTGACATTTTCTTAGGAGTTAAATTTATCCTAGTAGTGAACTGAGGCAGAGTTTACATCTCTCTTACACAGAGCTGCTAGTGCAGGAACGTGATACATTTCTTCAGATATTTAGATCTTCTTTCATCTGCTTCCCGTGTGTTGCGATTAAAGGTGTGCACCACCAGGCCCAGCAAGTTTGTTGATTTCCTTAACACAATTTGTTTTTTTTTTTCTCTCAATGTTGTTTCCCATCCTTTTAAAATAAGTTCACCTGAAGTTATCATCTTTGTCTTTTCTTTTATTCTGAGATAGCCTCTCACTTGCAACCCTAGCTGGCTGGAACTTGCTATATAGATTAGGTTGGCTTTAAAGTTATGGAGATCC
Source organism: Rhabdomys pumilio (assembly GCA_030674055.1). Taxonomy (NCBI): domain Eukaryota; kingdom Metazoa; phylum Chordata; class Mammalia; order Rodentia; family Muridae; genus Rhabdomys; species Rhabdomys pumilio. Next base: position 11,353,561 of record JANHMN010000002.1, on the reverse strand, counting down.
AACTGCCTTTACCCCTGTAGTGTTAGGATTAAAGGTGTGCACTACCGTGCAAAACTCCTAAACCTGTATTCTGATACTGAGTTGAGCATGTAATTCAGTGTTAAGATACTTGCCTAGCTAGGTGGGCTGGAGAGATGGCTCAGTGGTTAAGAGCACTGACTGCTCTGTCAGAGGTCCTGAGTTCAATTCCCAGCAACCACATGGTGGCTCACAATCATCTGTAATGTGATTCGATGTACTCTTCTAGTGTGTGTCTGAAGATAGCTGCAGTGTACTCATATAAATCAAAAAATAAAAAAATCTTTAAAAAAAAAAACTTGCCTAGTATGTGAGGTTTGACTTTAGATCAAATATGTATGTATGTATGTATGTATGTATGTATGTATGTATATGTATGTATGTGTATATGTATATATGTATACATACACACACATATATGTGCACACACATATGTATATACACGTATATGTATACACACATATCAACCACTCAGCTGCTTTATAATTCTTTTCTTTAAATCTTTTATTTTTTACTCTTTTCTAATGTTTGCCAATTTTCTGTATTTTATGGATTTTGAAAGCATTCCTAGGTATAAAGAAGAGGGCTAGAACCCAAGGACAGAAGTAGTTTCTAGTCTGTTTCTTCTTGGAGTAGAGCATACTTTTAACATAGGGTTTTGTTCCACTCCGTACACTGGAGAACACTGCTTTGATGGACTTTAGCATTTTTGCTTGTAGAGTCTTATTAATACTGAGGCTTAAATTTAGCTCTAAACGTAGAGCTTCTGCATTTTGCAATTTTCTAGGCAGATCTGATATTGAATAGAGACAAGTGCCATTTATATTCCTCCCCTTTCTGCTGCGTTGGAGTAGAACAGAGAGCCTGGAGTGCCATTCCTTAGCTTGCCCTGTGTGGATTTATGGCATGCTCAGTCTCGAGTCACTGTCTTTGCCTCTGGTTTCTGAGTTGTCACCTCTCTTGACTGGTAGTAACTAGTTCAAATTCAACTCTAGGCTAATAATTAGCAGTTCATTTAACCCTGACAGGTCACTTGGTATGTGTGTCAGGGAGTTTTTCTTATTCATTTGGGAAGTGAAACAGACTATTCAAGGGTTGGGTGCTGTGTGCAAAGTCCTTCGGCATAGTTTCACATTTGGACTCTAAGCTTCTCCAGGTTAATACCTTAGTTTAGGCGGGATTCCTTGTTGCGGCAAACTTAAGTTTCTTCTTCAAAAGATTAGGACCAAGTGAGAGGATCATTACTGAGATTGGAAACACTTATCTGTGGCCTAGATCTTGGTCTGTCAGAATAGCTGCTTCATGAAAGGTCACTGCAAATTGTTTCGTTTGACAGCATAGTTTTTAGGCATACAAGCTGGTGTATAAGGCTAGGGATACTGGAGGCTCAGCAATCTTCTTAGCTATATGTGAGATCATACCTAACGGTTCTTGGTTAGTAAATGAGAATCTTTGACCTCTGTAGCAAGAATTTATTATGGTATGGCTCTGGGTTCTCACATCATTATCTTATTGAAGAATCTTAAATCATTTTCTGTCTTTTGATGTTAATTCTTCCCACTGAAGTGGAGACACAGCACCTTGAGTATCATAAAAGGTAAAGAAGCTGTTTTGTATAGATGTCCCTGACTCAGGTGGGCACTTAATAAAATAAACAAGCAATGCATATAAAAGTAACCAGCGAGCTGATTACCTGCATAGCAGGCAGGTGTTTAATAAAACAAATGAATAGTACACGTAACAGTTACCAATGAGCTGGTTCTTTGTATACAGTTGTAGATAAATAAAAAATTATCAAACTAGGCCATCACTGGTGTTAATATGAACTATGTGTCTTAGGGAACCTTTGGAATACCTTTGGTCTTCCAGTGAATAAATTTTTTTGCTAAGTTTGGTTCTTTCCCCAGAGGAATAAAATACTGAATAATTGACAAGAATATCCACCCATGGTTTTAGCCTCTTGTGGCTAACTGTGGCCACCTCAGGCAAATTAATATGTTCAACCTTGGACGGGGGTGGTGGTGTGTGTGGGGGGGCACAGTGTCAGCTAATCCAGCCTGAGCTGTCAGGCTTGGCCCCATCCTTTGATGCTTTTGGCAGACCTGATGAACCCAGAGGCCCGAGGCTTGGGTGGATTAGTCATTTTCATTAGAAGCCTGAGTGTTGGAAACCTGTCCCTTGACTCAGTCTGATTTGCATGGGAATCATGGAGTGGGTAAAGCACTTTATACAGCTTTTTAACTTCTTTCTTCTCTTCCTTCTTCGGTTGAGGCTGAGGATCGGGTGACATGAGTTTTATATTTAGTGTAGTCATCAATTATGTTTCTTCATAAAATTGCTGAACTTTTCTGGCATGCATTTTCCTTCTTTTAGAAAATGGCACCATGCCTTACGATGTTGCCGTGAAATATAAGCAGAGATCAGAGCCAGGGGCAGCAAGCGTTTGGGAAAGCTACAGAGAAAGTCTTTTGGGCCGCAATGGGCCATGATGGCATTAATTGTATATTTTTTTTGTTGGTTATAGAATATTGTAGAATCATTAAATACATGAAAGTCTTTCATAGCTGGGCCATAGGCTATGCTTTGTTAGCCACGGTTTCAAATAGAAGATTTGATCTGGAACAGGTCCTATCCACTGATCTCACTGTTGGCAAGAAAATGGAGGTAGCAAAAATATTTAGTGACTTCTCTTTTTCCTCCATAGCTTTACAAAGGCAAGATGTCAAAGATTTTATTATTAGTCACTTATTTTTAGTCAAGTTACATTTGCCTTCCTATTTTAGGGCTATCACAATTAGTGCAAACAAATTGTAACAACTAAGCAAAAACAGCTTTGACTTGTTTTAAGAATGAGAAATTAGGGGGTAGAGAGATTCCACAGATATGAGTGCTTACTCCTCTTGCAGAGGACCTGAATTTTGTTCTCAGCGCACATGTTGGGTGGCTCACAACCACCTGTAATTCCAGTCCCAGGGGATCTGATGCCCTCTTCTTGCCTCTGTAGGCACCTACACTCATGTATGCATATCCACACACAGATGTACACACACGTATACATAACTTGAAAAAAATACAAATAAATCTGAAAGAAGAATGAGAAATGTAGAAACTTGATTCTTCTGGCAGGCTTTTCTGAAGGCAAATTGCCTCCTTGGAAACAGGACACAGGTGGGCATCATAACATGTCCACGACACTTCAGTTGTCTTCTCTCCTCTCCCGATCTATCTCGTGCTTTGAGTTAGCATAGGAAAGCTTTCAGTGCCAAGCTGAAATGATGTTTGAAGTAAGGGAGGGCTTGCCCTGAAAGTCTTAGGTTGACAGTCACACTTATCTTTCTATTTCTTCATCCCTCCTCACGTTCATTATTTTATCTGTGTATTTGGTTTCAGCAGAACAGATAAAACCATAATACACAAGGAGAAAATGAACATTCAGCAAGTGTCTCGATTGTCTTTCGGTTCCTGTGTGATATATACTCTTAGGGGAGGAAAGGATTTATTTGGATTATACTTCCAGGTCATGGCCTGTCACTGAGGATAAGAACTGAACCAGGAACTTGAAAGCAGAAATTATAGAGGAACTCTGTTCTCTGGCTCCGTCTTGGGCTCAGCTACAGCTCATGCTTAGCTAGCTTTATTATATAACCCAGGTCTACATGAATGGGAATAGCACCGCCCATGGCGGGCTGGGCCCTCCTAAGTTAATTCCTAATTGAGATAGTTCTCCACTGGTATGCTCACAGGCCAATCTGATCTAAGTGGTTCCCAAATCTATGCTCTCTGCTCAGATGATAGTAGACTTCTCAAATCCACAGTTCCATCTAACTAGGGTGGCAAGTGATCCTTACTCTCTCCCTTTTGCCTATTCTCCTTTTCCCCTCCCCCATTTTCCTTTATTTCGCTGGGCAGACAGTTTTGGCACGAATGTGCGTCCAAGGAGACGTGAATTGCCAGGCCACTTGTTCTTTGTGAGGAGAGTGCGTCAACATCCCCTGTCTGCATTTGCCTCTTGTTCTGTTTGCTTGATCACGTGAAGCACATGCGTCTTTTTATCTCTTACTTTTGGCGCCTTTATTTTGAGAAGGTCCCTTCTAAGTTCCCAACGAGGTACCCAGGCAGAGCTAATCACTTTTCTCTTCAGCTGATTTCTACCAACCCAGAGCACAGATAATAAAAACCAGTGCCCAAGAGGAGACCATGGAAACGCAAAGTCAGCAAACCTCTGGCTCATGAGACAATCCCGGAATAGAATGTTCCCTATGTACAGAAGAAATGTCACTGGACTTGGGCCTGTAGATACGAAAGTATGCTGAGATGGTAGTCAGAAGACCTGAGTTCTTCCTGGTTGGGAACAAGTCATTTGTCCTCCCTAGACCTTTTGGCCACCCAATGAAGTAGGGAGGCGGTGACATAGTATTTTGGAGTTCTTGTTCTTTGTGAATTTTGTAAATTAACAAGACAACATTCTAGTTTACTTTTTTAAAAAAATTATGAAAACAAATGGTAAAAATAATTGAACATGTTGATACTCTTGAATGAATGAAAGGGTTTAAAGCCTTACTGCACCAAAGTATTATTGTCTATACCAGAGCTATGTATGTTTTTTCCACTCATGACCTGTTTTTGGTCAACAAATTTTAAAATACAACCTCATGTAATAGGTTCTGAAGAGGAATATGTATCAGACATCTACTGATAGTAAATCCTAAATTACTTAATTTTAAAGTAATTCCTTGGCGTATGTATAATTAGCCATTCATACATAATTAAAGCCAATTTACACACAAATGATACAGATATGCTTGCTTGTCTTTACATAAACAATTGAATTGTGGCTGAATATTTGATACTGCAGTATGTAGGGTGTCTTCCGTGTTTCTCTGAGTTGATCAGTGTTTTTAATCTCGTAACTGTCAATACCGAGAGTGCCACTTGCTATAACTATGTATTGTAAAACAAGCAAGAGTATAGTTAGGGCCATTTCAGACATTGTTTGAAATTCTGTCCAAATCCCAAATCAAAATACACTCAACAGTTGTTTTATAAAACTTTAAGTCAGCATGTCAAACAGAAGTTTTAAAAATGAGAGATTTTAGTACGATGCAAACCACTCGGATACTTAAACACCAAGGGATGTTAGTAGGACGGTATTAAAGCCTTGTTTCCCATCACGGAACCATCACGAAGCAGAGAGGTTTGTATGCCCAGTGAAATCACATCAGTAATCATGTACAGTAGTCTGTAATTGCATCCGGGGTCCTTCAGGCGGTGTTCATTGACGTGTCGTGGCATGTGACAGTACATGCTATGGAAAGGATGTGTGTTGTGTGCTCAAAACTGAGGCTGCAGAGAGGCCACCCCATGCAGCACAGGTGAGTGCTACCAGGAACCAATCCGTTTGACGATGGCTTTGATTTTCAATTGACTTTTGGATGTTCAGAAAGCTCTTCCTGGTGTCAGTTTTTTTTCATAACCACCAGAGTTATACAGCACATGGGGGTCAGAAGCCATGATTTCAAAAGCTTTGTTCTATGTGACACTTCAAGGCCGTACATTTATTGAACATTTACTGTAGGGTTTTGCTTGTTGTATCTCAATTAATACTTATCCCCATGCTACTAAGTGTATGTATTACTATTCCATGTTAAAGAAGAATCAGATACTCAGAGAGATGGTGTGAGTGGAACCCAGTGTATTTTATTTCAAGCCCCGCGCTCCTCCTGCTGTCCCTCTGTTTGACCGTGAACTTACACCTGCTTCCTTAGAGCAAATCTATCAGCTGACCTATGTGGGAAGGACACAGTTGACCAAATACCTCACACTGCTTCTTTTATCCCTTATCTTTCTTAGGCCGCCTCGAGATTTAGACTCCAAGGCTTGCATATCTATTGGAAACCAGGTGAGAAAAGTCATGCAGTATGGATTTAGCCTTTTGATCTCTTGTATGCACGCTTCCCCACTGGACACTGAAAAGTCCAGTTCCTGTGGTGGAATGTCAGGGGACAGGGTTAAAAAAGGGTTTTAAATTAAAAGGGGGATCTGACTCCTGGTGCTTTTGCTATTTTGAATTGTGAATTGTAATCAAGTGATTGTGATCCCCAAGGAGGGCATCTGAGTGCAATAATAGGTGCATCTCTTAGGATGGTGCTTCTCAAAGCTACACAGGTCTAGTTGCTATTAGCCAGTCAGAGAGTCTAAGGTGTAGATAGATTCAGAGGCACAGTTTGAAAGCTGAGTTGGGTGGTGTTGTGTCTATTACTGGGGACAAGCATGTTGTCTACCATGGGATCCTGAACACTTTCTGATGCTTTTGGTTTTGAGTGGCACCTTGACATGTTTAAAGGCTTGTGGCTGAGCTATCACACCAAGGACACCAGAAGAAAACGGATAAAAGGTAGCCTACTTGGTGTCCTGTTTAGTACTCACCTTCCACTTGTGTGGCTACCTTTCCTCCTTGCAGAACTTTGAGGTGAAGGCAGATGACCTGGAGCCTATAGTGGAGCTGGGACGAGGTGCGTACGGGGTGGTGGAGAAGATGCGCCACGTGCCCAGCGGGCAGATCATGGCGGTGAAGGTAGAGTTGACATTCCGCAAAACGTTTTATTTCTTCAGTGTATGTGTTTGCCCATCTCGACTGTGAACTGGCTCTTTTTTTTTTACAGAAGCAAAACAACCCACAATAGAATTAAAAAAAAAAAAAAAAAAGAAGTACTCTTTTTTGTGGATCTTGAACTTTGAGGAAGGTGATCTGTTGGCCTGAGTCATATCAACTTTATATTTATTTTCTAAGTCTTCCTTGTCTCCCACTTATTGTTTTTAAAGAATGTTTTTTAGAGAGAGAGAGAGAGAGAGAGAGAGAGAGAGAGAGAGAGAGAGAGAGAGAGAGACAGTCTGTCTATGAACCTAGAGGTACAGGTACACTTGGAGGGCAGAAGATGGCTTTAGATTACCTGGAGCTGGAATTATAGGTAGTTGTGAACCACTTGATTTGGGGCCCAGGAACTGAATTCTGGTTTTGCACAAGCACAGCATGTGCTCTTAACCCCTGAGACATCTCTCTAGTCCCTACAACTGTGTAACTAATTACACTTAAAATGATTTATAGTGCTTTAAAAACCTCATCTATTACCCATACAAATAAAATTTCCTTGATTATATTGAAGTGTGATTATCCTGTTGTCGTTTTTATAAAATCAGGTTCTAAACAAAGGACTCGTTAATGGCATATTGTGTTGGTTTAAAAGAAGTAACCCTTGAAAAATCAAGAAGCAAAAACTGAGAAAGAAAATAGTCTATATTTGTAGGGAAAGAAGGGTAGAATGTATCTAGCGTTGATTACGTAGATTTTGAGCTATGGACGGAAGTTTGGAGTCAGCCTACGTGGCTTAAGTGGATTCTGCGTAGTCGAGGGGTGACCTCATAATGTGGGAAGCTGTATGTCCAAATGACAGCATTTTATGTTAGAGACACAATCATCTGTGCCTTTTTGTCATCCAAATTCATCCCAGAATGAATTTCTAAGTCATACTTAAGGGTGACTATAGCTACAGTATTTCAAGGGTTCCCCCAAGGTGGGGATTTTCACCTTTATTGCTATTTTATTTTTCTTTTAAAGATTTATTTATTTTTATTGTATGTGCATGTATGTGTGTGTGCCTGACTGCATGTGTATGCACCATGTGTGTGCAGTGCCTACAGAGGCCAGAAGAGGGCATCAAATCTTCCAGAACTAGAGTTACAGACAGTTGTGAGCTGTCATATGGGTGCTGGGAATTGAACCTGGGTCCTCTGGAAGAGCAGCCAGTGCTCTTAACTGCTGATCTGTTTCTCTAGTCTTGGCTGATTTTTTTACTTTTGGGACCCAAGTAAACAGAGAGTAATCAAGGGTATTATATTTTGCATTGAACAGATATAAACGTTAAACTGGGTTGGTTTTGCTGCTTTGAAATGCTTTCCCATTCTCTGCTCTATACTGTGTTTTTGCTTCTATGAAGGGGCTGGTCGGGAAGTCAAATGGTCAACCATCTTCGTTTTTTTTTTTTTTTTTCATTTGTTCAAACAGCTAGTGTTTAGAGATGCTGTGGGTAAGTTTCTGCAAACAGTGTGAAGTTTGATTCTGTCGTTAGGATTAGGATAGGTCTTTGGTGGGTCCCTGCTTTGCAGGTGACTCTTCCTCAGAGTAGTAACCATATGTCGTTTGATATGTGTTTCCATTCAGCGGATACGGGCCACAGTTAATAGCCAGGAGCAGAAACGGCTACTGATGGATCTGGATGTTTCTATGCGAACAGTGGACTGTCCATTTACCGTGACCTTCTATGGTGCACTCTTCCGGGAGGTAGGTGATTTTTCAGGTCAATGTCCAAGGAGAACAACAATGTGGAAGAGTCTCTAATCTCATTGACTCACTGCCAGGTGGGCTGCTCTTTGGAAAAAAAAAATCTTGTTTGCTTTTAAATGGTTTCAAATCATGAGGAGGAACCACCCCTTTCTTTCAAAAGCTCAAACAAGAATTAGCCTTTTGGGGAAATTGTTGGTTATTTTTTTCTTTTTTTCCATTCCCTCCTCATTGATAATCCTTGGACTTATTGGTCTCCAGGGCGATGTGTGGATCTGCATGGAGCTCATGGATACGTCACTAGATAAATTCTACAAACAAGTTATTGATAAAGGTCAAACAATTCCAGAGGATATCTTAGGAAAGATAGCAGTTTCTGTGAGTATATCATGAACCCCACCTACTCGAGAACGGGAAAAGTCCAGGTTTCATGTCTTTGCCTAATAACTGCCATCTAACACCTCTCTGTTGGGTACTGTGTCAGTGGGAGGCTGATCAAACACCATTTTTTTTCCAGTCTCTGTGCTGTACATACAGCCATTGACCTGGTTTGATAAAGTATGCTAAATGCCTCTATTTTAGTTTTGTTTCTCTGGCTTTGATAAAACAAAACAAAACAAAACAACAACAACAACAACAACACACACACACACACACACACACACACACACACACACACACATAACCAAAACCTAAAACAAAGCAAACACTAAACAGCAACAACAAGACCCTTACAAAAGCAACCTAGGTAAAAAAGGGTTTATTTAGCTCACAATTCCAGGTTATAGACCAGCATTATAGAGAAGTCAAGGCATGAGGAACTCGAGGCTAATCATATTCCATCCATAGTTTAGGGCATAGAGCACTGATTTAATGCATGTGTTTTGCTTTCTCTATTCTTATGCAATCTAGCATCTTAGACCTAGAGAATGGCGCCGCCCACAGTGGGCAGGGTCGTCCAGCTTGAATGAACAGAATCAAGACAATCTTCCACAGACAAGACAAACTTGATCTCAAGCCCACTAGTTTGCTCTATTTAGACTCCCCTTCGAAGTGTTTCTAGATTGCATCACATTGACAATTAAACCTCATCACCATGGCTTCCATGCCTGCATTATTCATCTTTGACCTATCACTTCCACACTGTACTCAGACATACCTTAGTTCAACTCATTTGTAGAGTTTTTAATGTTTTCTTTCTTGTAGAGTTTTTCATGCTTTTTTTTCTTCCTTTCTTTTTTAAAGATTTATTTGTTTTATATATGTGAATACACTGTAGCTGTTTTCAGACACGACACAAGAGGGCATAGGATCCCATTACAGATGGTTGTGAGCCACCATGTGGTTGCTGGGAATTGAACTCAGGACTGCAGGAAGAGCTCTCACCAGCTCTAATGATTTCTTAACACTAAGGTGTAAAAGGAATTAGAAGACAAGGCAACCTTAATGGCTACCAAGGTTCAGGAGGTAGAGGAAAATGATGGTTAACAGAGCTGAAAGAGCTGCCTTAAGATACAGTCTTACAATTGTATCTGTTTACGATACAATGTTACAATTGTATCTGTTCTAAGATACAATCCTCTTTGGTGGAGGTGTCCAATTTAGGTAGCTGCCTGTTGTTTTCCCCACTACTACTTGAGAAAAATCACACATTCAGCAACTATAAGCAGGGAGCGTTAATAAACCTGAATACACTTAGCATTTAGCTTCTTTCCAGTGATGGGCTCAATAATCTGACTCTGTTTCTCTTGCAGATTGTAAAAGCATTAGAACATTTACACAGTAAGCTCTCTGTTATCCATCGAGGTAAGCATGTGTAGCGCTGTCTTGGCGGTTGCTTTTGCTAAGTTTGTTTCTTTTTCCTGGTGTTCTCCTTTCCTCTCCCACTCTTCCCTGAGCACATGGGGGTGCGGATGAGTTAGGCAGAAGAGCTAAAGGGTTTTCCTTTGGGATTGCAGAAAAAAAATGTAAGTAGTTGTGTTACTTTTTTTATTACTGTAACAAATCACTCGACACAACCAACTGATGAAGAGGAAAGCTTAGTTTGGGTCAGTCTGGGGTTTCCTAGTCTTGTTGCTTTTTTGGCCAGTGGTGAGGTGATGCAAGATGGTGGGAGCATGATGTAGAAGAAGTTCATTCCCCTTATGGCCAGGAAAGAAATAGAGATGATGTGATAGGCATCCCATAATCCTCTTCAAGGGCAGTCTCCCGTGACCTAAAACATCCCTCCAAGTCCCACCTGGAGGTTTCAGCCTCACCCAGTAGGGCTAAGCGGGGACTAAGCCTGTGTAGCATGTGGGCTTTTGGAAGACGTTTATAAGATTTAGGCTGTAAGCCATGGCCATTCTTTACCTTGGCTGAGAATATAAGAACAAATGAATTTTGTATTATACCTAAATTAAATAGAAATTCACCAAGGAGAGCTATGGAAAGCATTGAGAATTTGAAAGTACCTGAGAGAAAGCCCCAGCTTGTACTGGGCCTCCAGCAGGAGGAGGTGATTAGAAAAGCATAGTCACATGACAAATCAGAACCTGAATCTTCACAAGAACCCCAGATGTGTCTGTGTGGGTGTAGTGTGGAAATTTCCAGAACAAAGCAGGGCCTTTCCAGGCTGTAGGAAGTGGGAAAACAATGACTTTTTCTCTTTTTTTCGGTTTGTTTGTTTGTGCGTTGCTTCCTTTTCCTCACCCTTCCTCTTCTCCTGTTAGCTCTTAATTTTTATTAATTTTTATTTGTGTGAGTGCATGCGTATATGCGTGTGTGCATGTGTGTGTGTCTTTCTCACGCACACATGTGTGTGAGTGTGCTCACCATGCACACACGTGGAGAAGGGTGTCAGGTTCTTGCTCTTTCACACCCTGCCTCATTTCTTTGAGACAGGATCTCGTATAGAAGCAGCAAGCAAACCCCAGTGATTCTCCTGTCACCCCACAGAACTGGGCCAGTGGTGTGCATGACCATGGCTAGCTTTTAATGTGGGTTCTAGGGATTAAACTCAAGTCTCTCATGTTTGTACATTGTGTGTGTGTGTGTGTGTGTTTGTATGTATGTATGCCCAGCCATCCTCAGCTCTGTTATATCTCCATCCAGTTTCTTAACAATTTAATCTATTCACCTACCCTTGTCTATCCATTTATCTCATACAATCATTTTTTTCAGTTTTGTTTTTAGGTGTATATGTGTGCTTATGTATGTATGTGTCTATGCCACATTAGTGCTGTTCCCATAGAGGCCAGAAGAGGGCGTTGGAACTCCTGGGACTAGAGCTACAGACTTGTCATCTGCCTGATGTGGTTGCTGGGACCTGAGCTTGGGTCCTCTAGAAGAACAGCAGGTTCTCTAGTGAATGAGGCATCTCTGTAGCCTCTAAAGTCACCTTTAGTATAGATGCTTATAGTAACATTAAGAAGACCTAAGAGTCATCTAGGAAAATCCATCCTGTAAAAATTCTATGTAGGGATTCTCGATAAAGGGATAACTAGAAAAACTTTAACCAAACATCCTGGAACTAGGCAAGTACCATAAATGGAAGTAGTATCAAAAAAAAAAAAAAAAGAAAAAGAAAAAAAAAAAGGAGTTCATTATTGCTGGAAGGTTCTAGACAGGGATAGCTTGCACTTTATACATTAAGTATGTTTTTCAGGGAATTAATAGAGGTATGGGTAATTCTTAAACTGTGAACTTGGATATGATGTAAATTGCCCCATACAGTGTACCTGCCTTTGCGAGCATTATTTGGTAGCAGTAAAGCTGGGGAAAATAAGAGCATGGGGCATAAACAGGAAGCGAGCTAGAGATAAGAGCATGTATGCAGATCGTCTGAAGGTGCAGAAGTCGTTTGAACTTTTTTCTTCGAAATACTGAAATATAATTTTTTAGTTAGAGCATATACAAAGCTATGGGAATAATAAAATATTTGGCATGCCATCCAGTTTAAGAGAAAAATAGTAAGGTGATTACTTAAAATATATTATTGTTTTATTATATTTTTATGAGTCAGGGTTTCTTTTAACCCAGGATGCTCTCAGACTTGCTATGTAGCTAGAAGATCCTCCTGCCTTTGTCTCTAAAGCACTGGGATTGCAGGCCTGTGCCATCATGTCCGGCTGAAGAACTAACTTTAGAATAAACTTATTCTTTTTATTCATCTGCGGAAAGAGTCTCAGAGGGCACCTGTTAAGTGGCCTTTCTTGTTTCATCACCACTAGAGAGCAACAGTTCTTCTCTTGGTGTTCGTCAGTGGGTGGGTTATGTTTTGCTAACCGGAATGGTTCACTTGTCACCTTCTTCGGTGACCTGCCCATGTTTGAGCATGGCCTAGTTTATAACGTTTTACACTAGGGTGGTCTCTGATGAGTCTCTTAGAGAGATGTCCATCAAAATGGGTTGCTGTGACCACACTTGGCGTATTGTTGTTTTACTCTTTGCTTTTTCATTCTTCAGCTTCGGATTTTTATTCGAGGTATTCAGTAGAGCATGGTGTGTATGGTATGTATGTTGTATGTGTGTGTAATGTGTGTGTGTGTAATGTATATGTGTACCCAATATGAGTATGGGTGCTTACGTGCCACCACTTCCTTCTAGAGGTCAAAGGGCAATCTTAGGTGTTGGTCCTTGCCTTCTATCTTATTTGAGACAGTACCGTGTGGGTCACTGCTGTGTACATCATGTTAGCTGACCCCTGAGCTCCTGGGGAGTGTCTTATCTGTGCCTCCCTTCTCCATACAAAAATTGCTGGGATTACGCACGCACGCATGCATGCACGCACACACACACACGCACACTACACGGGGCTTTTTTCACGGGTGCTGAGTATTTGAACTCAAGTTACCATGCTTGGATGACAAATGCTTTTTTACCCATTGAGCCATCTTCCCAGCCCTCATAGATCACTTTGGTTTGGTAATAGTATTTCTTTTTCTTTTTAAAATTCTTACTCCACATACGGAAGCAATGAAATAAGATAAGCAGAGGAGACAGGTTTTCCCATTTTGAGGTTCACAGTCCTGAAAGACACAGACAAAGCGTGAAGAATTAAAAACCCAACTGGAGAGGAGCACGCTGCGTGCAGCTGTGACGACATCTGGATCGGTGGTGACATTTGTGTTAGGGCAGCTTGGCAAAGACAGCCCTGCAAGGCAAGTGGAGAATCTAGAGCCCTCTAGTGGTGAAGTAACTTTCGATGCTTTCCTTCAGATGTCAAGCCTTCTAACGTGCTCATTAACACACTGGGCCAAGTGAAGATGTGTGACTTTGGAATCAGTGGCTACCTGGTCGACTCTGTTGCTAAAACGATCGATGCCGGTTGCAAACCATACATGGCTGTAAGTACCAGCATGCGTGCGTGCACATGCCTGCATGCGCATGAATGTCTGAGACGTGCACCTGCATGCAAAGCCAGGCAAGAAAGTAAGAAATGCATGCCAATGATGGAGAATTGGGATGAGCCTCAGATTTGAGAAAAAAATCTGCCTTGTGTCATTTTCTTTAAGGTCTTATGTCAGAAATCATTATCACTTGCTCCAAATATTGTCGACATCCTTTGAGGTTGCTGTAACAAAATACCATAAACTGGACACCTTACAGAACACAGTTTGTTTGTTTTTTTAAGTGAGTTTTTTTGCTCTGGGAAGTCCAAGATCAAGATATTGGAAGACTCAGGCTGTGGTGAGGGTCTGCCTCTCTGCCTTATTTGAGGCTCCTGGTTGCATCCTCAAGTGCTGGAGGGAGCAGGGGATCTCTCCAAAGATTCCTTTATGAGGATACTAACCCCATTCATGAGGAACTTATCCCAAATCCACAGTCATCTTACAGAGATCAGACTTCCTGTTATGGTCACAGGTGGGATAAGGTTTTTCTTTCTTTTTTTAAAATTTACTTTATTTATACAAGTACATGTAGCTGTCTTCAGACACACCAGAAGAGGGCATCAGATCCTATTACAGATGATTGTGAGCCACCATGTGGTTGCTGGGAATTGAACTCAGAACCTCTGGAAGAGCAGTCAGAGCTCTTAACTGCTGAGCCATCTCTCCATCCCCCATGTGTTTTAACATGTGCATTTTGGGATGACACGAAGATGCAAACCATAGCATGTATATTGCCTTTCGGAATTAACTCAAAGGGGCATATTATTTGAAAATGCATGTAAGTACTGGGCACGGGCACTCAGTTTTACACAGTGCCTCGAGTATTGAGTATTTGCTTGATTGCTAAGGATAGAAGAGTATGGGGAACTTAAATGACCCACACAAGGCACAAGGCAGTTCTGGTCATCACAGAACTCCCAACCGGAGGAACGAATTTATCTTGGAAGGGACTTGCGTTTGTGATTGAAAACTTCTTGTCCATGTTTGAATAAAATCCCTGAGATCTCTTAACATCAGACGGTAGCTATTAACTTCTTCAGGCTTTGGTGAGTTTTGAGCTGTTGATATTTTTACCAGGGATAATTTTAATGGATAGAGGGGCTTTTGAATGTGTACCTTTGTTCCTCTTAAGGCAATTAAACTTTGTTATGGGGTATCTGAATTCATCCCTGCCTCTAAGAAAAGACCAATATAAAAAAGGATAGCCCTGTGGAGACATTTCATAACTTGTGATTAGCCAGTCTTTTGGCCCAGGAGGCCAAAAGAGAGAGAGTCAAGAGAGTCATATAACTCATATGGCAAGTGGTGACATCTCCTCATGAGTCTTTATTGAGCTACATAGCATTGTAAGTGTCTTTCTGTTTCTTAGCTGTCTGTCTCCTTTGCAGCCTGAACGAATAAATCCAGAGCTCAACCAGAAGGGATACAGTGTGAAGTCTGACATTTGGAGTCTGGGCATCACCATGGTAACCTATGATCATCATTGTGGGCTACAAGGTTCTGAGTGCAAACCTGGATGGGGTGGGCTTTGGGGACCCAGAAGCAAATGTCCTTGATATCACACTTGGGTACCCTTTCCTGCCTGAGATGGCAGGTCATTTTCCAGGACTGACTGTTTGCAGTACTGTACAGTGGAAACCGTACAGTGAGATCTGGCAGTCCAAATCTCCCCCTTTTCTGACTTTTACTAGTCATATGACTTTCAAAAACTCATGTATTCTCACTGACGATCTTTCTGACAGAAAAGGGATAAGTAGGATTTTTGTAGTTTAAATTAAGTGATCAGGATCAAGACAAGAAGCTTAAGTTACAAAACCAGGACCACAAAACAAACAAACCAAAACAAAGCAAAAAAGCAATCCCTCCCCCATCCTCATGCTAATGTGTGTGGTCCCTGATAGGCCAAATGTACTGGATTGTCTACTTTATTTTAATATTTGAGACCAGATCTCATGCAGCCCAGGATTGTCGTCAAAATCTATATGTAGCTCAGGATGGCCTTGAACTTCTGATCCTCCTCTCCCAAAGTCCTAGGATTGCAGGCATGCGCCATCATGCTCGCTTTGCTACCATGCTAGGGATGGACCCCTGGATTCAGGGCTGCTACGTAGGCACTCTGCTAACTGGGCAATGTCCCAAGCTCTTGCACCAGTTTCACGGTGGAAGATTTGGATGTTGAAGTTAGATCTATCCTCAGAACATGATAATGGATAGTGTACTTTCCCAAGCACGGTCCTATGGCCACACAGCCAGTGCCTTATCTGTAACCTCTGTGACTGTACACTTTCAGTATATCTCTGAGGTCTGGAATTACCCACTGTGGTCCTGGCTACTGCCCAGGACCAGCAGCTGGTTATATCCAGTGAGTTGTTCCATGTCCCTGCCCAGAAAACATGTGATTCTGTAACAGCAGAGTGGCCTTTACCCAAGTCCAAAAAAAGATCAGTCAGTAACTTATTTATTTATTTTTTATTTTTCCATTTCACCAAGAGGCCTGTAGGTGGCAGCACAGTGCTGCCAAAGTCTTTCAGCATTCCCATACTTGAAAAACTGGTTGTTTCCTGTATTGAACTTCAATGCTCTTGGCTGATAAGTTTTTTATGAAATAGGTCCGGGTGTTATCAAGGGACTCGTTTATTTAGTTAGCTTTAAATATCTGTCACTGGTAAGACAATATTTAAAAAATGTAGCTAGCACTAAGATTTTGTGAGAACGGGTTATTAGCTTGTTTTTTTTTCCCCTCTAATTAGACTTGAGCTTCATCTCTAGTTCTCCTTAAAAATAACAAACAACAACAACAACAACCACAGCTGCTTCCTAGTGAGCGTTTATTAAATGGTTGCCCCGCCCCACCCCTTCCCTCCTTTTAGATCGAGTTGGCCATCCTTCGGTTTCCCTATGATTCTTGGGGGACGCCCTTCCAGCAGCTAAAACAGGTGGTAGAAGAGCCCTCTCCACAGCTCCCAGCAGACAAGTTCTCCGCGGACTTTGTTGACTTTACCTCACAGTGGTAAGAGAACCCTGCACCCACAGATCTATGTTAAAGACAAGTCGTTCTCATGACTCTTCCTCCGTGCAGTATGACCCATCCCATACGCTCATTCCAGAAGCATCCATGGAGCACGTCCTCTGTGTTGCAAACATAGCCTTTGCCTCTATTCCCAATATTTATTTGAAAGCATTGTGACTGGCAAGACCAGGTAGAGTGATAGTCGTAAGTATTTGAAGGATGCAAATTCAGATGGGATTTTTTTTTGTTTTGTTTTTGAGGAAATAAATCTTGAGCTGAGGCCATGAGAGGCATTTCCCTAACTAAGGTGAGTCAGGAAGGAGAGGTGTTCCCATCGATAGGATTGTACCGCATTATATCACCAAAGACCTCTCCAAGACCTCGTGATGGCCAGTTAGTTTAACTTTCACCTTCACGCAATCTGGAGTCTCTGTTGTTTAGAACAAGTTGGCCTGTGGGCAGTCTGTGGGGGATTGTTTTGATTATGTTAAATGATATGCAAAGATCTAGTTTAAACGGGAATGAAGCCATTCGGTGGGTTTGGCTCCCGGACTGTAGGAGGGAGAAATGGAGCTACATACTCAAAGTGCGCATGCGTTCGTTCGTTTCTCTCCGCTCTTGACGGTGAATGTGGTGTGACAAGGTTTCAGTTCCCACTGACTTGACTTCCTGCTATACTGGACTCTATACTCTAGAATTGTGAGCCGAGATAAATTATTTCTTTTTTAAGTCATGTTCTATCAGGATATTTTATTCCGGAAACAGCTGTAAGGAGTTGGCTATTGATTACGGCATAGAGACAAAGTTTAACAAGGCCTACTAGAAGGCTAAGGGTGGGGGATAGATGGAAAGATTCATTGAGATTGAGAAGACTGTGGGACATTTAGGAATGTTTCCTGGGTGTTTACAAGTCCTGCAGAACTTTGCCTTCTGCAGAACCCTTCTTGAATGTGGATGGAGCACGGAGAGAGAAGGAAATGACTAATATAGTCTGGGGGAAATAAAAGAGGACCTAACACCTCCCAGATACTCACGTGATTTTTGTCTAGACGCTGGCCATGATGCTTAGCGTCATAACGTGATGGTAGCGGCAGCCGCGGATGCAGCTGGGAGGAGGATGTCCAGAGTACAGCCCGAAATGGAACTGAGTTAGTTTAGATGGCTATCCTGTGAAAGCAGATGGAAGTCGAGAGGGAGTGGGTGGGTCAGAGCTGGCTCTGGTCCCAACTGTGCCTCTTGGAGGGAGCCATTCCCGACCATACTTACCACTGGCAATTGACCTAGACCTGAGAAGGCCCCCTGAGGCCCCCTGGACTGGTACCTGATGCTCACCCCATCTGCTTCCCCAACCTGGTGCTTTCCCTTAGTGTTTTACAAGGCTGCCATGGTGGCTTATTCTGAGTTTTCATTTTGGCTGAAAGACCAGAGAGAGCTGGTGTACTGGGCTCTAGGGCAGTGTTGTTGGGCATCTTTAATAAAAATGCACCCTCCCCTCTCCAGTCTCCTGAAGTGCCTCCTGTTTTCCTAGAGTGGTTTGTGTGAGCGAAGGGGTTTGTGTGGTCTGCCACGTTGAAATTGGGTCACGATTTTGCTTTTTAGATTAAAAAACTTGACCGTTCATGTTTTGTTTTGTTTTGTTTTTCACTTTCTCACTCTTTTATCCTCAAGTGTTTAAAGGTCACGTGTCTAAAGGTCACGTGAGTCACAGTGCATGGTGGACTCCCAAGAGTTCTCAGGAGAGGATCCTGTGTAAGGAAGTGTCTTCAAGCTTCCCTTTCTATTGTTCTTCTCTTCCCTTCTCCGAGGATTCTGGGTATTTCATGAAGCTTTGGAGTGAAGGCAGCAGGTGTGAATGCAAGTAGCTCACTCTCTGCTCTCCTTCCTCATTCACTGGTCAATCTCCGGCCAAGTTTTCCCAAGTGCTGACCCCTGAGCCCCACTGTCAGTTGCAGTATAGGCATTTTCCCAAGTGTTTATAACCTTAGTAAACTTCCCATGCAATCTCTCTTCATATGGTGAGAACCCGGGGTTAGCTGTCAATTCTGTGAACCTGCCTTCAGCTGCTGAGCCTTCCAGAATGCTTCTCAGATGCAAGGGCTCTAACATCATTCAGTTATTTATTTTTTTTTTCTGTATCAAACTGCTTTTTGCTCTCTCTCTTATTCAGATTTTTTTTTCTTCAAAGAATCAAAACATTGAAACGTTTTACAAATATCTATAAAAATAGTGTTGGGGCCGAGGGGAGTAGAGCAACTGCCCAGCGTGTTTGAAGCTGAGTTCTATCCCCAGTATACAAAAAACCAAGACTTTGAGAGATGAACACGTTCTAACTTCAATGTATGTGTATATGTGGGGAGAGTCCAGGTACCTGTGTTATTGGTCTTTCTATAATGCCCATGCTGTACCTACCTCCCCCATGACTCTCAGAATTCTCATGGCTGTTTCTCTGGGAATGACTTTTCTTGATCCTTTCCTCTGAATTTTAGCCCCAGATACCATAGTTTATTTATGTAAATATTTTGGTCTATTGGCAAGTTGTGGCTTCCCTGTAACTGGTAGAAGTCTGGAAATCTTGATATCTCTAAGTCACTTCATTTGCATACAATATAGCAGCTTGTCTCTTTTATGGGATTCATTAAAAATGTCAGTCTAGAAGTTGTCAAAGGACAGATCCTTTTAAAAGTTACAAAAGGTTTTATTTATTTATTTATTTATTCATTATTTTTTATGGGTATGCATGTATACCTGAGTGTATGTTTGTATACCATATATGTGTGCAGAAGCCCATGGGAGCCAGAAGAGGGTATCAGATCCTTCAAAATTATGCTTACAGGCGGTTGTGCCCTACCATGTGGGTGCTGGGAACTGAACCTGGGTCCTCTGTGAGAGTAACTACTGGGTCTGGCCCCATAGACTTCCTCAGAGTGTTCAGTATTGGATTCTACAGAATTGACCATGTAAAGGAGGGATTTTTCTTTATCATTGTGGAGATTGGGTAACACCAGAATAGAGCCAGTTTGGCAGTTCTGAGCACCCTTGTGTATCCTCGGTTGGACTTTAGGATAGCAGGACTATCTGTAGTTGCTTGGTCAGTAATGCTTTTGCCCACTATACTATAAACCACCACAGTGTTTGCTGTGATACTGAGAATGAATATAACATTGGGTTGAAACTGAGTTTTTGCAGTGACTCCCCCCACCCCCGGCCCCCGCCTGCCACATACACACACCTTTTATATATTATGAGTGCCTTGGACCTTTATAGAGATGTCTTAGTTAGGGTTTTACTGCTGTGAACAGACACCATGACCAAGACAACTCTTATAAGGACAACAATTAGTTGGGGCTGGCTTACACATTCAGAGGTTCAGTCCATTATCATCAAGGTGGGAGTATGGCAGTGTCCAGGCAGGCATGGTGCAGGAGGAGCTGAGAATTCTACATCTTCATCTGAAGGCTGCTAGGAGAAGACTGACTTCCAGGCAGCTAGGACGAGGGTTTTAGAGCCCACAAAGACTGGCTTCCTACCACAAGGCCACAACTCCTAATAGTGCCACTCCCTGAGCCAAGCATATTCAAACCACCACAACAGATCAAATTTTGTTTTTCATTTATAGTACTGTATGAGTCCATTCCATGCCTAGGACCAGTGTCATTTCATTTGCTTTACTATTGACAGTTTAGAACCGAGCTTGATGGGATGGAAAGAACTCTCCAAACAAAGTGCTTATCCCTGAAGGAAGCCTACTTTTTGTCCCCAGCTCTTACTGGTTCTATTTCCTAACCACACAGTTGTCCTGCTGGTGCGTTTTCATTAAACAGATTCAGCTCAGTCAGGCTATGGTCTTTTGGTCCTTTCCCGGTAGCCCTAGATCTTTGTGCCAAGCAGAGACTGTGGATTTCAGATGTAGTACAGACAGCCTGGAAGTGATACAGTCTAGGGGCCATGGAAGGGTTTGTTTTCTCTGTCAGTTAAAGAATAAAAAGGGAGGAAAATTCTGAAGTGCAACAGATCGCAGCAGAGGAGTCGCATGCTTTCTACACTGAAGCATCCGTTGGGAGCACGCACAGCAGCAGACACAGAGAAAAGAGCCTTCCGTGAAGCAGGGGGGGTTCTCAGGAAAGGCGACATCATGGTGCCAGTTAACTCGAGCCTGGAGTGCTAGGTACTGAGTGGTGTTCTTTCTCCTTTTCTTCAGTAGCATCAGAGCAAATAGCACCGTGGATGAAGGAAGGGAAGTGAGGGCCCTTGTTCCTCCCGAGTGCTGAGATAAAAGAGATATTGATGTATTTCTTCTTTTTTTACAGTCCTTAACACACGGAGTACTTGGTTTTGTTGCGGGGCATTGGGGCGTTGATCTTAGTGTTTCCTTCCCCAGCTCCCTTCTGCACTATCCTACCTCTGCTCGTCAGTTTGTTCCCCACAGGAGCTCCCTTCTGCCTCCGTGTACATGTTCTCCTTTCCTCCCTCCCCATTAGATGCTTCTCCTCTCATGGTCCCTTTTTACATCATGACCTCCCCTTCTAAGACATACCCACACACACTTATACCTACCTACACACACACACACACACACACACACACACACACACACACACACACA
>JANHMN010000002.1:11316191-11331191 GCA_030674055.1 Rhabdomys pumilio | reverse complement strand
TTGGGTCTTCATGCTTATGGTGAACACTTTATGTACTGACCCTGCTCTCTGGCCCAGTAGTTTTCTCTCTAATCTTTTCACATGTGTTGACACAGGAAAGTCACTAGAATAAGCTGCCTGCTGCTAAAAGCATTAGACTTATGTTTGCATTCCCTCCAGGCCGACTTTGGAGTCTCAGTGTCCAGCCGGCTTGCCTGGTGCTGTACCCAAGTGTGTTGGAGTCTTGTTCAGATGTCAATACTGTCTGACTCAGAATAGCTAAAATCAAACAGTCGATTTAGCACAGTCTGTTTGTTCAGAACAGGAAAGTAAAAGGGGCAGTAGGTATTTATTTATCTTTTGACAAACGTATGGTTTCAGAGGCACGCTGTGTTTTTATTCTGTGGACTGCACCAAAGAGCCCTTCTTGGAAATGATCGGGGGAGCTCAAATAGGCAGAAAGCCCCTGGTCAGCACGGACTTCAAGTTAGCAATTCTCAAGACAGCATGGATCGGGTTTGTAGTGTCAGCCATGGTCAGGAGCCTGTGTTGTGGCATCTGGAAGGGGTATGAGAGAAGTGAGCTAATTGCACACTTGAAAATGACAAGCCACTCAAACATTCAAAGGCCAGATGTCCATCCAAGAGGAAAGTGATGTACCTTTGGACTCCAAGGTTGTTATTTTATATTGCATTTCAAGCATTTTTTACTAAACATGGAAAATTTGCTTTCACCCCAACTTTATCTTGGGTATTTCACTATTCTTAGTGCTGCTTTTGAAGTGTTTTTGATTTAAAATATGGGGAGAATAGGCTGTATCCATTATACTCATTCAATGAATAGTCTTTGCTTTCTTTCCTCTCTCTTCCTCTCGCCTCCCTTCATTCTCATCTTCTCTCTCTCTATCTTCCTCCCTTTCTCCACCTCCCTCCATTCTATCCTTCTTCTCTCCCTTTCCTCCCTCCCTCCCTCCTTTCCTTCCTCTCTCTTTCTGTTTCTTTCCCTGTCTCCCTGTCTCTTTCCCTGTCTCTCCCTGTCTCTCCCTGTCTCTCCCTGTCTCTCCCTGTCTCTCCCTGTCTCTCCCTGTCTCTCCCTGTCTCTCCCTGTCTCTCCCTGTCTCTCCCTGTCTCTCCCTCTCCCTCTCCCTCTCCCTCTCCCTCTCCCTCTCCCTCTCCCTCTCCCTCTTCCTCTCCCTCTCCCTCTCCTTCTCCCTCCCCCCCTCTGTGTTATTCCTTTCTTTTTAGATAAGATTTTACTATATACACTAGGCTGTCCTAAAAGTTCCCCTATAGCCCAGGCTGGCCTTGATTTTGTAGTTCTCCTGCTTCAGCCTCCTGAGTGCTGGAATTACAGACGTCATTACCATGGCTAGCCACGGTGAAAGAGCTTTTCCTTAGAATTCTGTAGTTGGGCATACACTTTCCCTTCTAATTAAGGGCTGTAAGTCACGAGGTAGCTTACTGGGCAGTTGAGCAATAGCCTCTGAGGTCTGATGGATCTTAAGTACTTTGTGCTTGGTCAACTAGGGTGACCTTTCCCACATTAAAAAAAAAAAAAAAGATGGGTTAAAGCAGAGAGGAAGTTTTGCAAACTCTTCTGGGGGAGAAAAATGTCCTATCTCACAGTCACTTTTACTTGAAACTTGAAAGCCCGGGAGCTAAGGATGTAGCTTGGTGACAGAGTGCTTGTCTTGTCCGTGCAAGGTCTGGGATCTTCTCTGCGATGTCACAATGACAAGAACAACAAAAAGGAGGAAATTTTAATGCTGTTAGCCATCCTAGAAGAGGGAATCCTTCTACTACACAGTAAACAGGGGCCAAACATCAGCACTGCCATGAGGTTATTAGTCGCTACAAGAGCTCTTTATGTGAACACTTCAAGGTCAAGATATTTCTCTTGGCTAATCAATCCCTTAGTTTTGCTGTTGAGTAAAAAGTTAGTCAGGGGAAGATGGGCCACAGAGTGTTTCAGATTTAATATATTTAAAACATTTTTATCTTTTCTTCCTCCCTCCTCCTTTACTCCCTCTCTCCTCCCTTCTTTCCTTCCACTCTCTTCTCCCTCTCCCATAGTGTGGGATGCATGCTGCCACGGTGCACACATGGAGGTCAGAGGGTAACTTACGGGAGTCTGTTCTCTCCTACTGTGTGGGCTCCAAGAACCAAAGTCAGATTTTCAGGCTTGGCAGCAAGTGCCTGTTGCCAGTTGAACCATTTTTGCTGGCCCCTCAGATTTCCTATTTAATCCCCCGAATATTAAGTGTAATTTTAACGTTGTATTTGTACTGTTTTATTGATTTAAGAAGTTAAATTGTTTAACAAGTGAAGGAGAATTTCTGGGTTTAGATTTGCTTTGAATAATAGCTGGATATTTGGGACTTCTGTATACTTAAAAAAGAATCTAGGCTCTCTGAATGAGGCAACAGTGTCCCCAAAGGATATTTCTTCTTCTGCACTTATTTCCCAGATGAACTAATACTTGAATTTTGACAACCTTTTGTTTCTAGGAAGACAGAAGAGAGAGATAGGAGGCATGAGGTACTCATGATGAGAATATAAACAAATGTCATGTAAACCAACTGGAGACAGTTCTTACAACTGCAGTCCAATTGGAGAAGGGTATAACAAGTTAAAAAAAAAAAAGAGCGTCAGCCAATTACACACAGTTCAAGTATTCATGACCTCTTGATGTCTGCACCAGTGGCATTTCCAATTGGATTGTCTTTGTTGTGGGATGCAGGCTTGCACATTGAAAGATGCTCAGCAACTTCCTCTGTCTCTGTTGGATACTGCCAACTAGTTGTGAC
Organism: Rhabdomys pumilio; assembly: GCA_030674055.1. NCBI lineage: Eukaryota > Metazoa > Chordata > Mammalia > Rodentia > Muridae > Rhabdomys > Rhabdomys pumilio. Next base: position 11,328,406 of record JANHMN010000002.1, on the reverse strand, counting down.
AACCAGAGATGCCTCCAGATGTTGAGAAATGTCCCGCGGGGTGGAGGTACTGAATAGCTACCATTGGGAACCACCAACATTTACCCTCAGGATATAGGCATATGCAAAAACCACCAGTGGGTTAAGAGTTCATTCATTTCACCCAGGTACACATTCTCATATCAGCCCCATGCTGACAGTTGATAATTCTTTCTAACACATCTTATTTTTATCCTCAGTCGAGGTGAACTTTCTCTCATAGGTTGTCTGGTCCCTGAGGCCACTAGGTCCTAGGTCTGCCCTCAGTTCCAGGTTGACACTTCTGTCCTCATCTCTGCCTGTAGCCTGTCTCAGGTTCCCTGGCTTCTACCCACAGCATTGCCTGGAATAAACTGGTAGGCTGCTTTTAAGTTGTTTTTGTTCAAAAGCTTCCCATCCTTTTAATTTTTAAAGAGAATTCCATTTTGCATAAGCCTATAGTTCAACATCTCCCAGTGACTTGACTCTCCCATGGTTTTGTACTTTGCACCCCTCATGGGGGTTCACCTCTGTGGGTGTAGCAGAACTCATATCAGATGCTCAGGATCTCACTTGCTCAAAAGGACCTATCAGCACAAATCCCAGGAACCCCATATGCTGTCATGCTGCGGTTCTCAAACTTTATCGATGACTCTCTTCCTGTTCTATGATCTTGTGGCCCAGTGGCTACAGGACGCTGTAGGTTGTTTTGTGCATCGTAGCTTTCAGGGCTATCCTTTCCTCTGTTTTATAACCTGGAACTCTAACATCAAGGAAACTGTTTCTTTTTCCATTTTAGACCCAGGGGTGGGTTGAGGACAGGGGTGATGGGTTGATCTCTTTCATGTTGTAGTTTTATGAGGCCTGCCTCCGGTATCAAATGTTATTAAGTATTCAGAGAACTGAATGACCACAAAGATATTTCTAAGAACCATTGCTAATTTGCTGACCGAATGTGCTTTTCATTCTTATCCACCAAGACAGTGAACAAGAAGCACCTCCTTAGTAAAATATAAGTTTGTGGCTTCTGTCTCAGGCAGGTTTGGGTAGGAACATATGAAAGCAAATTTTATGGGAGAGGCAACCACAAACAGGGAGGGGCATGCAGTTGGAGGCAGTGATGAGTACTTAGTCCTGTGAGAAACGCTGGCTGATTTTTATTTTTTCAAGAGGTGGGATAAAAAGCTTCCTTGAAAGAAAGTACACATAGGTTTTGAGATGCAATGGCTATAGGTAAGACTGAATAGCTATAGACTGAATAGCATCCATGATGTATTAAAGGAAAATAACACACACACACACACACACACACACACACACACACACACACGCACAAGTGCACACATACATACTTACTCGTGTTAAAGCATGCCCAATGTAGTTTAAAACATAATTTCTAAGAGTTCATAATTTAGAATAGAAGCCAGTATAGAAGACCTGTTTTTTGGTGCATTAAAAAAAAATTAGTTATGCTTTTATACTGATTCTAAAGTCCTACCAGTGAAAAAATATCATTGCTAGATTTTTAAATGTGATTTTTTTTTTTCTTTAAGCTTGAAGAAAAATTCCAAAGAACGGCCCACATATCCAGAGCTTATGGTGAGTACAAACACTTTGGTGTGTGTTAGCAAATAACAGCTAGTGACATAGCCTTGGCTAAGATGGTATGTAAATAAACATCCCGGGAACTGGACACAAGACAGAGTTAGGGGGCCCTTTGTCACTGCTATTTATCCTTTAAAGACTATTTTCTTATTTATTTTATGTGCATGTATTTGTATATTTGTGGGTGCACATGTATCACAGTGCACATATAGAGATCAGAGGACACTTTGCTGGAGTCAGTTCTCCTCTTCCTCCATGTGGGTCCTGGGGATTGAACTCAGGTCCTCAGGCTTGGCAGCAAGTACTTTTATACGCTGATCCATCTTGCAGGCCTTGTTCATGCTTTTTTGTTTGTTTGTTTGCTTATTTTTGTTTTTGACACGAGCTCAGAATAGGTCATCATTCCCAGTGATGTTTGCCATGTTGGTAAACCTGGAAAACATTTATATCCATGAATCTGATGTTTTCAAATCTGGAAGATTTCCACTATAAATGTGCTGGAAATGGGAGTTCAGAGACTTCAACAGGATAAGCTCATAAGCTGTGTGGCCCATCAATTTTTCATAATAAATCTTGGACGAATTAGAGAATCTTCTTTCTCTCTACTTTTTGGTTTTCATTTTGGTGAAAAGAAGTATAATAGTAAGTCCTTTTACAGGAGTAAAGCATCTGGTCCTGAATTTATTGTTTTTCCCATCAGTAACATATGACGAGATCAAAACCTCAACACTGTTGCTCTACAATAGTGCCTCGACCGAAATACATGTAGAACGTGAGACAAGTACATTTTGGAGAGAAATAATTTAGACTATGTGTGAATGTGTGCTTACTGCCTACCATCAGGCTTATCTTAATGACCAAGGTTATAATTTTAACAGTGGGAGAGAGATGTTCTAACTTCATTTCTGTTGCTGTGATAAACTATCCAGACAAAGGGAAATTTAGTAGTGAATGGGGTTATTTTAGTTCATGGTTTTAGGTTATTCTACCACTGTCATGAAGTCAGAGCAGAAAGAAATGAACACATGTTAGCGTTAGCATGCTTGCTTGCATTTAGCTTTACTCCACGACTCCTAGAACAGGTTAGGACTCTCTGCCTAGAGAATGATGCCGCCCACAGTGAGCTGGGCCTTCTCACATCAGTTAACTCAGTTCAGACAGTCTCCCACAGACATGCCCACAGGCCAACCCAGTGTAGATAATCCCTTACTGAGGCTCTCTTCCCAGATAGTTTTGGGTTGTGCCAATTTGACAGTCAAAGCTAACTACCACAGGAGAATTATGATGTTGTTCAATCCCAGTAGAGGGAAGAAGAAAATTTGAGATTCTTATTAGCGGACCTGCTAGCAGTAGTAACAGAGTGCTTCCTTCTGTCCTACCCACAACCTCACTGTTGATCTGCTGAGTGTATCGTAGAAGCGCAGGCTTCTGGTATCTCTTAATGAACAGTGTTCTAGGATAGCTGAGACACAGAGCAAGAACCATTTGGAAATATCCATAAAAGTTATAGAGGAGAGGCTGGAGAGATAGCTTAGTGGTTAAGAACATTTACTGTAGAGGACCTGGACCAAATTCAGTTCCTAGCATTCATGTTGGGCCCTGTAGCTCCAGCTCCAGAGATTTTGATGGCCTCTGTGGGTACATAAACATTCCACCTCCCCATATGCATATACACATAATTAAATATAAAATATTACAAATGGGTTATCAAAAAATGACCTATATGGTCATCTCAGACATGTGTTGTTTGAGTTCTGGGGATAGGCTTTGGTTTCTTTAACTCTGGGCCATTCTTTGACTAGAAGTGTTTCAGTCAGGCCATCTCCTTGAGCTTCAATTTTCCCACTTTAAAAAAGCAGTGCCTAGTATTCACCACTCGGCAGCTAGATGAAAACATGTGTGGAGGCTGGAGTGATGGCTCAGCGGTTAGGAGCACTGACTGCTCTTCCAGAAGTCCTGAGTTCAACTCCCAGCACCCACATGGTGGCTCACAACCATCTGTAATGGGATCTGATGCCCTCTTCTGGTGTGTCTGAAGACAGTGACGTTGTACTCATAGACTTGAAGTAAATAAATAAATAAAAAATAAATAAATCTAAAAAAAAGAAAACCCAAACAGATGTAAGGTCATTGAGAATATATCTACATGCTTGAGTTAAAGATCTGTTCTTGAATTATTATTTTTTTAGAAGTGATCAACTGGTGGCCTTTACAGGCCCAACTGCCCTTTTGTGGTATGCATGGACATATAACAGATAATTTCACATAAGGTGCGATAGACAGGGAGTGATTCTTGTAGTATGCTATTGGAACTTGGAATCCCGAAGTCTCTGTTTTATAACTAATTTCTAGTAGAAGAATATTTTCTCTGTAGTTCAGCTATTTACAGTGCTGACCATCGGGTTTTTTTTTTCTTCTTCTTCTTTAATTTAAGTGGCCTCTTATCTAAACTTTCATCAGAAAACATTTAAGGAAAAAAAATGTTTCCTATACATTGGCATCTGGTGTTGATGTCTGCCTTCTCGATGCAATCTAACAAACACTGGGGAGGGGTTTGGCATGTCTATTAACGTTGTAAGATTGTGTGGGCAACCCTCCCCCCTTTATGGCATTAGTCTTTGTGGTACTGGAAATGGACGTGCCTTTTAAAGACCGTAACTATTCCCTGCTTTCCTGTGGAATTGAGGTTTTGAAATGGAAATTCTGAGTCGGAGCTCCCTGACTTCAGCACTGGGCAACATGTGCTGGAAGGGCTATTGTTTCAATTTTAGGAATTTGTGAAGAGGTAGGAAGAGGGGGGAAAACGATTATTTTTCCAAATAAAGGGATATTATTATCAAGGCTCCAAACCAGATATATACTTCTTATAGAATCTCCAATAATTTTCACCCTAATTCAGGGGAAGGACTACACGTGCCTCAAGCCCCATCTTATTTGCTCATCCCCTCAAATGTCTGTTTTGTAGCATTATTTTTTCCCCACAGCAGATATTAACTAATAATTTTTTGGTAAAGGTCTAGATAGTATTTTAGGTTAATGAGCCATGTAGTTGCTGTTAAAACAAAGGAACTAAGCTGAAAGTAGCCATGTTTAACATAGGAAGGCAAAAAGAACATGTGGCTGTGAGCCAATAAAACTTTATTTGAAAGTCAAACACTGTATTAGTAACTTTTCTATTCCGATGATAAAAGACGATGAATAAGTCAACCTAGAGAAAGAAGGGTTTATTTGGGCCCATAGTTCCAGAAGGTTAGAACCTTTGAGAGTAGAGCCAAGGCACAGCGGCAGGAGTGGGAAACTGAAGGCTCACATCTTGAACTGTACACAGAAAGCAGAGAGAACCAACTGAGAATGGCATGAATCTTTGAAACCTCAAAGCCCACCCCCAACTGACATACTTCCTCCAGCAAGGCCACATCTCCTAAACCTCCCCCAAACAGCGCCACCAACTGGGAACCAAGTAGTCAAGCAACTGATCCTGTGGGGGACATTTCTCATTTGAACCACCATAGACAAGGAGTTAGATTTGGTCAATGGGTTATAGTTTGATGACCTCTGCCTTAGATATTTACCACCAGAAATAGTAGCCATGCTGTTCAGATGATTTCCCAGTGGAGTGATTGTCTTCTCCAAATATCTGAGAAAGTTCTAGATTTGAATTGCAGTATGACATGAGGAGAGTTGAACCCACAGTCTTGGAGGTTGAAGTGTATACTTTGGAATATTTTGGAGGCCTGTTAGTGACTGTGGCTTGCCTCTCTGCTTCCTGGCTGTATGTCCATGAATCTCCATGCTTTTTTCTGGCACCATAGGACTCCTAAATGGTACAGGGCCCTTCCTTTTAGGACTTGGACCTTTTTAGAGGAAGAGGCTTAAGCTGGAGCTGGAACCTAGAGATTGTTTGTGGGACACCATTTGCCCACCTCCGGGTTGCTGTCCTTTCTATTCATAGTTGTTGATAGAAGGAATCAATTTCTCAATGTTCTTCAACTTCAAAGCCCCACACGAGGCTCATCACAGCTTCCCTGTTGATTGGCTCGCCTGCTTGTTCTCTTGTCTCTTGTCCTTGGGCTCTCATGGTACTTTCTTAGTCTGGGATATACTAAAAGACATCTAAAGAACTTGTTCTAAATTAAGGGTTTCAGATCATATTATTTAATCCATTCATGGTCTGGAGCTCCATGTACTGTGCTAGCTGACAGCAGAATAAGTCTCTAGGCAAAGCCAACAGGCACTGGACCCAGCCATCCAAACAGTCCAAGGCTTGGCATGTCCTGTTTTGATAGTCAAGAGATTTTCGTTTTAAAGATTTATTTTATTTATATGAGTACATTGTAGCTGTCAGACACACCAGGAGAGCGCATCGGAACTCATTACAGATGGTTGTGAGCCACCATGTGGTTGCTGGGAATTCAACTCAGGATCTCTGGAAGAGCAACCTGTGCTCTTAACCTCTGAGCCATTTCTCCAGCCCAGTCAAGAGCTTTTTAAACACGTTCAAAAATCCTCAAACATCAAGGAGGATGTGGGAAAGTTATTAACAAAACAAACAAACAAACAAAACAGCAAAAAACAAGAACTTGGTAATGTACTGCATAAGTGGTCAGTAATCAAAAGAGGTGTCACTTATTTGACAGATAGGGGAATTCAGAGTGAAGGGCCCTGAATCTACAACTTCTCACTGGGCATAAGACCAGCACTCAGCCCATACCCGCTAATGGGCAGAAACAGAAGAACTTTCCATGTTCTGAGTCACAGTGCTCAGCAGTGACCACCCACTATCTTTGGGGTTTTATTCCTTTGTTCCCTCCCTCCCTTGCATTGTTTCCTAAGACTTGCATGGGTGGGCACTCAGTTCCCCACAGAGCTGACTCATCTGGCCCTCTGCTGTCAGGTTTCAAGCAAATATAATTAGAAAACCTCTGGGTAGGCAGAGTGAAGGTTGCAAAGCTGAACCCCCTCATCAGGGAAGCAGAGTGAGTCATGACTACTGAGGAAATAGTCATACTGAGCCATTCACAGTGGCCACTGAAAGTAGCACTGCTGGCTAGTCAGAGGCCTGGGCATAGTAGGTGAGGTGGAGGGGTGTGTGATTGTGGGTACCTCAAAGACTTGTCCTTTGGAATTTCTTTGCTTGGTTTCTGGTCCCACTAGAAGAACTGAGGAACATGACCTAATATGTCTCTTGCTAGCTGGAGATCGAAGGGTCTATAGCCCACCACATATTGTAACCCAGCTGAGTAATACAGGGGGATTGTCCTGTTATACAATAAAAAAAATGGCTTGGCTATTTGACTTGCTTTGGAATGTAGGAGCTCTCGAGTCATGCAAAGTGTAAGACATGACATTGTATTTTTTCTTTAAATTGACTTAATTCGACCTGTACACAAAGAAATTTACTTTTCCTCCTCCTTGTCCTCCTCCTCGTCATCCTCCTTCTCCTCCTCCTCCTTCTCCTCCTCCTCCTCCTCCTCCTCCTCCTCCTCCTCCTCCTCCTCCTCCTCCTCTTCTTCTTCTTCTTCTTCTTCTTCTTCTTCTTCTTCTTCTTCTTCTTTTCTTCTTCTTCTTCCCTTTAATCTCTGAGTTGAGTTTTTTTCCTGAATTGACCAGTCTATGAAAGGCTCAAACTCTTCAGGACTCATGTAGTCCTGTGGGTGTGGCCTTAGGAAATGGCCTTAGCTGATTTAGGTCAAACTGGTTTTCTAATGTCAGTCAAGGGCATGGATGCCTTCCTTGCCCGTTTACTGTTCAGCCACATTGCTGTCTTCTTCTGCTGCCCTGTTCCTTGTCCCATGAAGTGGAGGAAACTAAACCTGTGAAGTTTTAATTGTTCTACGGCAGCTGTCTAAAATGATTCTGCAGAGAGATGGTCTTAGCCAATCTTTGTATTTCTGTATGGATAGAATTATGTTGCATACTTGAATATGTTACTTAAACTATAGATTCTTTGTATTGGAAACCTAGCTATATCAAAATGGGAGACAGCAAGGAGATAGCCTTGAGGTAAGCACATCAATAAATGTGTACTTGATTTCACATGGAATATGAGAAATCCAGTTTGCCTCAATAGAGATATTAACCCATTTATTAAACAGATATATTAGTTTACTAAGTTTTGTATATCATCAATGCCAAGTATTAATGCCACGTATTTTTCTTCTCTTTCCCAGCAACATCCATTTTTCACCGTACATGAATCCAAAGCAGCAGACGTGGCATCTTTTGTAAAACTGATACTTGGGGACTAGAAAGCCATGGACATGACTGGTTGACCCTACTGTGGATTGGTGGCTTTACAGGGTGAAGTGAGTTCACTACGGCACCAACAGGAAGTCATCTTGAGATCATTGAACCCTGCCTTTCTGAGGGGTTTCCTCTCTCCGTTTTTCTTTCTCCTCTCCAAAGGGGGCCTTGGAATCTCTAGCACAGGCTGAACTCTCTAGATGGATGAAATACGATAAAGGCTTAGGACTTGAAAAGGTGATTATAAATATTTAACGGTGAGGCATACCAGGCCTCAGGCTTTTCAGATCTCTCGTGTTCTTTACGAAATGAATGCATCGGCCCTGGTCACAAGGTGCTACAGTAGTGACGAGATTGTAAAGTAGATTTGTAGTGTATCCCACTTATTATTTTAATATTTATGTTTCAGTGCTTGGTTGGAAATATTCCATTTTATGCAAGAAGGGAGATACAGAGACAAGGCTGACTTGGCAGTATTTATAGGGCTTTTTATTTTTTGAGTTCAATCATGTCTGTGGTCCAGAGGAAGTTATTTAATATGCATCTTTAAGAATATTATAAAAATCTCAAGCAAAGGGACTCTTCCTGTGCAGTGTGGCTTGCAGCTGTCATGGCTGCTGCTCCCGACCGTCAACTCAACAGTGAGTGATCACCGCATCTTTTGAATGAATTGTCAAAGTTAATGTTCCCCACCTCCCTCCCCCAACTTTGGAAAACATGAAAGTCACTTGTATCATGGCTCAAAGAGTAAAAAAAAAAAAAAAAGATTCTCTTCAAATTTGTGGTATAGTATTGGTGGAAAATGAAAATAACGGAAAGTGATGTGCTTTTTATATTTGCCTATCTTATTTGCTCTGTGTGTATGTGTTTGTTTGCATATGTATGTGCTTGTGTGTGTGTGTGTGTGTGTGTGTGTGTGTGTGTGTGTACATTTTTTAAATCAAGTCCTACCTAGTGGATTCTAGGAATACCTACATTAGTTAGGATGCATGTCCTAACTAACGAGAGGGAATCTGGAAGCTCACAGAGGGAATGAGGCTTTTCTTCTCTTGTGCCTCCTCAACGCCTGCTTCTGTAACTCGTGAACTATCCTGCTTTGCTGGTTTGTTCTCACATCCCATGAAGAAGCCTTATTCTTAGAAGGGCTGTGATAAGAGAAGATAAAAGGCAGCAGTCTTTAATGAAAGAAAACTTAATGAAGACCAGTCCCTTGGGACAGACTGCCAAGTTGTCACAGGCTCAGGCCATGTCTTAGTGTAGCACCGTAGAGTAGCTTGCCCCACTTGCCTGCTCTTGCAGGTTGACTGAATTCTTGTGATTAAAGACACCATGAGTTCTCTAGTTTAAGCATATGTGGTCCTCTAGGATTGAGAATTGTTGTGAGTGGCTGGGGAAAAGGTAGATATTTGCTAAATAATGAGGGAACTATTGCTTCGGTACAATGTTACTCTAAGGCAATTACTATTGGAATTCCTAGACAGCGTGTTGATAAAGAAGGAAGAAAAAATATTCAGTTTTTTTTTCTTTCCCTTCCCTGACCTCTTGGAATTCTCCCTTCCATCCCTTCTGGATTTGGAAGCATTAACAGTACCGTCTCCATTGCATTATGTGTATCTTCAGGACTCTCTTCTACAGGACCTGTTTAGAGTGTGCCTGACACTTCATCACTTTTACAGTCTCTTTTAACGGATACCCGTTGGCAGGGTTAAGGAGGTGACTGTCAGTGAAACACTTACCTCTTAAGCGTGAGGTCCTTCATTCATTCCTGGAACCCACACAAGCGTGACCTTGTGGTATAGGCAGGCCTGTAAACCCAGTGATGGCAAGGTAGGAGTTGGAGACAGGCAGATTTCTAGAAGCCTATGGATGGGTTAGCCTGGTCCACATGCTGAAATTTCAGGCCAGTAAGAGACCCTGTCTCCAACAAAAGGTAGAACTCACCTGAGGACAGATGACCTTTCCAGGTGTGTTGTGCATGGCCACACTCTTTCCATCCCTCCGAACACCCCTCTGCCCAGGACCTGTTTGAATAAGCACAGCTTCATCTGCTCTAAAGACTCATCTGTTTTATTTATTTCTAGCCAGACAAGTGGTATTATTCTCTTGATTACGTCCATTCAGTTTCCCATGCACCTTTCTAAATTGGAAAGTTCCTTTCTTTGACGTAGAGAGAAGTCACATCTGTCTTCCTGCCCTGTTTGATCATCTTAGGAGAACAGAAAGCAATGGGGGAGAAGCCTAAGGAACCAACCCTCTTCCAGTTTCTGGTGAAACTCCTGAAGCAAATCGTCTTTCTGGTCTGGATCTGATTATTCTTGATTGCTTGCCTACTTGGAGTCACTTCTAACAAAGAGCACGTTTTGCACTTCTGTGTGTGCCTGTGCTGTTTGGTCTGTGAGCTCAGGGCAGGAACCTGTAAGATGCCATAGTGGGAAGAGCTGCTAGTTCAAGCCTGGTACACTTTGGAGCCATTCAGCTGCCTGTGTGGGCACCAGAGTCCTGACCCCAGAGACTTGGAATTAATTGGTGCAAGTCTAGCTGGGAAATTGAGAGAGAGAGAGAGAGAGAGAGAGAGGGAGAGAGAGAGAGAGAGAGAGAGAGAGAGAGAGAGAGAGAGAGAGAGAGAGAGAGAGCAGGGGGAAAGGTCCTCATGTATTCCTGATGCACACCAAGGTTGAGGGCACTTTATCAAAAGTCAGAGTGAAATGGTCCCCTGAAGTGGAAGAGGATACAAATGGATACAGTCAAAATGGGCCGTTGTTTTAGTTCTTGCCCATCTTCTAAACCTAACAAGAATTTGCATATACCAAAGTTTCCTTATGTATGGCGCCCTTGATGGGTTGTCTCAGTATTCCCTCCCCCTTTTGTGTGTGTGATGCTGAAGGCCAAGGTATTGAATACTTCAGCATATCAAACAATTAGGCCCAGGCTGCTTTGAAGACTATCACTCGGATGTCAGTATTTCTCCTGACAACTCATAATATATTAGCAAGCCTATGAGTTATTTTAGCACAAGGCTTGCGGATGCTGGGCATATGTAATGCTGAGATTTGCTCAGTCTTTGACCAGGGACTTTGAAAACTGAGTTCTCAATCATTGAGCCCCCACCCCCACCCCTCCTGTATTGTTTCATTCTCTGTCTCGTTGATATTCTGGGTTTGTGTGCCTCCTTCATTGTGAAGTTAAAGATTGAAGCCATTCTTGGATGTCCATCAGTTGTATGCTAATAGATTTCATAGTCTAAAAATGAAACAGATAGAGCTAGGGAGGCGGCTTAGAAGGTAAGGGAACCTGGAAGATCCCTGAAAACTCACTGGCCAGCCATTGTAGCAAATCCATTAGCTTCAGGTTCAGAGAAGGATCTTGTCTCAAAAAAATCAAACTTGGAGAGAGAGACCCCTCACATTGACCTTTAGCCTCCACGTAGCCACATACACGTGCACCCACACATACACACATGCTCACACCCACACCAAAAAGTACATATAATACACACGCAACACGTTCACACGTCACAGATATACAATTTTTTTTTTTAAATTGCAATAATCAGAAGCAGCCAATAGTCTGTTGTGCAGTAGAGGAGACTGGTACCATGACAATCACTTTCCTTAACTGTCCCGATAAACTTCATCTAGTATCTTATATAATCACAAAGGAAGTGGAGAGGGGCTAGGATGTCATGGTTTACGCCCCAAAAGTGGCTTCATTAACCGCAGGGTTTTGTTACCTGTGCTCAGAGCAATCACTTCCAAGAGTGTTTAGGTAAAATAAGTTTCTTTTGTCTTAAAAGTGTAATGGATATTTAGTTCTTAATTAATTCCTTTTTTCCCCCCCAGGGCTTGAGATGGTTGTTACTTTCTCTGACTTTGACAATAAAATTTGTGTATTCATACAATTCGTCAGAGTAGATGTTCTGTTAGTGAACTGAAGAGAATTTCTATTACACCACACACTTGGGGGTTTTCACAAAGCCTCTGAGTTAAGGGGATTTGCTGGCTCAAGGAGTCTCCTACTTTTATGGAGGTAGCAAGTGAAATGATACTCGGATAAATGTCACCTTCGTGGTGTCGTCCCCCGCCCCACACCTTTTTTTAACTTTTCAAAAGGAAGAGATAGTTTTAATCAGGCCATTGAAGATAGACATTGTGGTTGAAAAAAAAATACCAGGGTGAATCTGAAGCAACAGTTACCACACCAGGAGAATGGACAAGCATTTCATTTGTTTCACTCTGGAGATGCCATGGTCCTCCTTCCTGGCATCTCTATTCATTTAAAACACTGTTGAATGTACTGATAGGTAAAGATAGTCTTTGGTTTTTTTCCTCTCCTCTCCTCTCCTCTCCTCTCCTCTCCTCTCCTCTCCTCTC
>JANHMN010000002.1:11301138-11316181 GCA_030674055.1 Rhabdomys pumilio | reverse complement strand
CTCCTCTCCTCTCCTCTCCTCTCCTCTCCTCTCCTCTCCTCTCCTCTTTTCTTTCCTTTTCTTAAGACAGGGTTTCTCTGTGTAGACCAGGTTGGCTACAAACTCCCAGAGATCCCTCTGCTTCTATCTACTGTGTGCCGGGAACCGAGGTATGTGGCACCATTGCCTGGAAGTTTTCTATGGCTTTAATTTGTTAAATTATAATTTTCTTGGAAATATATTGAAGACGAGAGCTTTTCCTCTAGGACAATGTACATCATGTGTGAACCATCATTTTTTAAAGCATTTTTTTTTTTTTTTGGTTGGGGGAGGGATGGAAGTTTATGGACCTTGTAGATCAATCAACACTGTAGAATATAGGACTGTGTCATCCCTGAATACAGTAGCAAAATGTTCACCAAGGCCCAGATAGTAAATGCTTTTGGCTTTCTGTTTCATGGGCTTTTGTGGCTGCTGTTGTAGTATCTTCTCAGCTCTTCTGTTGAACTCCAAAGACATCAGAAAACAATACCTAGATGACTAAACCTGGTGCCTGTTTTACTGATTAAACCTTATAAAACCAAGCCAGGGGTTGTATTTAGTTCACAGGCCATGGTTTGCCAATGCCCACTGTAGACCGTCCAACACAACATTGTAAATTAATAAACTACATGAATGGAGTTTTCAACTCCATATTTGGCTTAGCTCCTGAGGCCCTACTAGGAAGATGAATACAGGAAAGTAAAATCAGAAAACGTGGGGGAGATTTTAGTACTGAGTGTTTGCTGTCTGTTCATTTCTCCAGGAAAGTATTGATTGTTCTAGAAGGCGAGGGAACAGTTTCCTCTGGGTTAAGTGATGCCCTTTCCATTACTATGTCGCTGACATCATGACTTAGGTTAGCTTGGGAAGGTCCTATTCTCAGATATTACTTGTATCCTTAGCTCTTAGCTTCTTTGGAGTTTCTTTTTTTCTCTGCAAATGGCATGTGCATGCAAGATGAATCATAAACCCAGTCAAGTCATTAGCTTTTTTGTTGCTCCGTTTTCAGAACTACAGTGGGCTCGTGAGACCAAAGTTTGCATTAGAAATAGAAGGCAGACGTGATTCTTTTATTTTACTTTAAATGTATGTCTATGCATGTGCCTGCACGTCTCTATGGTTATATGTCCGTGTGGATTGGATCCCCTAGAGCTGGAGTTACCAGGCAACGTGAGTTGGTTGGTGTGGTTGCTGGGAACTGAACACAGGGCCTCTGAGAGATTTGTAAGTGCTCTTAACTACTAAGCCGTCTCTTGATCCTATTTTATTTTATTTTTTTTATTTTATTTTATTTTATTTTATTTTATTTTATTTTGGTGTTTTTGAGACAGGATCTTATGTATCCCAGACTGACCTCAAACTTGTTATGTAGTTGAGGGTGACCTTGAACTTACAACCCTATTTCCTCTGTCTCCCAAGTGCTGGGATCATAGGGGTACACCATCACACCTGGTTTTATGTGGTGCTGAGAATTGAAACCAGGGCTTAATGCATATTAGACAATCACTCTACGTACCAGGCTACAATGCCAGTCTCATTCTTACTCACTGGGCTACATCTGCAGTCTAATGTCTTCAGATGTATGCCCAGCTCACCCATGTACTTGTTTGTTTGTTTCCCCCAAAGTAATCTGAGGTAGTTTAGAGTCTAAAGTTCTCTGGTGAGCTGTGAGTGTAGAAGCTTTCTGTTCTCATTGTGATCAGACTCATGCTGACCACTTCGAGTCCTGCCTCTGAACTTGGGCAGGGCATTCCTCTTACAAACCCATCAGTACATTGCCGATTCAAGGGACCTGTGCAAAAATACCTCCTCTCTGATGGGATTTCTCTTGGGCTGACCTGCTCACCCTTGTGAATCTCTGAACCTCATAGCCTGTTGGGTCCCTGTATACACAGAAAGCCATGTCATCATCTGCTGACGTTAGCCCATATACCCTTTGTTCTAAGATGGCGGTCATCCAGAGATCTCTGCTATTTCCTTTATTACCTTCAGAACTGGACATATTTGGAAGTTATAGTGTCTTTATTATCTATGCAATATCGACATTGCCTGTGTCATCTACATCTCAGTGACTCCTTAAGAGGGTCTATCAAAATGTTTGATCAGGTAGTCTATCAAAAATTTTTTTTTTTTTTTTTTTTTGTTTCACCTGGTAAAACAAAGCCTGACTTCAAGAACCTTCAGAATACAGCTCTCATTTCACCACTGAATCCAGAGAGGATCTTTTCCTGAGGCTTTGCTCTTGACAGCTACACAAATATCATCCTCCCACAGCAGGATCTGTAGAGTCAGGGCATTAGTTTGTGGTTATCTTTGCCTTTCCTGATCCAGACTTCACTTTTTTAAGTGAACTTCTCATGGAAGCATCTTCCTATTCGAAATGAAGAGGAGTCTAGTTTAAAAAGATTTAGAAATCAAGGTCAAGGACTTTGTAGTTGGGGAAGTTTTGTTTTGTTTGTGTTTTAATGCAAATGTGCTGATGGAATTTACATATTTCAGGGACTGGAGAGATGACTCAATGGGAAAAGTGCATGAGGTTCCCAACACCCACATGGGAAGGCTCATAGCTGCCTCTAACTCCCCTTCCAGGGAATCAGATGCTCTTTTCTGGACTCCACAGGCCCCAGCATGCATGTGATGCCCACAACTTCTGCAAATAAACACACGTACACATTTTTTAAAAAAAAGAAATCTTTAAAAGAATTTACATAGCCTATTATTGGGACTTTCAGAAATTTTGGATCATGGGCATCTTTGTTTGAACTTGGCAATTGGGCCCTCCCTTTTGGGGGTGGGGGGTTATAGTTATAATTTTATAGAGATCTGTACTGACTGTCTTACAGTTGGCAGTATGGGCAGAGTTTTGCTTTTGTGAGCTGTGACCTCATCATGCTTCTTGCCTTGCACTAACTTCTCCTTGAAGTGGCACCCGGGCACCTGTGTCATCTGTAGATTAAGACTGAGACCAGGCACCAACCATGTTTCGTGTCTTTCTTTCCTCATGTGTCTCTTGTCACTCTGCCTCGATGTCATAGATGAACTAGGCTGGCTGCATTCTTGTGTGAGTGAGTGCCTTCATGTATCATAAGTCAGGAACAGTTCTGCGACAATGAGCCCTGTCATTCTAAGTTCTTAAAAATATCCCAGAGAGCCTTTAGCTAGCTCATAAAGGAGCAGGTGTGCTTCTGGCATATTGTAATGTGCTGTGTTTTGATTGAACCTCCTCTCCCCCATCTCCCTCTTCCCCATCTCTTGCTTAAGCCCTTCCACCCCCACCCCCAGTATTTTCCCTTCTACTTTTATATTATCTGTTTTCTACCACCCTCTCCATCCCTTTACCTTATAGCCTCTTTTTCATCCTCTTGTGTACCTGTTTCTAGTTTCCTGGCATCTACACATACTCCCTCCCTCATTCACACACACACACACATATGAAAATGAGAAGCCAGGATGCACATACGAGAGAGGATGTGAGATATCTCTCTTATGTGTCCAGGTTGTCTCAATGTTTTCCATTTTCTTATACATTTCATTTTTCACTATGGCTGACCCAAATTCCATTCGTATGTGTACCAGAGTTTATTATCTCTTCCCCAGTTGATGTCTGATTCAGTATCCTTACTACTGTGATCACAGCAGCAGTAAGCATGGATGGGCAAGAACCTCTGTAGGAGGATGAAGAGACCTTTGCCAACCCTTATGCTTTAAAAAGGAGCAACCGGCTTAGGCACTCAGTTCCCTTAAGAACTATTTATCAGTACCTGTCCTTACATTCTGTGAACTTTATGGGCGACACATTTCATTTGTAACTATGATTGTTTCTTTTCATATGTCATAATCCAACTTTATGTGCAAATCATGTGTATTCTTAAAGAAGCTCTTGGGGGTCGAAGCAAACATAACTTGTTGCAAGAACGAGTTCTTGTGGATGACTGTTCTTGGTACCCCCAAGAATTATGAAAGGAGGTACTAGAGGGACGTCTGCCTCTGCTTCAGACCTCCCAATTCCAGCTCCCTTAATCTTCATGTGTGGAGAGTGTAGATTAGAAGATGAGGCCATGCTGAGTATTCCCCTGTAGTCTCCATCTTTGCTGCCATGTGCCCTATGCTGCTGACAGTCCTGGGATAGAATCATCTTTCTCTTTGTGGGTTCCAGGATCTTTTTCATTACAAATGAGGCAGACTGAGCTGCAGAATGTAGAATTCACTGAGAGCTTTGTCCAGGAAGGGCCTCCTGGAACATTTCCATGCCTTTGAGGTAAGTGTTAGATTTAAGTCCAGACCCTCCAATCTCGTTTGTGATCTACAAAAGTGAAGGAGATGTAGATGTCGGCTTCACCTTGTGTTTTCTTCAAGGGAGACAGGCAGAGCTGATTTTT
This sequence comes from Rhabdomys pumilio, assembly GCA_030674055.1. NCBI lineage: Eukaryota > Metazoa > Chordata > Mammalia > Rodentia > Muridae > Rhabdomys > Rhabdomys pumilio. The sequence goes on along the minus strand of JANHMN010000002.1, from coordinate 11,311,781 downwards.
TTTTTTCCCACCAGAAACATCTCTCGTTACCATACGGTAAAAGGAAGGGAAGGGAATATCAAATAATGACTTCTGTAAAGCCTTGGGGTTGTGTGTTCCAAATCCCGCTTTGTTGTTCAGACCACTATTCTTCGCCTCTCGTCTGGAGTGGCCTAATATTTTTATGTTAGCTTAGCTTTCTTGTCCTCCAAGTTGTACATAATGGTTGTTTTTTTTTTTTTTTTGTTTGTTTGGGTTTTTTTGTTTTTTGTTTTTATTTTTTTTTTAATTTAACAACTTGTTGAAACTGGCAATATTATCTCAAAATCAAGGCAATAAGTAGTTCATGTGTAGGACTTGAGGTGATTATGAACATTGATGTTGATAGAGGATAGGTGTTCGCAAAACTTACAGGAGTATACTTGGTTGAAGGTTGATGTGGCCTTAAAGATGTCATGCGTGTTTGTAACATTTGGAATAGCCAAATAGCCTGGGTCCTTCTGGAGGAATCCATATTTCACTGCAAATACCATTGAGAAGGCCTGAATGGCTGGCTTCTGTCAGTCATCAAGCCCAGGAATAACTTGCCAAAGTTGGAGTGTTTTGTCTTACGTGAAGGTCATGGCATGTTGCCAGACCTTGTAAAATGTGGAACATCGTTGTCCTCTTTATTTCTGATCTCAGAGTGTATGAAGTGTATGTCGTTGAAATGCTATGACGAATTTCTTGGAATCCATGCATTTGACCAAGAGAATGGCAGAGACGTTAGGCCAATGATTGTTACGTGGCTCTCCCAGCTCCTCCCTCACCACCTCAAAAGAGAAAATAAACGGAGAGATGAAGTTAAACTTGAATTTCTGTGCTAAGGAGGTGCGTCCGCTCCAATTTCCCATCTCAGGATGTTCTTCAGTTCCACACTGGTGCCAAGGAGGACGGGTTGAGCTGCTGACCTGTAACTTTTCCCTGGATGAGTGTGTGTGTGTGTGTGTGTGTGTGTGTGTGTGTGTGTGTGTGTAAAACTTCATACCCTGTGTGTCGAGTTCAATGTCTCGTCAACTTGTAAACTGACTCGAACAGTGGAGAAGACAGTGAAAAGGGCAAAAAGCAACTGACTAACCACTTCGTTCTATCTAAGTGCTAACCGTGCTTCCATAGCTGGGACAAATAATGTCAGCATTCAGGAGGGATGCCCTTGAACGAAATGGTGTATTATCTCATAAGGAAATGTACGACTAATAAAAGACATTTTAAAAAGTACAGTGGGTCAGTATAATCCTTGAGTTGCTCATGAGATGTGCTCTAGGAATGCTGGGAAATGATATGGTGGACTGCGGATGTAACTCAGGATTAGGGCCCCTGTCTAGCCTGACCAAGGCTCTGGGTATGAGTCACCACAGCAAGAAGCAAAACCGAGCAAAACCCTGAGGTGAAAGCGTTGTCTGTATGCTTTAACACTCACTCTACCATCCTTTTCCGATCTGTAGTTTGATTCTTGTTTCTCTGATAATTACTGTAAGGAAAGAAAAACCTCATTTGGCTTATGTTGGGCTCCATTTTGGCCCTGGTTTGGGCCCTGAGGACAAACCCGAGCCTGGATTGAGTTTTGAGACCTGTCTCTATCACTTCCGTTCCAGGGTGTCTCAGCAAGACCTGTTTGGCCCTGCTTCTGCCCTTACATTGCTAATGTATAGCTGTGCCATTGGCTCTGTCAGTCACCCCATACCCTGTGTTACCTTCCTACGCCCTGCATCATCTCACCCCAACAAAACTTTTCCTCCCTATGTTCCGAGTCTATATAAGCGAGAGGCTGATATATTAAAGTTGAGTTCATGCTTTGACAAGACTCCTGGCCCAATGTGTTTCTTTTGGGCTGTTGACACTCACCATCTCCCTCAGCCCTGGAGAGACCCAGTGGGACCAGTGAGACCCGATTTCTCTCCTTTTGCTTGGACCTGCTGGCAAGGAGCCGACAGGCTTATACTTCCAAGTCACAGTCTGTCATCGAAGGAAGTCAGGGCTGGGATCCAAGGCAGAAACATGGAGAAATTCTGCTTGTTGGCTTGCTCACTTGCTCATGCACCGCTGGCTTTTTTATACAGCCTAAGGCCACCTGCCTAGGGAATGGTGCCACCCATAGTGAGCGAGGCTCTCCCACATCAGTCATAAACCAAAATGGTCTCTCACATATATGGCCATAGACCAGTCTGATCTGTGAAATCCATTAATTAATATTAGCTCTTTTCAGGTGACTCTAGGTTATGTCAAGATAATAAAAATTAATCAAGACACACCCCATTCCCTAAGCCAAACAGAATACAACATAGCTACACAATAGAGGGAAAAAAAACCCATTCCATTCATAATGTACTTCACACTCAATATTCTTGTGGACAGCTTTTGTTAGAAGAAAGGGCCACGATCACATGATTAAAATCAGATGGTTCAATGAAATGACCAAAACCTACTTGCTTTGCTTTTCTGTGTGTTTCTGACATTGAACTATGCAGAAACTTCAAGTTTTCCATGATACCTTTGGTGTCATATTAGGACATTTCCGTTGTTAGATGTGGCAGTATCATGACTCAGATGGCCAGAGAGATGAAGAAGAATGAAGAAGAGAATGCTAGTGTAAGTAAATATGGTTGGGTCTGCACATTTTTTCTGATTGATCTTATAGTCTAAACCCTATTTGATTTATAGTCACCTTAATGTGGTTTGGAGGAGAATGGCTAGACCCCAGGGTTAACAATTGCAATGAATTGTCCATTGTGTCAGTAAGTAGACATCCACTTCTATCTCTTGGTTAAACAAATATGAAATCAGGAGTAGTCAAACTTAAATGCACTTCAAATTGAACCAAGGATTTGCATCATTTCAGAAATTAGATTCCAAGGTGGAGGGTTCTCTGTCCTTACACATACCGCCCAAATGACTTTCTGATGACCTCCATAAACTTTACAATCTTTCTCCCACCAGACTGCTTTAAGATAGAATTCTTTATCCTCACTTGATAGGCCTTTTTTGATGCAAGAAACAGAGGGAGATGTGTGGATGGAGTTGGAGGTATTGGTTTCTTTTCTCATTGGGATGACTAAATACCCATCCAGGGAAAATTTAAGAGAGGGAGGGTTTGTTTGGGGTCACAATCCCAAGGCACAGTCCATCATGGAGGGGAAGACATGATGGCAAGAACATGAGGCTCCTGTCACATTGTGTCTGCCTCTAGACAAATACCAAGGAAGACCCTCAGATGCTTCTGGTATTCACCCAGCTGCCTTTCTGCCATCAAGAAGTGGAATGAGACGAATGCTTGTTCTCAGCTGTCTTTCTCCTTTTTCTTCTCTCTGCCCCAGTCCATGGAAAGGTCCTACCCACATAGCAGGTGGGTTTCCCCAACTTAGGTAATCTAAGCTAGACAATCCCTCACAGACAGGACCTGAGGGATTTTTCCTTAAAGATTTTGTAGATCCAGTCAAGTTGACAATCATCAGTAGTATCGCTGAGGACACAGGCAAGCTGAAGATTTTCAGGCATCATCTTATTTTATCCCTTTCTCTATAACCGTTATCACCGTTACAGTAATAACTTCAGATCTGAGACTACTTCTGAAAGGGGCAACACCTTTCTTTCATGCACACCTCTCATACTGCCTGGTGTTAGTTTGCTTTGTTAGAATCACTTCCTCCTCACTCAGGATGGAGAAAGGCAGCACCCAGAAGCTCCTTGTTGTTTGTTTGTTTGTTTTTAAATTGGTCCTGTTTATCTACAAACACATTGAAAACCTCACAGAAGTTTATCACTATGTCTGGCATTCCTGTGCATCTGCTGGGCTCAGCTGCATGATCTGGCTTGGTGTCTCTCAGGCAATTTCTATCCGATGGTTGGAGTAAGTCATGGATGGCTTCATGTGTTGCTGAGTGTCTAGATTTGGATGGCTGTGGTATCTGGGAGCTAATTTAGCACTTCTCTCTCACCATATGGTGGCCAGTTTGGAGTTTTCACAGACTCTCTAACTCTACCTTGGGATAGTCAGAATTTTCCCATGACTGTAAGACTTCCTTCAAAATTAGCTATCTAGAAGATTCAGGTAGAAGCATCAAACAAGCTATAATGTTTTCCAGCGTGAATATTAGAAGTGTATTTTAGAGGAGTAAATCTTTGAAAACTGACTACCATGCTTGATGAATGCAAACATGATGAAAATAAACCAATAAACTTAAAAAAAAATCCTTCATCTTATTCTCTTTCATATGTGTTTGTGAGTGGGTACATGTGCATACATGTATGTGACATATGTGAAGGCCAGGTGATAACCTTGAATACCATTCCTCAGGAGAGTCCATCCATTATTTTTTTAAAATTTCTCTTTTTCTTTTTTCTTTCTTTTCTTTTCTTTCTTTCTTTTTTTTTTTTTTTTTTTGACAGAATCTTTTATTGACTTGGAACTCATGGGTACTTAGGCTGACTGGTCACTGAGTCCCAGGGATCCATCAATTTTTGGCTGTCCAGAGCATGTACTACTATTCCTGACTTAAAACAATAATTTTATTTATTTATTTTGAGTGCAGTGGGCAGGTGTGCTATGCTATGCATGTAGACAGCAGGCAACTTGCATGAATTAGTTCTCTCCCTCCACCATGTGGGGCCTGGGAATTGAACTGTCCTCAGGCTTGGTGGCAGACACTTACCAGCCAAGCACCTACCCACCGAGCCATCTTGAGACTTGTGACTGCCCTTTCCTACATGAGTTCTGGGATAAGGGTGGGGACACTCAGGACCTCATGCTGACAAGGCAGATGCCCCCCTGAATGAGTACTCTCTGTAGCTTACTCTCTCTCTCTTTTTCTGAATCACTGGCCAAAAGGCACCGAGAAAAGTTTATTAAAATGCGTGATGAAATTAGTTTCTATTTAATTATGATCTATGATTTCATCAAGGAAAGTTATTTGATCAAGACAATGTGATCTGACTGAGGGTGAGTTAGCCACCTCTGGGTGAAGTCAAGCCATAACTGGAGTTAAACTGACACGGGAGAGAATGAACCATTGACAGTTATGACTCACATAACTGTGTCTGTGTTTCCCCACTACCACAGATGGCTGGGGCTCATAAATACTTGCTGAGTAGGTGTTTTCTCCTCAAATGGAAATAGCTTTTTTTTTTTTTTTTTTTTTTTTTTTTTTTTTTTAAAGGGATTATATTTTTTTTATGTGTAGGTTTTTTCTCCTGAAAAAGAAAAATTTTTTTTTTTTTTTTTTTTTTTTTTTTGTATTTTTAAAAATAATATATTTTGAGAAGAGTTAGAGAACACGTGTGGGGAAAATAAATACCACCTCCTATTCTGAGTTAATTGTTCATGAATTTTAAAAATACATTGTTCTGTAATTTGTCTCCACAAGCACACACTCAGAGGAGCCCTACAAATTACAAACCTTTGCCAACTTATAATGTTGTTGCTTGCAGTATTAGCTACTTTTGCTTACTGCTGTGACAATGTAACTGATGGGAACAGCTTAAGGGAGGAAGGTTTGTTTTGGTTCGCAGTTTGAGGCTTCAGTCCATCGTGGTAGGGAAGGCTGGTGGTGGCAGGCACAGGAGGCAGCTTGTTACATTGTATCCTCAGGAATCTATGGGAAGGGAGGATGCAGGTACTCAACTCTCTGTTTTCCATTCAGTCCAGACCTCTACCCTGAATGTGGGTGGCTCCTCCCTTCTCTGCTAAATCCTTTGGGAAACACCCTCATAGGCACACCCAGAGGTTTGCTTCCATAATGATTGCAAATCCTACCAAGCTGACAATAAAGATCAGCTACCACACCTGCCGTGATTTCCAAATTACATCATATGCTTTTGTCAAGTCATTTTTAGTGGCTGAATAATATTCCAATATATGCACGTGTATATACATGTATGTCTAGCCATTCCTGTATTGATGAGAAAATTTGAGTATTCCATTTTTGTAATATTCGCATTCTTATATTTTATAGGGCTATACCTCTTTAGAGATGTTTAAAAGACCCAAAGGATCTCCCCAGTTTTCTTCAGGGCTGAATGTCAGCATAGTTTTACTTATTTGTCTCAGCACAGGCCTCTCTAGTCTTGTCATGTTCCCATCCCCCGGTCAGCCCCAGGTCCAGATCCAGGATAAGAGTTGCCAAAAGTAGCAATTTGTGCCCCTGGAACCCGCTTGCCTGATGGTGTCTTGGTGGTCCTAAGGGTATATCTCTAAAACAAAATGGAGCAAGTGGGATGGGTTTCAGGAAAATGCTCTCCTCAGAGGACAACACTGTTAAGAAAAGGCCTTTTAATAAGCACAGGGCACAGAAACATGAATTACCCACACATGTAGCGGAGGATAGCCTTGTCAGGCATCAGTGGGAAAGGAAGCCCTTGATCCTGTGAAGGCTTGATGCCCCAGTGTAGGGGAATGCCAGGGTGGGGAGGTGGCAGTAGGTGGGTAGGTGGGGGAACATCCATACTGAAGCAGGGGAAGGGGGGATGGGTAGGGGGTTTCTGGAGGGGAACTGGGAAAGGGGATAACATTTGAAATATAAATAAAGAAAATATCCAATAAAAGAAAAAAAAAGAGGAAAAAGATATATATATATATATATATATATATATATATATATATATATGCCACTTAATACTGATAAACACACCCTGTCTCAAACTTTCTCCTGTCTCCCTCTTCATCTCACCATAGAATAGGATTGCAAATGTGTGTTATAGGGCTGTTTTGTTTTGTTTTGTTTTGTTTTGTTTTTGTGGGTCCTGGGGATCTGAACTCAGCTCCTCATGTTGCATAACAAGCGTCTTACCCACTCGACCATCTACCCAGCTCCAAGTCCACAAAGCCCTTAATAATGCTACAGATAAAGCTCTGCAATTCCGACCACACATACAGACACAACGAATGACCTGCCAGTGGTCACTGACGGTTGTCTGCCTTGACAGCGTCAGTAGAATCTCCGTCCAGGTGAGGCACAGCTGTGCCCTTTTGTGAAGCTTGGCACTGTCCTGGAGTTTGTCTTTGGTGCCTCAGCTCATCAGTGGATTGCAATCACCCGATCACTTACGAGCCTGTTAACAACACACAGAAGGACGAGGCGTTAACACTGTCCTCCAGGGATTCCTAGCCAAATCATTGTTTAAGGAGCATTGATCTGTTTATCAGACCAAGTTTCAAAAGTGCAGTGGTCTGATGTCAAATATTATGGTAATGCTTTTGATCTCTACAGAGAGAAGGTGTCTCTAGAATAATTCTGAGACTTATAAAATATATTAACTATATTGGGCAGATGGATGTAAAGTATATCAGACAGAGGGATATGTGTGCTAAGTCGTGTTTCAATCTATTGGTACTCTGAGATCACAGTTTCTTCCTCTTTTTCCTTTGCTTCTTGTTATAGGGTGTGTGTGTGTGTGTGTGTGTGTGTGTGTGTGTGTGTGTGTGTGTGTTATGATAATAACTAAAGAAGAGGTGTTATGCTTCAGGAGCCTCAGTGTGTTTTGAGACAGAGTCTCTCTTCCTGGAACCTCAGATTGGCAGTTTGGCTGGGCTGACTTGGTGTCCCTTCTGTCTCTGCTCCTCCAGCTCTGACATTGCAAGCATGCATCATCACACCTGGCCTTTTTTAGATGTGAGTTCTGGGAATTGAACAGATGCACCTGTCTTTGCAAGGCAAACATTTTTCCAGCTGAACTATTTCTCCAGCCCATGTTGTACAAATTTTGAAAAACTGATAGACAAGGCGGGGGAGAAAGACCCCTTTTAAAAAACATATTTATGCCAGTTGTAGGTAAAGTTATTCTCTAGATTCCAAATGGAAAGTTACTTAAGGATCCGGAACATGGTGCTGGCTCCAAAGAAGAGGAGATCAAGGAGAAGATGACTACGTGGCTCAGAGTGAGACCTCAAAGGATGTTGCCTTGGCCAGAAACCTCCTTGGCAAATGCAATCTCCCTGTCATCCAAGGAGGGACAAGGGGTTGACTCAGAGCCTAGCACTATCTGCCTGAGAGTAGTCAAACCATCTCAGAACACTCAGTTTATCTATGATCAAAACCAACAGCCAAGAGGGAGGCAAAAAATTAGACAAGAACTTGCTTGACCACTCAACCTTTTCAACAGCTGCACAGATGTTTATCAGGAGTGTGGCATCTTTTTGCTCCCCCAACATCCCCCTCCCCCTAACCCCCACCATTGGCAGCCAGGGGTGTCAAGCTGGTAACATTGTGTGCTTTAGGAAAACCTCTGGCCAGTTCACAACTTCCATCATAAAGTGACTAAATCAGTCTCACTGGGCAGATAGTGGCCTTTGGATATTCATCCTCCCCTTGAGCGGACTGACTGGCTTTTAAGACTTCTTTGCTGAATGTAGTGAGTCATCTGCCAGAGATGAACTTAAAATAGTGATGTGCCAGACCCTAGAGCTCCCTAAAAGCAGCCCAGAAAACAGCATAGATTGGGTCTGGTTCCAGCCAAGCCCAAGGGCAAATAGTGATGTCAGTTTGCTACCGGAAAAAAAAGAACACGGATCCCCTATAATGTAAGTTTTTTGAGAATAAAGAAAGTGATTGATAACATTAAGGGAACAGTGTTTTCTGGGCACCATGAGCTCCTGACACTTGTGGAGTATACACAAGATCTTGGCAACCTCCAGCCAGAGTTCCAACAGAGAACCGAGAAGGTGGTCAGTCACCCCCCCCCCCAAGGAGCTATCAGCATTTGATAGCTTCCTTTTATGTTGTGACCCTGGTTGGCTGACTATACACTACAACAGGTTCCAATCCCCAAACTAGTTGGGTAATGAAAGCTGTACTTGGTAGAGTAAGAATTAAAAAAAAAAAAGAAAGTAATCTTAAAGTTGGCATGGGAAGGAGTGAGAGGATCCAGAGAAGAGGGAATGAGGGTGGGGTGTGCTCAAAATAAATCGTATGAGATTCTCAAAGAATTAATAAAACATTTTGCAAAAAAAAAAAAAAAAAAAAAAAAGCCTGTGAGCTTTCTTTTTGGCTTACCTGTGCTCACACACTAACTACCCATGATTCGTTGCACACCATTTTGGGATAGCATCAGCTGAAATATAACTTGGTAGCGGTAGCAAGAATGGGCAATTATTTCAAAACAGTGAAAGCAGATGAAATAAACTGAGCGGGTGTCAGCATGGGCACCAGAAAGCGGGTCCTACTTTAGAGCCGTGGAGGATGGGCAAAACTCTGTCTCCAGGATCTATTAGCAACGTGATCTCCAGACACATGCAGTATTAGTCACGGTTCTCTAGGGCAACAGAACTCAGCATGAGTCCGTACCAAAAGGAATTTTGCTAGATTGGGTTACAATACCATCGGGTGTCAGGATAATAATACGAGCTATTTAGAGGGTGTGTGAGTATTAGATTACATGTCCATAAGTATAAATACTCCATACCGAAACACGATGTGTTTATCTAAATATTGTCTTTTGGTCACTTGAATGCATTTTTAAGAAGATATAATTAGATACAAATGCTCATAAAGAAAGTACGGTTGACAGCTTCAGAAATGAAGGCATTTCATTTCAAACCATCCAGCCCATTGTATCCCAGAGACGCTCGTCTTTTGATTGGCTGAATGTTTAGGAGTGTACAATTGAACAAGACCTTAAAGTCATAATGTTTCAAGTTCTCAGCTGGGTATTAGACTACAATTTTTCTCCTCTTATTCATGTAAATGGCAAAGCCAACATTTCGCCTGTGTGCACCCCGTTTTAGGAGTTGAAGACATGGCTGCCGCAAAACAGCAAACTCACTGCGCATGTGCAAACATTTTGATCACGTGTGTTGGGCCTGAAGTATCCTACATGAGAATAATACTCAGTGTAGGTACTGGGATCCAGCTGTGTCCCATCTGCAAAAGCAGTAGCATCTTTAACGGCTGAGCCATCTCTCCAGCACTTAAAGAATTTTAAACGAAAAATTCTTCTAATTTGTCAAATACTAGAGAAACTAAGCCATGAAGATTTGAGATTTTAAAAGTCACGTTCCCATTGTGATTCTACTTTAGAGAAGGATCTGTGAATAGGTCTAAGTGAAGCAGCGGCTGTTTGGTGCCGTCAGACATAGGTAAGCGTCTCAGCTTTACTCCCTATTTGTCTCTGAGGTTGTGGATACATTTTCTATACCTTCTGAGTCTCGGCTTATTTTAACCTGAACAAGCAGAACACAGAACTATGCTGGAGAGGGGGAAATGGAGATGTCAAAGACAAGAGAGAATCCTAGGAGCTAGGACGACAGCTCAGTTTATAAAATGTTTGTGGGACAAGCATGGCGGCCTGAGTTTGAGCTCTGGAATCCATGTAAAAGAGTTGGACATGGTGGGAAGTTCTATCATGTATGTAATTCCAGAACTGGAGTCAGAGACAAGCAGGTCCTTGAGGCTTCTTGGCCAGTTGGTAAAACCTACTTGGCGGGCTATGGACAAAAATGAGAGTTGCCCCATCACTAAAATAAGCAAAGATGCCAGGCAGTGGTGGCGCATACCTTTAATCCCAGCACTTGGGAGGCAGAGGCAGGCGGATTTCTGAGTTCGAGGCCAGCCTGGTCTACAGAGTGAGTTCCAGGACAGCCAGGGTTATACAGAGAAACCCTGTCTCAAAAAACCAAAAAAAAAAAAAAAAAAAAA
>JANHMN010000002.1:11280603-11301038 GCA_030674055.1 Rhabdomys pumilio | reverse complement strand
CCCCCCCCCCCCCCAAAAAAAGCAAAGATGGCTGGCTCTCTAGGAATGACCCTAAGGTGACTTCTGACCTTCACTTGCGTCTTGCCTACACATTTAAATGAACCTGTACAACTCTCTCTCTCTCTCTCTCTCTCTCTCTCTCTCTCTCTCTTGTGCGCATGCACACACACACACACACACACACACACACACTCACTCACTCACACTCATGCGCAGAATCGAATACTGTCTGGTCTATAGAGGTGGTTCTCATGTTACTCGCTGCTGCTATAAAGCCATGCACACAGTGTCCAGGTCATTCTTGCTCCATAGCGTTTTGATGTATTAAGAAAGCATCATTTCTCTTCAGAAGGAAACACCAGGAGTGATACTACTATTGATGTCATTAGACATTAGAACAATTTACGAATGACTCATATAATCCTCTTACATGTAACGAGGCATGCACCTCTGCTTACACTCCTTTGGTTGGACAAAAGAGACCTCATAGCTCCATGACCTAGATTTACACAGCTAAAAAAATGGGGGAGTCAGTGGGAAGGGGCTTACTCTCTTTTGTATTTACATTACAACCCCACCTGTAATGTTCTCTGACTTCTTGACCCTGAGAGAATCTTTTTTTTTTTAAAAGACATATTTTTTTTTTATGTATATGAATACACTTTCGCTGTCTTCAGACACACCAGCAGAGGGCATCAGATCCCATTACAGATGTTTGTGAGCCACCATGTGGTTGCTGGGAATTGAACTCAGGACCTCTGGAAGAGAAGCCAGTGCTCTTAACCACTGAGCCATCGCTCCAGCCCCAGAAACTGATGTTTTAAGTGGATAACTGAGTACTGGTACTTTGGATGATCTCATGCTGCAGAGTAAATCATCCAGCAGATTCTAGGATGCTTTGGCTTGTCTTCAGCAGCAAAACTGTACAGGCGTGGAGTTCTGAGTGTCCCGTGAAGAGCCGGTGCACTCTAGGAGTCACCGTGAAGATCACCAGGGCTTCAGGTCTGGGCAGGCTTTAGAGTGGCACCTCATTTCACTCGATTAGGGTCAGAAACAATAGAGGCTTGGTCTTGACCAGAGTTGAGCGCAGGGTGTCCAAACAGGACCTGGACAGTGGACCAATAAGAGAGCAGGAGGGAGGAGCAGGCAGTTCCAGTGACCTGTCTGTACCCGTGCATACTTGGTATCATCTGAGGATTGTGGTAAAAAAAATATGTGGGTGTCTTAGTTACTGTTTTATTACTGTGGAGAAACACCATGACTGTGGCGATTTAGAGAAGAAAGCATTTAACTAGTGCTTGCTTATAGAGGGTGAGTCCATGATCATTGTTGCAGGAAGCATGACAGTAGGCATGTAGGCATGACGCTGACCCACATTCAGGAGGGAAGGAGGAAGGGAGGGAGGGAGGGAGAGAATAAACTGATACACATGCAAACAGAGACACAGAGAGACAGAGATTGGTTTTATTGCTGAGCTGGGGAGACAGAATCAGACAGTGACCACATGGGAGTGAAGAGAGGCTTGGGAAGAAAAAATCTCTGGTCATGTTTGTCTCTTTCAGGACCCTTTAAGAAATGTGACAGGGGCAATGGTGGCTTTCTCCTTTGGAACTTAATTAAGGTCGGTACAGGGGAACTCTGCATCATTCCAGCAGCAGATAAAAGAACCAGGCCCAGTGGGTACAGGAGAGGGCTTTATTCTTTAAGGACAACATCAAATGCCAACTCACCATCATTCAGAAATGCAAGCGTATCTTATATCAGAATAAAACATGGTGGTCCTCCTTACCTGTGCTCTCTCTTAGGTGGTTTCAATAGCACATCATCCATTACACAGAAGCTTGGAGAAGTAAAGAGGAATAAATTTAAGCCCCAAGCCATTCTTTAAAGTAGCAGTATAAACCTCCAATTTTCCACCCCATTGGATACATGAGTTGGAAGTTTCAGTGAGTGTCTGTGGCACGGATCCACTTGGAGACATTTAGTAGCCGCCTGCGTTGTCAGCTCAGTTCAGTGTCTGCACCTTTGGAAGCAGCCTGATGTCACATGGGCATCGTTAAGTTGTCCACCTGACTCTACCTCCTCAGATAGGCCTCACCACAAGAAAAGAGTTAGTGTAGAATTGTATTATATTTTGAGAGAATGTAACGATATTCACTTAATTTTTATTACAGTATATGGCTGTCTGTGTTGTATTTTAATATTAATTAATAATAACTAGTTATTTTTTTGTAAATTTAATTTATAATGTAAGCCTACTATCGGTATATGGGTGAAGGAAGAAACATTTCATATGTAGGGTTTGGTCTGTACCACCTCAGTTACGTTCACTGGAGTTTCCCCAACATATAAATGCGCATGGAGATATCTGCACCTTTTCAGTTCCTTTAACATGATTCAGTGACTGTCATGATGTAACTACGTTGTCATGATGCATCTGACTGGAAAATCTGGGGTCTGAGGCAGTGGTGATTGGAGGTGGAGCTCTGTCTGCTAAGGGCGCAGTCTTGTCCTGGGGAATAAGGGGAGACAGTTTCGAAGTCTCAGATGGTCTGGCAGTCAGTTAACAAACATCTCTCGTGGTCAGAGGAAGTAAGTGGAAATGTAAAATTAATATCTTTTGCATGTGTGTAGCCAGCTCATTCAGAGTTAAACGATGCCAAATGTTCATAGGGGTGGGTGTGAGGAGGGGGGAGGGGGAGCTGGAAGGCAGGGAGAGGTGGGAATCCGGATGGGCAAAGTTCCATACACACTCTCCATTTACTCTATAGTAATCCATAAAAGAAGGTTGGGTATTCGCCTATGGAAAGTTCAGAAGCAGATGGAAATATTTTATGACATATAATACGCGGACCTGTAACATGGATTTCCACTTTCCTCACAGGGGCAAACATACCGGGCTCTGCGTTAACTTGCCTATGTCAGCAAAAATTCCAAGGCGAAATGGCATTTTATGTGACATTTTCTAGAAGCTCCAGAAACGGCTGCCTGATTTCCTGTGCTTCGGCTTTTCTCCTTATATTTCCAAGGTTCAGGTCTATTGCCCATCGGATGGTTGATAATCTCTCCCTTTGCTAGCAATTCGGTCCCTTTGGCAAAGCGTCCCTCCACCCCCAATCACTCAGCGGATTATGTTCTGAGGAAAGAAAATGACTGAATTCATAGGAGATGGATAGATGCCTCTATAGCTTGTTTATCAAACAGCTACTTCCACGTCAGATGGTAAAATCGTCATTTGTAAGCTGCCCTTTTATTGAAATCTCTTACTGCTCATGTAGCACATCCATAGGAAGTAGGCAGCACTGCCAGCAATTATAAATACACTGGAATAGCTGTATACACCATTTTTCCAGACCTATGAATGAGGAGAAGGACTGTCTTCGCATCAAACAACAATGAATATTCAAATCCATCATCCAAAGAATCACTTGTCAGGTCCCCAGCTTTGCGCATGCCCTTTTGCAGGTTACCCAGCTTTGCGCATGCGCTATAATGTAGCAATCACTGAGATATATGCTGTCCTCAGTGTTGGTGTTCCTAAGCTCATTCCCTGAGGGTTCTGGCTGGTGTTGAGTACCCAGCTTTGAGGATCATTCAGACCAGGAGAACTACCACTCTCTCGTGACTGGTCTCTGGCTTCAAAGGGGCTATGGCTTCACAAAGTTGAGTGAAAATCAATCGTGTAGTTTGTATGTATAGCTGTTTTCGTAGAGAACCTATTGGGGTAAGATCTTGCAATTCATTTAAAAGGCTCTAATCTTTGTCTTTTTTGCTACTTGTACATTTTATTAATATGTTCTGTCATGTATACAGTTACATGGCTGAATATTTATGGCCTACTAACATGTAAACATCTACACCAACTTCTCCACAAAGTAAAAGATTTCTACTTCTACTCACTGTCTAAATAATCACTATGGCTTATGTCCCTATACCATTTTTATTGTATTGTATGTTTACATAGTACATACCAACACATAATACATTTACTGTTTCATACACACTTAATATGTTTAATATATAATTTATATTATATAACAGGAACTCTTTTGTAAAATACTTGCATTATGTAATGCAGTAAACAATTTATACTGACTATTCAGATTATATAAGATTGTATCTTATAATATATATTGATGTATCACTATTTGTTTAATATGTAATATATATTCATTATAAGTACTCTTATATATATCATATCTTATATCATATATATATATGTACTTTATAAATGGTTTTGCTATACCAAAGACAATATGGCATTTTGACATAAGTAGGAGTAGAGAAGAGTTAGAAGTTTAAAAAGATTTGATTGTTTTTATTTTGTGTGTATGGATGTTTTGGTTACATGTGTATTTGTGCATCATGTGCATGCAGTTCCCAAAAAGGCCAAAAGAGGGCGTCTGATCCCTTGGATTGGAAATACAGTTGTCAACCACCCCTAGGTCCTGGGAACCAAGCTCAGGTCCTCTGGAAGAGCAGTGCATGCTCTTAACCACTTAACTACCCAATTCTCCAGTGCTGCAAAGAGTAAAATTTGACAAAATAGGAAAAAAAAAAACTCCCGCAAAAACAGGAGTTATTTTCAAATATTCATTATTATTTCATATTTATATTTTAAAATGTTTATGTTTTTCCTAGTTTTGGAAAAATTTTGTATTAATGGTGTGTATGGTCTGGGAATGGTTCGGATGTGAATAAGCCCCAATTGCTTGCACAGCAGAGGCTGAGAAACCATTTAAATTCATTAACTTTATTTTAAACTCCCTAGTTTTTAAAAAAAAAGTCTCTTGGAAATTTCCATGTGGACTTTGACCAGTTCACACAATTAGTGATGGTTTTACCTCTTTTTGTTTCTTCTTTTATCCGACCAGTCTCTCAGTTACAGTTGTGTCCTAGTCAGGGTTTGCATTCCTGCACAAACATCATGACCAAGAAGCAAGTTGGAGAGGAAAGGGTTTATTTAGCTTACACCTCCACATTGCTGTTCATCATCAAGGGAAGTCAGGACTGGAACTCACACAGGGCAGGAACCTGGAGGCAGGAGCTGATGCAGAGGCCATGGAGGGCTGCTACCTACTGGATCGCTTCCCTTGGCTTGCTCAGCTTGCTTTCTTATACCAGTCCAGGGGTGGCACCACCCACAATGGGCCCTCCCTCCTTGATCACTAACTGAGAAAATGCCTTACAGCTGGGTCTCATGGAGGCATTTCCTCAAGGGAGGCTCCTTTCTCTGTGATAACTTCAGCTTGTGTCAAGTTGGCACACAAAACTAGGCAGTTTTGAAAACTCTAAAATTTTCTCAGTGCTGATAAGTGACCCCTCTTAAAAATGATTCCTAGATTCTCAGAGGCTGCCTCTTCCCTTTTAAAAAAAAGAATATCTTAATTATTTATTCAAAATGTCTATGCCATCTGAATCCTTTTAAATAGTAGATAACACAACAAAACACAATTCTCTGTTTTCCAAATGAGGCCGTATTCATGTTGATAACATGACAACTCATAATTCTATGACGGTACCGGCATATACGATACTACATTTTGGAGAAATGAGTGTGGTTTTAATTTGGAAGTTTCCATAAGAAGTCCCCTTTGAAATGCAGTTAAGAATTTAGTCTTGGCCAGGCGGTGGTGGTGCACGCCTTTAATCCCAGCACTTGGGAGGCAGAGGCAGGCGGATTTCTGAATTCGAGGCCAGTCTGGTCTACAGAGTGAGTTCCAGGACAGCCCAGGCCACACAGAGAAACCCCGTCTCAAAAAAAGAAAAGAATTTAGTCTTACGAAACCATTTGAGCATCACAGCGTTCAGTGTGATAGTGTGTATACACATTTTCCATCAATGATAAAGTTGAAGAGAATGCATTGACTGGGAGGCGTTTCAATTGGAAAATTTCAGTCCGATTTAAAGTGACCACAAGGGGGCAGCAAAACACACTGGATTCTCTTAATGAGTCGCATGGCAAGAACTTCCTTAGGTAAAATCAGGCTAAGGTGGCACATGAAAGAACAGAAATGCCTGGGTCTTGAGCCATCCTTAAACATGGGCATTTTTAGCCAAACACTGTGGGTCTGAGTGGGATGTGTGCATGTGTGTGCACGTGCTCATGCTTTGTGTTCTAAGATGACTGAGTCTAGGAGACACCAGCTTTTCAGGTGTCTTTAGAAGAAATACTGGGGGCAGGAGAGATAGCATTAGCTAGTCTTTCAAAGTCTATTCCTAGCATCCACATGGAGGTTCACAAGCATCCAGAACTCCAGTCTGGGAGGTTCTGATATCCTCTTCTGGCCTCCTCTGGAACCAGGCATGTTGTGTGTTTGGTGACATACAATACATGCAGAAAACCAGTTATGCTCATAAAATAAAAATAAATCTTTAAAAGAAGGACCACTAAGAATCTATACTCAAGAAGGGCTCAAACCTGATATTCATCATTCTGTTTTCTAGTGGATTAAATTTTAAGTCCTTTTCTTCCAGCTCTGGTTAGAATCTCGGTATATTTACTGGAAAATAATAACAGGGTCAAGCTGATCGGATTTAACGTTCGAAAAACAGGAAACAGACTTGAGTAAGACGCTGCAGTTACACACGAATCACTGCTACAGGGTGCTTTTAAAGAGGAAGTATTGCAAAAGTCCTGATAGAGTCCAGGGTAGCGGGTGACTTGGATGCTACTGTCGGACGTTCTGGCTGTGAGATGCACAACCTTGAGTGTCTTCACTTCTTAGGTGTCTTAGTTGTTCACAGGGAAGTCGGGAAGGATACAATAGGCTGCTTTTTACCTCAACTGAAGTAATTAGTTGATCACCAACTTAGCTCAATGTCTTCCTTAAGATAAGACTTCAGCAAACATGGCCTCTATAAAGCTATTAAAATAATCAATTGGCATGGGATAGTCTCAGACATTATTTCTTGGTGACTAGTTGGGGTGATTTCATTTAATCCTTATATCCAGCATGAGAGTTTTTTTTTTTTTTTAATTTCTATCTCTTTTCATAGATAGGGCCATTGAAGTTCAAAAAGGCTGTTAACTTGGTTAATATAAATTAATTGAAAAAGCTGTGATTTGAACCTGTGGGTTTCTGCTTGCCAGCTGGTGTACTTTCAACCACACTTGGGTATATGGCCAACCGTTTGCCTCCCTCCCCTCAACATACACACTTCAGGAGAAACTTCTAATGTCATTTGAATCTGCTGATGAGCCTTAAACAGGACTCTTCAGCTTATAAGGACGGCAGTGGGCACAATCACATGGATTTTCTTACACTTTTAACAAACTCAGTGGAGGATGTGGGGAGGGAAGAGGTGGCGTTCTGTCAATTGGGAGGAAGCAAGAACTATTCCTAAACGAGCCACTACCAGACAACCAGCCCGGGGCATGTACTTTATGCATGGATAAACCTCTTCATGTAGACAGCTCCTCTGTCCCCTTCTACCCGATCTCAGGAATTCTTGTCCACAGGAACAAGAGACTGTCAAAATGACTAGACCCATCTACAATGAAGACATTAAATAGGTGTCTAGAGTCAATGTGTGTTCCTGAGGTCTTTGTGTCTGCACAATAGATGCATAGAGCTTGCTTCACCCAGTTTCTCCCAATGTAGTGTGACGTGAGTCTCTTCTCATTGTTAAAGGAGGCCAAAGCTGGCTGGACACAGAGCTCCTGGGACCCACTTATCTTTGCCCCAACTCCGGAGACCACAGATGCGTGTGTCTATGCTTGGCTTTTTGATGTGTGTGCTGGGGATCCTCACTCTTACACAGCAAGGGTTTCCACTCATTGAACTGTCTCCCCAGCCTGCTTGCTATTTCAGCTTTTGAGCTTTATATTTATTATTGATTTATGTATACGTGTAAGTGTGGGCTGTGTGTGCAGAGGAGGCCAGAAGAGGGCGCAAGATCCCCTGGAGTTGGAGTTATGGGAGGTTGTGAGCTGCCTGACATGGGTGCTGGGAACCATGCTTGATGCCTCTGGGACAGCAGCAAGTACTTTTAACCCTTAAGCCACCTCTCTAGCTCCTCGATTGCTCATTTTTTTTAATAAGCAAGATTCTTAGGTTAGGAACATGTTCAATGAAAAGATCCAGAAAGATATTTATTTGTTTAATCAGAAATTTACCTGTATAATCCCTACACTTAAATTATCAGAATGATGGGCTGGAGAGATGGCTCAGCAGTTAAAAGCATCAACTGCTCTTCCAGAGGTCCTGAGTTCAATTCCCAGCAACCACATGGTGGCTCACAGCCATCAGTATTGGGATCTGACACCCTCTTCTGGTGTGTCTGAAGACAGCTTCAGTGTACTCATATAAATAAAATAAATACATCTTAAAAAACATTATCGGAATGACACACTAGCCTGTCCCCCATGGTAAAGTCCCCCTGTCAAGTAAAACATCAGTCGTCAGAGAACCAGAAAGTAGGCACGGATGCTCTCTCCTCCCTCCTCTCCACATCATCTTCTCTTGTTCTTTTCCACCATTCCTCCCCCTGACACATCTCCTTCCTTCTTAAGAAGTGATTTCATTTAAGACAAGGTCCCAGGTGATTCGAAACATACACTCACCCCCTCCTTTTGGGATGACTCAAAAGGACAAAAATGGGGGTGAGATAGGAAATCGAAAGGTTAGAATAGGTCACTTATGAGCAGCTGAGGTTTTGAGGAGTGACTCTGGTGAGGGTTACTAGGGTTATGTGCTCATGGTGGGGGGTGGTGGTTTGTGCATCCTTAGAAAGAGGAAGGCTGTTAAAGTGTGTGTGTGTGTGTGTGTGTGTGTGTGTGTGTGTGTGTGTGTAATGGATTATGCCTGTGACTCCATGAGATTTAAGGCTAACCATGGATTTAAGGACCAGCATAAGGAAGCATAAGTGAGGAACCAGAGGGGTGTGTGGTGACTGCCCAGCAGCCTGGAACGTCAGCGTGTTTGTGAGCTCCTCGGGCTTCAGACTTGGCTGTGTGATTTAGACTCTCCATCTTCAGTGGATCTCTGGAGTCACTGCAGGTGAGAAGCACTTCATCAGGTCACCAGAGAAGGAAGACAAAACAGGACAACCTGCAACTCTTCTTGGGAGACATGCCTTGGGTCCCAAAGTTGAACATATCATTATAGCCTGACCTGTGAACATCAAACAAAAGTAAATAACAAGAGGAAACAACAACAACAACAAAATCAACAGTGATGGCAGTGGAATCCATCCAGATCCCAAACCAGCTGCCATGTCTCAGGAGTCAAGACAGCACAGTTTTAAGAAGTTTACTTATATAAAATATATAGAAAAGCAACAGGAAGAAAATGAAATCCACATCTAATTTTATCATTTGGGGTTAGCTATGAACATTTTGGGGTATAGATGTTCAATATATGTATATATGTATGTATGTATGGTATGTATGTATGTATATGGTATGTCTGTCAGTGCTATTATCGTCTACACACAATCAATGTAATTCAATACAAATTACAAAATAGAAATAGTTTTGCATTTATTCTCTGAATTGACATACTATTTATTCTTTTAAAATTATTTACTATTAGTACTGTTGTTATTATTATTATTATTGTTATTATTATTAGTGTGTGTGTGTGTGTGTGTGTGTGTGTGTGTGTGTGTGTGTGTAAGTCAGAGGATGCTTTTAGATTTTAACTCTTTCCTTTCACTGTGGGTTCTGACATAGATCTACATCTTCTGGTTTGCATGGCAAGTTCATTCTTAGCTATTGAGCCATCTTGGCAGCCCACGATCCTTTGCTCCCCTGAGAGGGTTTCTCTGTGTAGCTACCTACTGAGCTGAAACTCACTCTGTAGAGTATATTCAGGCTTCGAATTCAGATGTCTGCCTGCCTCTGCCTCCTGAGTGCTGAGATTAAAGGTGTGTGTTACTATGCCCAACAAACCTACCATCTTTTAATAACTAGAAAGTAGGCAGGCATATCAATATATATCTATAATGTCAGCACTGAGGCTAAGGCTGGAGGATTATAACTTCAAGTCAGCTTGAGCTAAATAACAAATCAAGGTCACTTTAAACTGCCTAGTGAAACCGTGTGACAAACACATAAAAACAAGTCAGAATGTCTGTGTTATTATGCATGTGTTAATTGATTGTTATTGGATATAAGGTATTTTATATATTTTTTTGCTTTGTTTATGGATTATGCAACAATAATAATCAAAGAAAAAGAGGCCACCAATTTGATAGGAGGGAATGGCATGGAGATGAGGAGAAAAGAGACATGGGAGAAGTTGGAGGAAGGGAAGGGGGAGGAAAATGATGTAATTATATTTCAATTTAAATAAATAAATAACATTAAAAATGGCCTTACACTACACTCATTGGTTGGAAGCTCTAGGACAATTCTATTAGAGTTTTAAAGAGAAAGCCCAGGGCTGGCAAGCTGTAAGTCTTAGCAGCTGCCCAGAAGAAGAAGAAGTAGACGAGAAATAGAGGGAACCATGCTGTTTGAGTCAGGCATGGGGTTGAGAGCCCACGGGGATAGACAGTCACATGGCTGGGAAGGAAACATTGGAGAGAAGTTGAGAAAGCACACAGTACCAGAGAAAGCATACTCAGGCTCTGGCCAACATCTAAAAGACAAAGATAGGAGAGAAGAAAGAAGACCCAACAGAACCCCATGGTGACTCTGGGGTGACTTGTCTTGGTTAGGACACTTTTATAGCAATGCCAATGCTTGTTTAGGATACACTTGAAATTGGGCTTCTATGTGGACTCTTATGAACATTCTGGAAGCTTTTGTTTTAACATATGACCAGATACCAAAGGTCTTCAGTGCATATTTTCTAATCAGCAAAGTATAAACTTCTCAGGTCCTTATTCTTCCTGAAACATCTCAAACATAGGATTTAAAATCAAAAATGATGAATTAGTCTTCTTCAGTCATTCTGAATTTCTAGGGTTCTTCTTAGCTTCAGGTGTCAAGGTGTTATAATCTAGAGTCACCTGGAAAGGGGGGGGTCTCAGCTGACGAACTGCCTGGATCAGATTTGCCTGTGAGGAAATCTCTTGATGTATTGGTGAAAGAGAGTCCAGTCCACATGGGTGGCACCACCCCTAGGCAGGTGGGCCTGGATTGTATAAGAAAGCTAACTGAACGACCCAGTAAACAGTACCATGGCCCTCTTTGTTGGTGCACGAGCTCCCACAACAGAAAGCAAAGGAGAATAAGACTTTATTGCTGAATTCACTCATTCCCAAATGACTTAAAGCCAGATGCAAGGCAGAAGCCGTCATGCCAATGGTATTGTTCAGTTAAAAGAAAGGTCATGATTTTCTCGCTTTATTCAAAGGCACAGAAGCTGGCTTCCTTCCCGGTGGGATATCCTGATTGGAAGTTAACTCTGACACTGGACTCTGCTCTTTCCTTGGAATCAAACTGATACAAATTCTTTAAAGGGTGTGATGTCTACACGTGCTAGTTTGCACACACAATACACTGGACATGTGATCCAGGTTAGTCATCCATGGTGACTTCAGAGTTCCAGGGCAGGGGGAGAGGAAAAAGTCTGAGAAACTTGGAAGTTCTTCCTGGTAAGTTCTATATCAAAAGATCAGTGTTTGCCTCATAAACAGCTGTTGTGTTAATTATTCATGATGAGTAATGCATTTTCACAAACTCTTTCGTGCTTGCCAGCAGTGCACTGAATGTTATACAATATGCTTAGGTCAAAGTCCTCGTTAGACCTTCAACAAAGCCTTCCAAATAATATCTTACGTTCTCTAAGTAATTTACAGTGGATCAAGTGTTTTCATACAGATCAGATCAGGCACGATGGGTGGTCAGGCTGGAGGGTCCCTCAAGATTTCTACCTGTGTCTTCCCTCTGCTTCATTGATTCTTGTTGTCGTTTGAGAAAGGGCCTCTCTGGGCAGTCCTGGATGCCCTAGACTGCAGAGTGAGTTTCCTATCTCAAGCTTCTCAAGTGCTTGATTACCATTTTATGTCTATTTTATTTTTAAGATTTTATCCCTGTTTTTAATTATGTGTTTAAGTGTCAATCTGTGTGTGGATTTATGCACATGAATACAAATGCCATAAGAAGCCAGACAACGACGTCAGATCCCCCAGAGCTGGGGTTATAAACAGCAGTGAGCCGGCTGATGTGGTAGGTGCTAGGAAGAAAACTCTTATCCCATGAAGAGCAATATGTGCTCTCAATTCCTGAGTTGTCTCTCCAGCCCCTGTTTTATGTTTATAATTTAAATTCTTATCTTTTTTTTTTTAAAAAGAGACAAAGTCAAGCCTTTTATTGTTTATTATATTCAATAAAGTAAAAAAGGTGCAATTAGTGATTATGACACATCTAAAGAAAGATAAGATACAAATGTCTAAACTTGTAGTGAAACACACTTTCACTCACTGCCTGTCACCTCCCTGTTCATCTTGGGTTAGAAAATCCCCAACCATCTTTCAGGCATGACTGGAAGTGACATCCTGGCTCCAATCCAGTGCAAAGGGGAATTTGAAGAGCAGCTCACATATTTGTAATTTTCCAGCCTCGGGCACATACTTCCTCTTTTGACCATTTGTGCTCCTTCAGAGTAGCTAGTAGCACAGGGAAAAAGTTTTTTTTTTTTTTTTCCGGTATCTTAAAACCACATGGTACTTTGGGATGTTTTTGGATGAAAAGTTCAAGGAGATGATTAATTTTTTAACCATGGATTGTCACGAGTGCATTCTAGTTGTGCTACGTTGTGGTAGTGATGTTTGCACTACTGAATTGCCAGATGAAGCCATGTGGCTTACTAATGTTGTCATACAACCACAGAGAAACCTAGCTAATGGGAGTGAATACAACAACGTAGGTTTTTCTGTTGTTGTGTGTTTGTATTTGATCCTCCTTTATGAGTGGCAGTGTTCTCCTTAAGTTTTACAGAGAGATCCGTCAGTTCTCTGAAAGAGATGCCAGTGCAGAGGACCAACGCAGGAAACTTTAGAGAGCAGAGAGGCCATTAGACCATCTATGAACAGAATAATGGTTTGTAGATTCAGCAGCCAACTATCTTGACCCATGCAAGTGGATGATTCTTGCAAGATCTGGGGGATAACTTGTTAAAATGAATTAAAAAAAATTACCCCATTTGGTTCTACAGGTTAAAAGTAATAGCTAAAATCTAGGGACTGACTTAGTATATGATTACTTGCTTATCCTCTGACACCAAAATAAAACAATGTATCACAATACCCCCCAAATAAAACAATGCATCACAATCCTGAGCATGATTGTATAATCTTACATCACAAATAGCTGAGGCAGGAAGATTATGATTTCTAGGATAGCCTGGGCTTCAGCATGAGACTCTACCCCAAACACAAACGAACAAAAGCAGCGCTTAAAAGTTACAGTTGAATGGTAATGAGATCTCTATCAAGAAGAGAGGCACAGGTGGTATGCTCTATACAGGCCCCATATCCACAGTGGGTGTCTAGTGTGTTGTTCATTGTGAGAAGCTGCCTTGCTCAGAACCAAACATTGCAGCAACAGCTTGTCAGAAGCTATTCAGAGGTGCTGGAAGCATTTATACAAGCAGGGTATAGTTGTCATCATAAGGACTCACAAATGACCTTGAGACTGCAGATGACTGCACACAACCCAAGCATTCCTGCACATCTGCTTATCCTTGTAGATGTTCCATGATCTGTGGCCATTTGGGTTCCCTGCTCATGGTCTCATAATTCATATATGTATTAAAATTGGAGGTAAAGAGAGCATCTGGTACCTCTGGAAGCTCTTCCCACGTTGGCACCTCTAGAATCACTTCGTATTTTAGATGGCTGTGCCATGTCCTGTCTGATGGATATAATCTTTGTATGTGGTCCCTTTTCTGTAAGTGGAGGCTTCGACTTTCTGACTTGCTGCTTGTTTGATGGTTAATGCTGTGGATTTTAACATTAGCAGAAATGTTACACAAAGAATGTTTGAAGCCAGTAGGTCCATCAGCAAGATACAAACTATCAAGTACATCATAGTACCTATGCTTATACAAGTAAAGATAGGAATCCACATTATGCTTGCTATGCAGGGACAAATGGCTCTTCTACTGTATAGAGGGACTTGTGTGCTACTGAGCATTTATACTTATTCCACAGACAAATTGTATCAACATTTTAATAATTTTTCCTTTTATTTCGGTAAAATTGAGGTTAAAGATAAATTTCAACCCACATTTTAGGCATTATGAGGACATTCTTGAACATACATACTCTCATTATGTCTCAGTGTCTCATAAATTAGTAAAACCTTGCAATCTGTTTCTCATGGCTCAATGGTTGTTTTTTTAATTTTTTTATTTAAAAATTGATTTTTTAATTTATAAAATTTATAAAAAATTGATCATGTCTTTTTACTGCCCCCAAATTCCTCCCAGATCTTCCCTATCTCCCTAACCACCCAACTTTATGTTCTCTCTCTCTCTCTTTAAAGCAACTCCCCAAAATACAAATGAAACAAAACCAAAAATCAAACAAGAAACACATTCCCCCCACAAACACAGAAATAAAAACAAACAAGCAAAGGTCCAACAAGGAAAAAAAGTTCAAACAACGCCAAATGAAACAAAATGTCCACAAAAATGTAAAGTCTACAAAAATACCCTGCCCTTAAGTGTGGTTAATATATTTACCTAGACTCTGTTGCAGAAGACTAATTTTTCCTCTGCAGGAAGGTGTCAATTACAGATAGTTTCTTGGTCGGGGTGGGGGCTTGTGCCCATTTGCCTCTCTCAGCCCCAGGATCCCATTTAGATTGAACCTGTGCATGTTGCCAGTCTCTGTGATTTCATATGGACATCAATTCTGTTGGTACCTGGAAGACACAACTTCCTTGCAGTCCTCCATCACCCTGTGTCTTACAATCTTTTGGCCCCCTCTTCTGTGTGGCTCCAAGCCTTGAGGGGAAGAGTTAGATGAAGACAGCCCATTTAAGACTCAGTTCATTGGGTAAGATTCTGTACAGAGCCTTACCAACCTAAGACATAAGTGCATTGCTTTTGATAATGCATATTCCATGATGGGTAAGGAAGGCATTCTTGGCAGAATGACCTAAGACAGATTTAGTCTTGTTCATGAAATAAAAGGGGGAGAGGTGGAGGATTTTGGGACTGCTTGGCAGGAATATGACATTGGCCAAAGATAAGGATATAGGCTTTGGGCAGGAATCTGACATTAGGCTAGAACAAAGAAGTAATTTCAGGCAGGAATCTAAATATTAGGCTAGAACAAGGAAGTAGGCTTCAGGCATGAAAATGACTTTGGGCTAGGACAGGGAAGTTGGTTCAGATATTTTGGTCATCCTGAAAAGCCCTTAGAAACAGTGATCATGGGAGTGTATACAGAATTTTGTTTATTGCTTTGCTTGTTCTTTGACTATTTGTGTTTATTGTCTTGCTTGTTCCACAACTATTTTCATCTATTGTATTGCTAGTTCCTCAACCTAGAACTGACCTTAATACTTGTATGTAATTAAAATGGTATAAAAGCAAAAAGGAGGAGGGGGGATGGAATAGGAGGGATCTCAGGAGGGGAAATGGGAAAAGAGGATGACATTTGAAATGTAAATAAATAAAATATCAAAGAAAAAAAGAAAAAAATAGCCTGTTTAATGACTATCTTGCCTTCTTGTTCTGTGACTAAAACTTGGATGATACTGGCTCTAATATGTGTTCACTATCTCATTGCCATTATAAGGGTCAATTTTAGGGCACTGGGAAAATCTTTAGCAGTTATTAGAACCCGAGTTCCATTCCCAGTGCCCATGATGGATTGTTCACAACTACCTCCAACTCCAGCACCAGAGGTGAGTTTTTTACCTGTGGCTTATGTAGATAGCTGTACATACATTTCTCTCTCTCTCTCTCTCTCTCTCTCTCTCTCTCTCTCTCTCTCTCTCACATACACACACACACACACACACACACACGCACACACACATAATTAAAAAAAACAAATAAATCTTTTTTTCCAAAAGGTAGATTTCACTCCAAAAATCATTAAAAGAGCCAACCAACTTAAGAGGTGGAGGTGACTCGTAACACTATTTTTCACAAATAAAGAATTGACTAGCAGAAATGACTGGGTTAAAAAAAATACTCTTTATTGATGGGCTTTAAATTTTCATATGGTTGTTTTCTTGTTTATCAGAAAGGGAGAATTTATCTCAGACCAACTGAGATTATTAAAGGTGGCATCATTCCAGAATGACCCAATGACCCATATAAGGAAACATTTCATTTAGGGGACTCAGATATTTCCCATCATAGATATTAGGTGTTTCACAAGAAATGGGACATACTTGTCTTGTCCTGAGATTGGTTACTTGATTCCTTTTGAGACAGAATAAAGGATTCAGTTCAGGGTATGTGAGAGGGAAAAATACAGGGGGACAAGATGAAGATTAACTCTAGCTATCTCAAAGGGAAGAATTTATCTGGTTTTTCTGGTTTGGGGAATATTGGACATCTGACAAGGCCCCTAACCAGATCTTCTGGTAATTGTCTTTAAATTTTGACACTCATTGTAGAGATAACTTTGGTTGCATCAGAAATTTGGTATATGTGGTGTCTCTGCTGATCTGGGAAGGGAGATATTTATTTGAAGGGTGCTGTGAAGTTAGTCCTTCTGAAAGAGTTGTTTAGATTGTGCTCTTGCTTCCTGAGCGCTACTCAGCATCTTAACATCCTGGGGAAACTTGCATAGATCCCTGTGAGTTAGTGAATTGGCTTTGTCCCAGGCAGAGAGGTAAGGGTTTTCCAGTTACTCAGGCTTGGGAACTCTTGTTCACACAGCACCAAAGTGCACACTGTGCAAAGGAATCAGCCTTAATCTGGAGGCTTTGGGTCAATTGAGAGTCTGAGCAAGGGACACAAGACTACTACCTGTGATTTACTTTGTGTTTACGAAAGGACAGTGATTCGATCTCAGTACCTCACAGGGAGTTGGCCAGTGTTTATGGATTATGTGTGGTGCCTTTTTAAATTGTGCACATCCTTCTGGGGATCTAAAAATGAACAATCAAACGTTTCTTAAATAAAAATTATCAAAATAACAATAATAAAAGAAAGCTTCTCAACTATCCCACCCCCATCTTTCTCTCTCAGCAAACTTTCCCTTTATCTCTACCTAAAATCCCCAAGCTTGTTAACAGTCATGATCGTGTCCTGTCTTCCCAGAAACCTCTGCTAATCTGGCACTCTGGCCTTGGGCTTGCTGAGACTTGACTCGGTGCCCATTTCTCTTGCCTGTGTTCTAGGTCCCCTTTACAAGTTAGCTTGCTGTTTGTTTGTTTGTTTGTTTTTGTTTGTTTTTTTGGTTTGTTTGTTGGTTCCTACACTTGCTTTTGTCCTTTCTAGATCTTGTGCTTGTCCCTCCAAAAGCGACTTCACATTTCAAAGCATGCTCCTTGTCTGTTGACTTCGATTTCTTTCTCCTCTGCATCCTGCCTCTGCCTTGTCCTCATTTCGGTGACCGATATTCTCCTCTCATGTTTTAAACTATGTCTTCATTGAGTAGCCTGGCATAGCAAACTGTGAGCTAGGACAAACCCTCCCTTCCTTAAAAAAAAAAATTACTTTTTAGATTTATGTTATGTGTATGTGTGGTTTTCCTAGCATGTATGTGTTTGCACCATGTGGCTGCCTAGTGCCTGCAGAGACCAGAAGAAGTCGTTGAATTCCCTAGAACTGGAGTTATAATGGTTGTGAGCTGACCTGGTGTGCTGGAAACATAACTTGGGTTCTCTGCAAGAGCAGCACATGTCCTTAACCACTGAGTTACCTCTATAGCTCTACCCAGGCTGCTCTTTAAGATGCTTTTGTCTAGTATTTTATCACAGCAATAAGAAATAGAAGCTTTCTCACTAGGAGATCTGCTCATAATACAGTGAGAGGAATAATAAGAGGTGGGTGGTGGCAGAGAGACAGACAGAGATTATAAATCAGTGTATAAGAGCACATGCAATCTAGGTCTTTAATTTACTTGACCTTGGGTTCCTAACTTGTAAAATATAACTAATACTAACTTACCTGCCTGATCTGTGTCTTTGGATGGTTGCATGGTCAACTTAGAATGTTGCTAACAGCACAATTTAACTTCTATTTGAATAAAAACATCGTATACTATACTCATTATAAAAATCCATAAAGGATGTGCTTTGTGTGATTTTTTAAATTCATCCCCCCCCTGGCTTTGCTTTCTGTTAAACAGGCAATCGGCAAATGAAGACTCCTGAACTTTTAGGGTGCTGGTCTGTGAATCACGGATTTGTCTCCACGAATGGGACAACTAGAAATAAAGAGAGAGAAACCTGGCTGCATCAACACATCCGTTTCTGTTTTAAACTCAAAGCCAATCACTCCAAACCTCAAAACCCCAAATCAAATTTAGGTCCTTCCAATCCCATGCCCAAGCCCAGGCCGTGGGATCTCCTACAAGTGACCCTGCTGGGAAAATGTCTGGGCTCCTCGCCCAGGCTTGTTCCAGTGGCTTTTTCCTCTCCCACCCTACGCCTCCCCCCTTTCCCCCCCTCCCCAGCACACCTGTTTGCATAGATCCTTCCTCTCCGCCCTGGCTTCTTGACTCTGCTCATGACCACCTGTTAAGGATGACGCAGATATAGCCCTACGCACATCCTCGCCTTGTTGCTGTCTTCAGGATCCCTAACTGGGCTGATTCGCCTCACAGGTGGTTATTTTTAGCCTTTATCTCTTGGCGATTCTGTTTTCTTTCCGCCACCTTTTGACCTGGTAGCTGGAAATAAAGTTTGCCTTCTATAAAGACGAGAAAGTTGTCAGCCACTTCCTTCCTGCCTGTATGAAAGGACCAGCCAGCAGAGGCTGGGAAGTGGCTGAAATGCTCAGTCCCTTAGTTCTGAAAACACACACAGCTTAGGAGTGAGTCTTCAGTCATCTGTGTACATTGCCCAGAGCCATTGCCTGGAACAGGCAGCTGGCTTTTCAAAGGGTCTTGAGGATGTTCAGGAGAGTGAATAAGATTTTTTTTTCCATCTCCTTTTGATCATGATTACTAAGCCCAAACACCTGAGTAGTTTGACTCCTGATTTCTTTTTCTCTTTGAAATAATTTTTCAAAGGGAGTAACCAGCGAATATCTGATTGGATTTAAGGCCCACTCCCACTCCATTGAATGGAACACATTCCCAATACTGCTTGGGTGGCCAAGAACCTAAGACTAGACAGGCCAGGCACTGGGGCTGGGGGAGGGGGAAACTAATTTCTACCGTGCTGCTAAAGAAACGTGGCAGTCAAATGACTCGAGGATATTCTGCTGTGCTCAGAGATCAGCGTCTTGCTCAGCCATCAACAGAGAAGCTTTCTTGAGAGACCTTGGAGCACACAGTTCTAAATGTGATGTTTCCATCAAATCCCTTCCTTCAGGGAACCCCGTGGAAGAGGAGGCAGAAAGAGTATAGGAGCTAGAGGTATTGGAGGACACCAAGGGAACAAGGTCTTCCAAAGACAATAGGACTGACAGCATATGACCACAGTCACAGGGACTGTGGCAGCATGCAGAGGGCTTGCACGGGTCTGCACCAGCCGGGTCCTAGAGCTGAAAGAAGTGGACATACACCACATCCCTAACCAAGAAGCTATCTCCAATTGATAACCATTTGCTAATAAAAAATTTAGTTTTCTTCCATTAAGTCTTACTAGGTATACAAACTAGTCTTAAAGCCAAGTCCCATGCCCAGCAAAGAATAGCTAACACAAAATAAACCCAATAGCATTTTTTGGATGTTATTTGTCTCATAATGCGTTTCCCCCCTCCCTGCTTATTATACCTTTTGTGTATATATATTATGGTTTCTGTTTTTATGGGATTTTTCTGTGTGTAGATGTGTCTCTGCCTCTATACGCATTTCTTGTGTTTTTTGTTTCTTTGCCTTTTTTCTTTTGTTTGTTTATTTTTTAAATTTTATTCTATTCTAGTTTGTTAATCTTTGTTTTATTCTATCCTTCCTATTATTATTATTGTTTAGATGCCTATTTTCTAATGAGAGAGAGAAAGACAAGGTGTGAATGTGGATGGATGGGGATCTGAATAGGATCTCAAAGAGTTGGTGAAGAGGAACCA
The DNA here is from genome assembly GCA_030674055.1 of Rhabdomys pumilio. NCBI lineage: Eukaryota > Metazoa > Chordata > Mammalia > Rodentia > Muridae > Rhabdomys > Rhabdomys pumilio. Next base: position 11,280,936 of record JANHMN010000002.1, on the reverse strand, counting down.
CAAGCAGAATACATTATATGAGAAAAAAATATCTATTTTCAATAGAAGACAAATAGAAAAAGAGTTTGCAGGTGGGACTTAGCCTAGTTTAAAGGGTAAAATGTTTATCTAGAATGTATGAGGTGCTGGGTTCCATCTCTAACACCACCTAAATCAGCCAACCAATGAACCAACTTACCAATGAACCAACTTACCAACTCACCAACCAACCAACAATCCAACCAACTAACTTACCAACCAACCAGCTTAGCAACCCACCAAACAACCAACCAATCAACTTACCAACCAACCAACCAACCAACCAACCAACCAACCAACCAACCAACCAACCAA
>JANHMN010000002.1:11249651-11280593 GCA_030674055.1 Rhabdomys pumilio | reverse complement strand
CAACCAACCAACCAACCAACCAACCAACCAACCAACCAACCAACCAATCAATTTACCAACCAACCAACTAACCAACCAACCAACCAATCAACTTACCAAACAACTAACTTACCAACCCACCAAACAACCAACCAATCAACTTACCAACCAATCAACCAGCCAACCAAACAACCAAACAACCAATCAACCAAACAACCAATCAACTTACCAACCAACCAGTCAACTAACCAGCCAGCCAGCCAAGCAATCAACCAAATAGCCATCAACCACTAATCAACCAACCAACCAACCAACCAACCAATCAACCAACCAATCAACCAAGTGACAAATCAATAAGTCAATCAATCAATCAGTCAATCAACAAAAGAAACAATATTCACAGGAAAAGATAGTCATTTTTGCTTTTTCACATGAAGCCATATTAAAATGCAGCTTATTGAGCAAGACATTTAGTTTCTGTAATGGGAAAGCATTCAGAAAATTGGAAAAGTCTAGATATATTAAAGGCTTGAAAATATAGTTTCTTTTCCCTCATTCTTGAGTAGTCACACATAAAATTTGAGCAGAATAGGAAACTATAGGCAAAGATGTGAATGATACAACGGAGCATGGCCTCATCTTCAATGACAAAATTCAGTTTTAATTCACTCTTCTGCCTACTGGTATATTTTACAGTGTTATCAATATTGCTGCTACCAGTTTTCTTTAAAAGTAGGTATAACAAATACTGACTTCATTTTTATGTGTATGTATCTGTGTGTATGTGCATGTGTGTGCAGGTGCCTGGAAGGCCAGAAGAGGGCGCCAGATGCTCTGGAGTATAGGAGGTACAGGCACTTGTAAGCTGTCTGGCATGGGTGCTGGGAACCAATCTCATGCTGTAACATTGACAAATGAAATCTGTATACATATATATATACATATATATATATATGCATGTATATATCTGTATATAGTGTGTAACATGATGCTTTTGATAATAACGAAATTATCAAGTCACACTAATGTATTGGTCACTTCACATACTTACAACTTTTATTGTGATAACATTTACATTTATATAAATTTTCCAGTATACAGTGAGTGGATAATTGTGAACCATCTCCAGAAAGATAACCAGTTTGTAATGTTTCCACAAACAGGTAAAAGTTTCTGTTTCCTCAAACCCTTGCAAATAGAGAGTTTATCTTGCAAATATTTGCTCTCTCCATAATCATTATTACATGATATGAGCATTGCTGAATATATTTCTCAGCTACTTACATCAACCTTTAATAAATTCTTTATTTTTCATTTTAGTTTTTTTCTATATAATTATCTTCAACTAATTGTTTTCCATTAGTGTTATTTATTTACTTATTGCTCTTGTATCTACACATATCTTTCCAGATTATCTTTCAGTCTCAAGATTTCAGTTTTTGTTTTTGCCATATGTGTGTGTGTATTATATATTATACATATAATTTTTGTGTAGCTCTTTTGGTTTTTTCCCATTGTGGTTTCTACTTTTTGTGTTTCCTATGTGGACATCTCTTTCTGCCAGTCTGTTTACTTCTAGGTAGGCTCTGGAACTAGCAGGACAGACACAGAGAGGCTAGGTCACCTGTCTTGTTCTGTAAGTGGAAAGATAACACTTGTCTCACAATGGTGCTTATGGGGGAGTTTGGGAGCACAGGGAGCAGCGCTGGGTTCATCCAGGATGAGGGGAAGGTTGTTATTTCCCCTTCTTTTCCTCAAAATGGACACTATCCTGAGCTGATTCAGATCCTTGCATGCAGAGTGTGACAGGGCTGGGGTGGGTCCTGTGTTGCTTCCTATTTGTCAACTCTCCCCAGGGAAGGGGTTTTCAGGAGGCTAAGTGGGCACTGACACTCTGCCCATCTGTTCTTTGCTTTGATACCCTCCCCCCATGTCTTCATTACATTACACATTTTGGAAAACATAATTCGCTTTATGGCAAGATGAACATTTCTTCAAGGGGTCACCTGAAGAAAATAAAAGACAGATTTACATAGAAGTGAGATTTTCCTGGGAACTCCTTTAGAAGAAAATCCTTCATAAGACCTCCTGCGGTTTCTATAGTTAGCTAAAGAAAAAAAAGTCAGTATTAAAAAGCAGTAGTAACAACTGCTCCCCCCCCCCTCGCATTTCATGAGCATGCTCAGATCACCAGTTGCTTACTGGGGATCTGGAAGGGTACAGGCAGAAACAGCCCGTGAAGAGCGTTCTGTGCCCCCACCATCTTGCCATCTTCCTGCACGTGTTCATGCCCTCCAGTGACGACACTCTAGCCCTCCAGTGACGACACTCTAGTCGGCATCTCTTCACAAAGAAGGTAAATTTCCAAGGAAGTTTATTTTCTCACTGTGAATCCCAACTCCTCAGTGGTGTTTGAGTGGTGTACAGTAACGGGAGGAAAATGTCCTGGGAGCCAGATAAACTATGGAAGAGACGTTCACCCTTGCAGTCCTCATCAGAAAACCCCAAATTTACCTGAATTATATAGAAATGGTAACTGAATCATGTCTAAGTCATTTTGGTGTGTAGACACAGTCTCTATTTTAGGACTCTGTGGGACATACTCTGACAAGGTAACATATTAATAGCAAGCTCTGTAAAAATAACCCTGCTTGCAATTTCTTGATAATCACCTTGTTTATTATGTAAACAAGATTTCACAATTGTGAAACAAAAATTTCACAAACTTGACGCATATTTACTGGTGGAATTTTAGTGTTCGCCTGAGTTCAACACTCGCCTCATCTAAGACTTTGAAACAAGAGCGAGAAAATGTGCCCATCTTCACGAGCCACTTTGCAGCTTTGGGATACAGGATATAATTTAAAATAGCATTTTGATTTTATTTATTTTGGAGTTCTGATAAAGTTCTTGATGACCTCGGCATGTAGGAGCAGCCAGGGCCAAGAAACTGTTTTTTTTCCGGCTTCCCAACGTCAGATTGCTTCCGTTCACACCTTGGAATGTCAGAAATGTATCAGCTTCTTTCTCCAGGAGATGTTTTTCTCTCAAAGCACAATGACTGTGATAGGGGCGTTCTGTTTACTTGGTGCTGAGTACTTTTCCAAACTCACTTACAAGGAAAGAATTAAAAAGCAGGATTGCCCATTGTTGTGATGTGTAGGCTTCTGAGCTGGCCAGGACTATTGACTGGTTTTCTCCGTTGGCTGCAGGGGGCAGCTAGTCCTCAGGGAGGAAGTAAGTCAGTTCCAGTTTGATTCCCTCTGGTTCTGTCTGAAGTGTGTGATGTCTTCAGCAAGAGGGTCTTACCTTTGAGTTCTGGGAGGCAACCAAGGGCAATGGCAAGAGGCTGCATTGTTTGGAGAGTCTCTTGGATGACTCCGATCAACAGCTTAAAGGAAGGTTCTCCATGCCTGGTACTGGGGTCTGTGTTAGATAGTCTTTATGGCTCTTAGGGCATTATCACTTCAAGTGGCATAACATTACACACACACACACACACACACACACACACACACACACACGCACACAATGTATTTTTAAGTAAACAGAGTTAAGAGCAGCCCAGATGAAACAGTAATAACTCAAGGTTATCGATAGGAAAGCAGATTCTACAGTGTAGAGGGTAGATAGCTGCCCAGCTTTTGTACTGTTTAAGGCTTATTGTAAATATAAAGGTTGTATATGGCTTTCATCTGGGAACTTAAATGGTCTAAGGCTGGGTAGAAACCCCGGCTTGAAATTAAGTAACTTTTACAACAACTAATAGTTATCTTATGGGAGTTAAAGTTCAGTTCACTCAATAGTCAAGAATTCATGTCTGGGATTGTAAGCATAGCTAACTATCCATAGTTGGTAAGGTCAAACACATGGCTCTCACTTTCCTATAACAATATAATTTTTAACTATATTCTAAATACCGTGTATCTTACTGTGTACCTCTCACACATCGTCAAATATTCTTCATTTTGCAGCTGGTGGAGACCATTACAGAAATCCACAACTGGTCAAATGCAGAGGACAAGAGACGGTGGGGTGCACACTGCCAACGGACACATCTGTAGCATCATCATATTTAAGGGTCAGGGAAGTGGAAATATTTTAAGAGCCAGAGGACCATGATGCCTGCTGTGAGATTGTGTCTTCAATATACAAAGGGGAAAGCCACACCCATGAAATCTCAACAATATGACTGCCTAAACAGACTAACACAGTGACAGCACCAGTTGACAGGCCAGTGTGGATGGGGGAAATCTCACAAGGCCACATCTCCAGAAGAAGAGAGACAGGCAGACAGTGAGTGATGAAGGGGGGGGGCTTTGATAGGTTACCCAATCTCAGGTGGTCAGCCCTAAACACAAATACATCCAGGCAACACTGAACGGACTGGACCAGTTATAGACATGTATACGAATACATGTAACAGTGTATATACTTGCTTGAAGAAGTATATAGTATACTTACTTGGAATATAGAAAAAATATATTTACTTGAGGGAGATTAGGTAATGAATTTGACTGGAAAATCAGAACACAGGATGAGTTAGAGAGAGGAGAGGGGTGGGTAAAAATAATGAAATTGTACTACTAATGTGTAAAATTCTAAAAAAAAAACCCTTAAAATTTGAATAAAAGAATAAACAAATGTCCTCACTCCTATCTTCATCTCCCAAATGGAAACAACTCTTGCCATCATTTCTGCTACCCAAAAAAAATTTTGTGATGTTCTTTCAGGACTAAGAGATTTAATAGCAAAATGAATTGAGATATTAATAGGCTCTACATAGGTTTAGAACAGGCAAGTGAACGTCTTAATTAGATGACCCATGCTGGGTCATGCAGCAGCCTGGATGCATATCCAATTCTACCCCCCTATTATAGTAATTTTGATAAAAGATTGTAGGGTTTACTAAACAAAAGCTAGAAGAGAGTTCACGACAACAGATATTTTCCCCTTAGGAAATACTAACCTGTTCTTACCTTAATTTCCTAGCCTTGTTTACATTTAACTGGACCCATTGTCTGGTTCTGAGAACTGGAATGTAATTGGAGGTAAGGCTTGTTGACTTCAGGTCTGTCTGGAAGAGAGCCAGAAAGACCACTCCTCTCCTTTTGGATTCCTGAGCTGCAGAGGGTGGGGCAAGGGCTGAGGCTGTAGCTCTGTTTGTAGAATTCTTGCTTATCATACAGTAAGGCCTGGGTGTAGCACATCTGTAATCCCAGACCTCAGGAGGCAGGTGCAGGAGAGTCAGAAGTTCAAGGTCATCTTCAGCAATGTGAAGGGCCTGAGGCCATCTTGGGATACTTTAGAAAAAAAAGAGAAGTCCTGGCAGCCATGACAGTGAAATTCTGGTTTCATAAAATGAAGGGGCACTGACCAGATTTCTCCACCAGAAAAGCCCACATTGTATTTGTCATGAGTCAGATGTTACCTTGGCTATGGCATTCATCCATGCATGGCTTTCTTTGGGCTACCTTACTCAAGTGTAGGTGACGTTACTACTCCTTAACTTTTATTTAAATACTAGGATCATTATCCAAATTTTGATCCTGGTTCCAAGAACTGTCTTGGAAACCATCTTACAAAGTCTCACAAAACCACTCTTCTCCCAGTTATCTGTCTGTCTGTCAGTCTGTCTATTATTATCTGTCTGTCTATCTATCTATCTATCTATCTATCTATCTATCTATCTATCTATCTATTTATCTATCTATCTATCATCTATCTATTATCTATGTATCTACATCTATATATCATCTTATCATCTATTATCTATGTATCTATGTATCTATCTGTCTATCTATCTATCATCTATTTATGATCTATCTGTCTGTCTATCATCTATCTACCTAGAACAGCTTTGGTTTTAACACTTAATAGCTCTCCGTATTTATCCTCATGGATTTTGAAAGGCCTAGACAGCCTGAAGGCCATGAATGAGGAGACGCAGCAGAAGCAATTTTCTTGCAGAGCTATGCACTTTGCACAAGATTCGTAGTGGGGAACATATATGCAAACCATGCTTCGAGAGCATTCTTTAAACATTTTGCCTGTGAGAGAGTAGAAATCAGTTTGGCACGAGTTGGTCTGTGCAAGGAGGCTAGCCCAGAGGAGACGGCCTCATTCTCTCCCTTAGCCACTATTCCTGTCTGGTGACTTCAGTCACCTCAGACTTCTCACACATGGCTCCCTACATACAAGGCAAATGGGTTTCTTCCACAATTCATTTCCTTCGTGTTTTAAAGTGTGACTGTTCCCAGGTGCTACACCTCCAGGAAGCACCTAATAAACTAATTGCCAGGAGAACAGTTTTGCTCACCAGACTTTCCCGAGAACTCTCTGAATCTGTCAGTCATGCTAATAGTGGGTGTGTCCAGAGCAGGTGCCACAAATCATCCGTATTTGTTACCTTTTACTTGTAAACTCCTTTTTGGGAGGCAATTTTTTTTTTCAGACTTAAAGACAAACAAGACAGCAAAATCATTCAAAGATATTAGAATTTTACATGTGTTTATCATTTATCTTCTGTTTTTCTGAACAGAAAACAGACGTTGGAAGTTGTAAATATAACATCCTTTATCCCTAAGTCCTTTGTGTTCTAAAACACTGTGGTGCAGTTAACAAATGTGGAGGTTAACATTCATTTAATATTAGCATTTAGTCCAGTGGTTGGCAAATATATGTGGCTTACCATCTATGCTCGTAAATAAATATTTATTGGATCACAGCAATGGCGTGTTTATGACTGCCCCTGACTGCTTCTTGCTTGTTTGTAAATAAAGTTTTATTAGTACCACAGCCATGTGCATTTGTTCACAGGTTCCCTATGAATGTCTTTTCTTATAATAACAGAATTCACTGGCTTTGACTGTGAATTTTGAATTCTCTTTTTTGACAGAGATAGAAAGATTTACTCTCTGATCTAGGGGAAAAAACACTTTTCAGTTTCTGATTTAATCAAAGAGACCTTATAAGTTTTCATTAATTTTTTCATAATATCATCTATTGCAAAAAAAAGAAAAGTAAATTCTAGGTTGGCATCCTACCCAGTGTCTCACATTGTATTTTTTTGTGTCTCATTATTACATTACAAAATAATTCTTCAGTCCTTTTCATTACCTGTTTCCTTGACAGCAGTTACACGTGGGCGGGTAATTCTCTTTATCTACCATATTTCAGTTCAGGCTGTGCTCTGGTTGGATGCATACATGCATTTTAGACAGGCAATGTGTGCACTCTACCAAGAGACATGTCTCGTCTCTTTTTAATTATCAGTTATATTTGTTTTCATCTGTTTGGTTAGGGTGGCATCTGATGTTTTTTTTTCCTTGTTGTAAGATTGCTGTATTTTACCTTTTCTAAATAAGTGTATGCATAAAAACCATTCTGAGTTCATGTGATTGTTCTTCTGTTTCTCAGCGAAGACTTCACAGCAGTTTTAGCATCTGTTGGGATCCATCTTCATAATTATTATTACTGTGGTGCGTGCCAAAGTGAATTTTAAGACTCTCTTATTCTCTGCATTTAACAGCTCCAATTCATGTGTGTGTCTGTGTCTGTGTAAGTATGTGAACATGTTCATGTATGAAGAAGTATGCGTGTCTTTCTACGCCTGGAGGCCAGAGGTCAAAGTCTGCTGCTCTCCATCCTTATGCTCCACTTAATATTTTGAGACAGAGTCTCTCACTGAACCTGGAGCTGCTGATTTAGCTGGACAGACTGGCTGGCCAGAAAATCCCAAAGAGCACTAAATCCACTTTCCCAGAGTTGGGATTACTGGATTACTGGATTACTGGATTACTGGATTACTGGATTACTGACTGGTCTGTACTGTTGTGCCTGACATTTTGTTTGGGTTTTATTGCATAACTCAGACCTTCATGCTTGTCTGAGAAGATCTTTATTGACTGGGCCACTACCCAGTATTAGTTACAGTTTTTAGATCGCTCTCTCTTCCCCCCACCCCCACCCATTCTTCCAAGTCATGAATTTATAATTTTGCTTTGTGGTTTATACATTGTTATTTTGATGTTTCAAAGCTTCAGGATACCTTTTGTTTGCGTCTCTCTCTCTCTTTCTCTCTCTCTCTCTTTCTCTCTGTGTGTGTAGGGTATGTATGTATGTGCATATGTGTACACATTTGTGTGTGTAGGGTTTGAGTGTACGCATGCATGTACAGTTGCTGTTTAACACTGTGCCTACAGATTGTTAGCACTCAAATATTTTTTTTTTGAATGCAGTTCCAAGTCAAAAGAACAAACATGTAAATGTGGAACTGTAGAACTTAGTTGTTTGTCTTTTAATAAATTAATTTTTCTCAATTACTTTTGAGATTCTGAAATGTCTTTATTTAAAGCATTCCCCTCTCTAGAAATACTTCAGTTCCAGTTTATTAGGAAGGGGTCCAGATTCCCTTTTGATTTAGAAACTTCTCCCCCCCCCCCAAGTACTGGAAAATAATCACCCTTAGGGATTTCAGAAAGATTTTTAACATGAATCCAGGAAATCCAATTCAGTTTAAAATCAATTATCTGTGTTTTCTGAAAAATCTATTTTCTGAAAGTCTATTTTCTGAAATCTATAAAAACTACCCCCCCAAAATAATTCTAGGAAATTGCTTCCCTTCATTACCCGTCTGCCTGGTGTTCCCCCTTTAGTTTGTCCAAAAGGGAAGAAACAGTGTCCACACTTTGCACGTTGCTATGATGACTGAGATTTGCTCTCAGGTCCAGTGAACTTTCTGGGGTGGGATGGGATGAATCTCCTTGGGAACTTCAAGGCCGTTGCCACAGACCGCCTGAGGCCGGAAGGAAGCCATGAGCAGTGAGGAGGAAGTAACTAAGCCTGGCTTAGAGGAAGTGTAACTGGCAATATTTTTCCAATTCTTAAGTCAAGTCTGCTTTACCGTCAATAACTAGTAACTCAGAGGATACAATCTTGGAAATGCATTTCCTCACGTACGTGGCCTATGAGGCAGGCTGCTTTTTTTTTTTTCTTTTTGGTTAGTAGGCATCAAAGCATATAACAGGAATTCAGTAGGTCTTCCAGGTTTTCTTCACTCCCACTGCTATGAGCTCTGCTCACCTCCCTGCAGTGTGGGAGCAAACCCAGCCGGTCCTTCTAGGCTGGGTGTCATGGCAGCAGTGAGCCAGGATCGTAGGTGCACTATTAAGCATTCTCATGTTCTGATTACCTAACCAACTGTCATCGAATCTTGGAACAAAATTGGTCCCCTGTGTCTGTTTGGGGTATTAAGTAATTGTTGGAGAAGGCGAAGACAGTTTCTTTTGGAAGAGGAATTGAAAGTAATTTACTCTGGGTATCTAAGTGTGTTATTTTAGGGGAACAGCATGACCCTCAGATATGCACAAAGCAATTTAGAAGTCACTGTGTGCAATGTCATCTGTTTACTGAATCCAGAAAGTCACTTTAATTGGTTTTTGCAACCCATGACTGGGAAGCCCTCTTCCCATCTCAGGAGTCTAGCCTGTGCTCGGTTCTATTTCCCATTTCCGCTTCAGCAATAGCTCTGTTCCCGTTCTGTGTTCTGTGGCCCGTCCACCACTCAAATGGTCTTACCAACCAGGATCAACCTTGGAAACTCTGACCTTGCGGAAGATCACGTTTGACAGGCGCTCTCTTGTTTTTGGCGTCCAGTTTCCCTAGAGACTGCAGGAAGCTGCCTCCCGCAGGCTAAGCCTGGAGGAGAAGCTGATAACACAAGGAGAAGCACCTGGTAGCAGCAGCGGCACTTCATCCAGGATGAAAACAGGAACTAAAATATAAACAACATCCTTTTTCCAGAAGCCAGCGCTCAGCTCCCTCCCGAGTCGGGTTGAGTCTGTTCTCCCAAGAGTCTCACGAGAACCTTTACTGAGGCAGGAAGGAAGGTCAAGACATGAAGCAGAGTTTCAAGATTTCCGGTGGAAATCATCAAAAAGGATTTTTTTTTTAAAAAAAATTTGTTATTGTTGTTGATGATCTTTTAAATTCACGAATATGACCAATAACTGTAGTTACAGCGCCAGACTTGCTTTTAGATGAATAAAAATTTAAATACCCCAAGTCTGACACCATTTCCAAGGAAATGATACAAATGGATCAAAGCAAAAAAAGAAGAAAGGGCACTTTTTTTTTTTCTGCTGATCTCGTCTTTCCCAGACCTTCTTTTCTGAAATGGATGTTATTTGTAACAGGAAACTGTGGCATTGTGTTCCCTGTGATTGGCAGCTCAGCCAGTGTGCTCCGCTCATCCAATAAAGCAGAAATGTGTGTGGAAGCAGGGCGAGCGCTCTCCTCGGTGTCTCCTGGTCATGACTCAGGACCAGACTCCAACCACAGATGCTGAGAGCTACAATGCCTACTCACACACTCAGCCAATCTGGGCTATTCTTACTTTAAAAAGTTTAATTTTTTTTTTATCTATGTGTATGTATGTGTCTGTGTGGGTGCCCTAGGAATCTATAGAAAGTTGCTGGCTCTCCTGGAACTGGAGTTATAGGCCATTGTGAGCCATCTGTTGTGGGTTCTGGAAGAGCCAACAAGTGCTCTTAACCATTTAACCATTTTTTCCAGCTTTCCTGTTTCTTGCTTTTAGATAGCTATGATAGTAAGCCCAATGTCTTCTTTAATGATCGTGTTATTAGAAAATGAAAAGTCAGGATCCAGACGTTAATTCTGTGTATTAAGATTATCAGTCTCTTCAGTTGAAGAAGCACAGTGCAAACAGAGTTTCTTGATCTACATTATTCTACGTTATAATTTCTTGATTCTTATTGACTATATTATTCAATCACTCAGTGAGAGATCAGTCTATCCAGCTACATTAAAAATGCACCTGCCTACTGGGGCTGACATGAAGAGTTTCGACCTCAACACATTTCTCACATTTCTGTCACAAGACAGACAGACAGACAGACAGACAGACAGACACACACACACACACACACACACACACACACACACAGAGTTATCTCTTGATATTAACTTATCCATTTATAAAGCAAATATTTGTTTACTGCATACTATGAATAAGATTTATGAAAAATGCCGAGGGGAAAAGACTGGAAAAGACTCTCTTCCCTACAGGATCATACTCTTTAGAGTGTTATCAAGTAATTCGTATGTGTTATTGTCAGCACTTAATGAAAAACTAATAAATAATAATAAAAATATGATCAGTTAAATTTTAACAAGTGCCATGCAGAGTGCTTTACAAGTATTGACGCCTTAATGTAAACTCCTAAAGTTTTAAGCTACAAGAATGAATCATGGTTACTGCTGGAGCTATTGGCCTGTGAGGTCCTGTAAATCTAAACAGATATCATAGTCTACTGCCATAGTCATTGGTACTCTGCAAGATGCAGTGAAATGCAATTATTCTCCCCATTTTAATGCAGAAGATATAGGGAAACTCAAAGAACAGTGTGATTTCATGAACAGTAGCAGTATAGGTGCTGGGATTTCAAGCTAGAGTCTCATTACCCCAAGACTGGATGCTGATACAATATGGCCAACTCTCACTGGATTGATTAATCATGTTTCCAACATCAGCTTTTGATCACAGTAGCATGTAGCCCAGAGAATGCTTTCCCAGTGCCAAGGAAAGGTCCAGAGAAAGAGTTTCCTTTCATAATTAACCACCATGACAATGGAACATGCATCTCCTTCCTTATGACCAGAAGCAACCTTAAGTACCAACTTCCAGTGAGTGTCCCAGAGATTGACATTGATGGCTGGTGTCACCACCACCGTTTTGTTAACTTGCCAAGTCTGATTTCCCCCAAGGCACACATAAGTATGTTGATTCTATCTACACAAGGGCCTCTTGTGACTTTCCAGTGGACCATAATGTATCCTCATAAAGAGTTAAGGAACCTTAGCTGCCTGCAGGAAATCTGCGGCTGACTCCAGGACCTGGCAGCGGAAACATTAAGCGTATCGTGGGAGAGAAGAAAAGCAAAGTGCTAAAGTTGTTACTCTGAACAGCGGATATTGGAGCATCCTGCAAAAAACTTCCTGTTTAGCCAGCAGACTAGAAAACAAGATGAAAAAAAAAAACACCTCACTTCAATGACTATTGTGTCAATATATTTTTATACCGTCATTATCTTGGGCAGGACTTACTCACCAGAGCTGGATTCCCAGGGTGAGGGGTTCTTAGCTGAATCACAGCTTCCCGCCTTCCTTGTTGTGGCTGCTGCATCATATCCTGGTATCTCTGTGTCAGGCTACCCCGGGCTTGCACTACAGTCGAGACTGTTGTTTTTATTTCCCCTTTGTACTAATCTTCCTTGGATTTGCATTTAATATCTTGTCAGATGGAGTTGGAGAATGCCTCTTAGATATTCTGGACTTGATTCCTCTGCTCCCTCCAAGGGCCAGGTAACTGGACACAGTAACGCAGCAGAGAGCACAGAACACCTTATAGGTAAATGACATTCTCTAGCTGCCCATGTGTTTCTTTAGCAGACACACCCAAGGGTACAGTTAGATGAAATGTGGGATGAAAAATAAGAGTCTTTAAGGCCCTTATTAAGAATTTAGGGATTAAAAAGAACTTCAAATATTGCATCAAATGTATTTTGCCTGGTGTTGTGATGTGCATAAGGACACAGGGATTACTCTGATAAAAACTTTTAAGTTTCTTTCTTTTTTTTTTTTTGGTTTTTTGAGACAGGGTTTCTCTGTGTAGCCCTGGCTGTCCTGGAACTCACTCTGTAGACCAGGCTGGCCTCGAACTCAGAAATCCGCCTGCCTCTGCCTCCCAAGTGCTGGGATTAAAAGTTTCTTTAAAAAAAATAATTCTTATTAAACAATGCCAACATGTGTGTGATAAGATAGAAACGTTCTCAGTGGACTCCCTTCTTTACTCTTAGTTGCCTACAGAGCCATGTATTCAACACCGTGAAGGGCTATTTGGCTTTAGTGACAGGATTTCGCTCTGAAGCCCTGGCTGACCATGAACTCACAGAGATCTGTCTGCCTCTGCCTTCCAAGTTCTGGGATTAAGGGTATGTACTGTTGTGACTGGCTGATTCCCTATAGGGCATGAATTCTTTTAGCCTGTTAGTATCATGAAAGTTTTTTTTTTTTCCTCTGTCCACTATGGTACTACTGGGTACAGCTGGTTAGGATGAATCTGTGGTCTCTTAGAGATTGAAGTTCATTCATTGCTCCAGGCTCTTCAGAGTTTTCCTTGAGAAATCAGATGTCACATTGACAAGTTTTCCTTCCAATACGATTTGTGTTTTTCCCTTGCAGTTTTCGATATCCTTTCTTTGTTCTTTATGTTTAGTGTTTTAGGTCTAAGAAGACACAAAGAGTTTTTTTTTTTTTTTCTGGTTCTGTCTATTTGGTGTTCCATGTGCTTCTTGTATCTGTAAGGGTTTTTCTTTCCTTATATTTTGTGTGTGTGAGTGTGTGTGTGTGTGTGTGTGTGTGTGTGTGTGTGTGTGTGTGTTATACGGGGTGTTCTATGGTCCCATTGAGGATCTGGTCTATGACATTTGACCTGCGCTTCTCTTCTTTGCCTACAGTGTGAAGATTTGCTCTTTTCTCAGCAACCCACAGTTCCTGCGCGTGTTTCTTTTGTGTGTTTCTCATATGTTTGCTTGAGTGCTTTAATGTCTCAACTTTATCTTTCCATCCTGATATTCCACATTCTCCTTAATCTCTTCTACTTCTAAGGCCTAAACCTGGGTTTTCTTGTTGGGTTATTGAGGTTTTCAGTTTTTTTTTTTTTTTTTTTTGTTTTGTTTTTTGTTTTTCAAGACAGGGTTTCTCTGTGTAGCCCTGGCTGTCCTGGAACTCACTCGGTAGACCAGGCTGGCCTCGAACTCAGAAATCTGCCTGCCTCTGCTTCCCAAGTGCTGGGATTAAAGGCGTGCACCACCACGACCCAGCCGATTTTCAATATTTTGTGAAGTTAATATCTTCACCTCAATATCTTCAATATTCAATATCTTCAACATTCTTTTTAAAATTGTATTAAAATTTCAACTCTTGAATTATTTTCATCATTGAATTCGCACACATGTCTGTGTTGTCTTCGCCATCACTCAGACATTTGCCACTCTTTAAGTTGAGTAAATTGTTTTCTTAAATGCGTTCTTTAAACCCATGAATTGCTTGACCAATTTTATAATTTTTTAAAAAATTTCATTTTAGGGTGTTCAAATATATGACTTCCTCTGGAGAACATTTCTGTCACAATGTGGGATTCGGGGGTAGATGTACTGTGCAGGCTTTTCATATTAGTTGCGGTTTTGTGACGTGACCTGCACGTGTAGACTTCTTTATTGCTTGTGAACCTTATGTGAGGTTCTAGGCTGCATCTATGGAGCCGAAAGTTGGTTTTGTTTTTGTTGTTGCCCAAGCTTGATTGGTTTCAGATCAGGTACGAGGAACTGGTACATTAGTCCCTCAGATACTCCATGTTGATTTTTCATTGGAAGAACAGGGATGATTCTGGTTTAGTGGTGAGTTAAAGAACACAACGAATACGATAAATGTCTTGATCTGCTGGGGCTGGTGTGTAAGCGGTGCCACTCCAGCTATGCTGGGTAGTCTAAAGATGGCCTGCATGGGTCAGGATCTTAGATACTCACCAGTCTGGGCCAGCATACAGGCTGGATGAGAAGGTTAGGACAGAAGATTGGGACAGTGAGTGTGGACGAGGTTCAGGGACTCACTGGGCTTAGTTAGCTGGTACATAGATGTGCAACATGGCCTAGGACCAGACGCTAGATATGATGCAGATAGAATAGACTCCAGAAGGACTTGCCAGACTGGACCAGGACACAATATGTATGACCTGAGTGGATTTACTGATTATATATGGCTTGGACTGGCTGTGATCAGGTGGACTCACCAGACTGGAGGCTGTGAATGATGTGAGTTGGTTAGAGTTAGGCAGAGTCACGCAACTAGCCTGGGAAATTAATTGATTGTGCTACTGAGCACTGCCTTCAGTGTTGTGAACAGCACTGGTGGGCTACAATTTTGAAAATGCACAGTATTAGTGAATCACAGGAAAAATGAGATATATCTGTATTTTCCCAACTTAAATAAAAAGATCTTCTAGAAAATACCTGGTTTCTATTCGGTCTCTTTTATTTTGCGTTGATTTTATTTATATATTTCAAATGCTCATTGACTCTCAAATGTATCAAACTGAGGGAGGTCTTTATCAGTTTTTCCTGATGAAGAATGAGCCTGGCCCAGTGGGCTAGTGTGACCTGCGCAATCATCTCGCCGGCAAGAACGCAGGCGGGCACCAGGATCCTTCTGCAGCAAGCGTTTATTACCATGTGAGGAGGAAGAGCGAGAGACCTAAGATGGCGCTGCTTTATATACACCAGGGTGGGGTGGACATATCTGATTGGCTGCTTGCTCAAAACCCCCGTATGATACCCCGGGTTGGGCGGTGATTTGGCGGGCCTTCGCCACTGCACATGCACAATTTTACTTGTTTACCCACGAGTGTTAGGTGCGAGCGCCATGTTCCAATGGCGGATGTTGTCACCGGTCATCGCGGCTCTCCACAGGCTAGTGACTTTTCTGTTTGCTGTGACAGTGTATATAACAGAAACCACTTTTAAAAGATGCTTATTTTTGGATTAGAGATTAGAGGATGTTAGATCAAGGTATATACTACTTCCAGTTACTCCATATTGTATAAAAACTGTGTTTTCTCAGGCTGTGCATTGGCCTGGGAGTCTCTGTTTCACAAGCAGCTTTTAACTAAATGTTGAGGTAGAAAGGTAACTGACACCTCTGGGCAGAGTTAGAAACAATTTTATCTGTTGGGTATCACCCATCCAACACAGATTGGTAAATGACCTATTCCCAGGAGTAGAAGAGAATGGCCCTATAAATTTATTGGGAATGAATTGAGACTCTAAGGGCACATGGGAATACTGAAGTCATATCAGTTAAACAAAGCCCAAGAAAGTATCAGAAGAAGGCAAGGGTGTAACTCACTCACTTTGGCACCGTAAATGACAGACACCTAACGCTATGGAAGCATGGCCCCACAGCCACCTGTCACCTGATGTATGGTGTATGTACATCAAAGACTGAGAAGTAGAGGATGCCTGGAGTCTCCTGCTGCTTCTGTGGCCTGCCCATTGCCTGCCCATATACCACCCCAGATGCCTGTTTGCTTCTCTGAACTTGGACTATAACCCACTGTTTCTTAATCTTAGACCTTGGTTTTGCCTTTCACCTCATAGCTGGGCTCACATTTTGTGGCCAAACTTAGTTAAACTGGCAAAAGGCAGACTAACAGAGGAAAATCATAAAAGTTTTACTTGAGACTTTGGGGCTTATGTCCCATGTTAACAAAGGTCTATTCATTATGGAGAAGTGACTGGATACATGGAAGGGAGTTTGGGCTTTTAGGATGGAAAACTGTGGGAAGGTATGTGTATGGGGGAGAATCGGGAAAATCAATATTTGCATGAGAGTTCTCCTTTATCTACAGGGTTTGCAATCTAATATCCACAATAAATGCCCGAATCTTTGAGTAGTGCTAAATGCTATATATGCCATATATATATATATATATATATATATATATATATATATATATGTATCCCTATAACAGATAAATTCAATGTATATTTTAGGTACAGGAAGTTACTGATAATTAATAGTCAAGTGGAAAATTTTAACAGTAGATGGTTAAAGAATGCTAATATCTTTGTCCATGCTTTGTGGCCAACACTCAATAAAATAAGTATCTATGCACAAACATTGGGGCACTGTGATAGCTGACTGTATAGCAGTGGCAGCTACTGAGTGCCGAGTGTGCACATGAGAGTGCACGGTTTGAATACCTTGAAGGGGAGATTCACATCTTCGGCTGTACAGAACAAATCATGGGAAATCTGTTCCCATAATCCAAATAGTATGTGCTATGATTTGCATACAAAATGTCTCCCTAAGACTTGAGTATTGAAAATTGATTTTCTATTCCACCACACTGAGAGGTAGGATCACAGAGGTTCTATAGATCAGCCCACTGAGGAGATGATAATTTTTTGGCTTGTCTATTCAGAGAGGGAGCCTTGAGGGTATAATTTTGTAGTGTCTATACTGTATCTCCGGTTCACCTCCACAAAGTGATTAACTTCACTCTCTGCCTTGATGTTCTGTCTTACCACAGACCCAGAGACAATGGAGCAACTAACTGTAGACCCAAACCTCTAAAGTCACAAGGCAGTATAAGCTTCCCTTTGAAGGTATTTATCGCAGCTAGTTTACCAGTGGTAGAAGGTTAACAGAGACAAAGGCTAAGAATCAATTATTTCTGAGCTCTTTCATTTAATACTTGGACTGTGGGTAACTGAATCTCCAGAGAGCAAAGGCACAGAGTAAGGGGTCTGCTATGTAAAGTTATCAAGGGTGTCTCTTGTCTCTATGATAGGCTTGTTTTCCTCTTCTCAGTGTGTGCAAGGGAGACATCAAGAAGGAGAAATTTATGCTCTGGAGTTAGAAAGATGAGGAAAGGAGAGAGTTGTCTCCCAATTGCTTCCAGCTCAAAATAATTTTATGCTAAGTGGCACATTTGGGCTCCCTCCTGGGGAAGTAGACGTGCAGCATGAGCCTTATAAAGAGTCTCCTAGAACTCATTTCTATTTAGAACCTAGTAGCTAAACTTCAGAAGCAACTTTTCTGCGTATTGTCCAGTGGCATTGAATGAGAAGATCTGTAAAAAAAAAAAAAAAAAAAAAAAAAGCATGCAGGGAGCGCCCCAAGAGAGTGACAACCCTACCTACTCCCTTCTTTCTTCCACAGGGTTAGACGAGGTGCCTCTCCTTCGGAGGAGGGTTCCGAGCAGTTTGGCTGTTCTGACTCTCTCCTCACCCTCACCGACATCATTCCGAACCTCTGAGGTGAGTGCTGAACTCTGATGAAGGCTTTCCTAGGGTTTTAAAAAAAACGGTTGGCTTGAGGAAATGTGGAAGCTAGGTGGCGCTGGCAACCACAGGCTGCATAGGAGCAGCCTCTGCACGCCTGAACACGTCCTGTGTCCAAAGGCTACGAAGGAACGAAGGAACGTGAAAGCTTTCAAAAGGGTCTGGTCATAGACACAGGAAGGCTGATTTGAACAAAGGGGAAAAAAAAATACAGAAATTTGAATCCATCACTCCCAGACTGTTCAACATCACTCATGTCTTTTGACTTAAAACTGAAAACCCACGAAGCTTGATGTAGGCTTTACCTATCTGTAAAGTCGACGACTCCTGGTCCTTTGCAATTCTAATATTCTGTTTGGTCTTTTGGTTTTGCAATCACGACTGACTTGGAATTCCACAGGAAAACCAGAGGCTCCGAAATAGCACTCGGAAGAGACTTTGGTTTTAGTCCCTTTTTCCATTAATGCCTGTTTTCCATCGACCACATAACCTGTGCATTTGGAATATTTTCCCAATAGCATTGGCTTTCATAAACCGTACTGCCTGTCAGGAAATAAAACTGCCTCGGTGGAAAGACCAAAATTATAGCCGAGAACACAGGAACGTCGAACCAACCACTGACAACCTGCAGAATAGGGGACAGTGGTGTGGGCCACATCCGTCAGGCAGGTTCAATAGAAGGAGTAATTTCCAGCCATGTCATCTGCTTAAGTCATCACCCACAGAGTGAGCCTCAGCCTGGGAGAGAGTCTAATCCTATTAGCAGAAGACGAACACACTTAAGTCAGGGCACCATAAAAAAAAAAAAGGCCTTCTGTTCTGAGAATGTGTAAGAAATGTGTTTTATGACAAAGGTATATCAAGTCATAATTATGTAGACATTTAATAAGTCCTAACTATTGCAAATAATATTAAGAGAGAATAGGGA
This sequence comes from Rhabdomys pumilio, assembly GCA_030674055.1. NCBI lineage: Eukaryota > Metazoa > Chordata > Mammalia > Rodentia > Muridae > Rhabdomys > Rhabdomys pumilio. Next base: position 11,261,762 of record JANHMN010000002.1, on the reverse strand, counting down.
AGCGGTTGTAGGTAGGATTCAGAGATTAATACATGAAGGCTACCAATGGGGGAAAGACTAGAATCCTTCAGTCCACTGGGCTTCATTTAATCAAGGGATCATTCGCTTGAAACAGTCTGCGCCTTCTGTGAACGTAGCAAAGGCAGACACTATGTGAATAACCCATAAAAGGTTACAGAGCTACTCTCTTTATTCCTTTAGCTTCTTGTACCAGCGCTACTGCCATGCAGACATGTTCTATCTGCCTACATTCCTGGTTATGTTAATCCTGAAGATGTAAGGACAAAGACCACTGACCCAAATCATCACATTAAAGGAAGCTTTATTAACTCACCTACATGAACTATCTCCCTCTAAGGCCGGGTTCAAGGGTTCAAGAGGCCAGCCATGGACATGGGCAAGATAAGAGTTTGTTTTTTTTTCTAAAGATTTACTTGTTTTTATTTTATTTTATTTGCATTGGTGTTCTGCCTGCATGTATATTTGGAGGTGCCAGATTCCCTAGATTCTATAGACAGTTATACCCCCATGGTTGCTGGGAGTTAAACTCAGGACCTCTGGAAGAGCAGCCTGTGCTCTTAACCGCTGAGCCATTGCTCCAGCCCCACGGTGAGAGTTTTTTATAAATAAGGGGTAGGGGGATTCCAAATGGGGGATTTGTCAGGCAAATAGGTGGGGTGGTAGGATCAATACAATAAAGTGGTCATAATAAGGTAGTCTTAAAAACCTTTTGAAACAAAGATAGAGTCGCAAGATGACCATACCGACTTTTTGAAACAAAGATATAGCTGTCATTTTCTGGAAAAGGCAGTACATGATGATGTGCAGTTAAGGTCACAGGTGGGGCATAGCCAATCCTTGAGAAACAGACTTATCACAAACCGGAATTAACCTAGTCTGTCTTTACTGAAAGATGGCTTTCAAATCTAAGATGGAGGTTCTGAGTAAATGGTTTATCATTTACTCAGAAAAAATCTCAACATTTTTCTTTTCATTAACAGTGCAAAAATTTTATTATTATTATTATTATTATTATTATTGTTCAGAATGGCTATAATGTGTTTTGATGAAATGCACCCCTAACTCCCTGCCTTCCAAATTCTCTATTATCCTTTTCTATCCACTTTCCCTCCTAACTTCACGTCATCTGTTTTAGATGGACCCTTCTTCATGCCGCCAGAATACCCACGGGTGCAGGGCCATTGGCAGGAACAAGGCAGCCTATCAGTGGCCACATCCTAACAAAACCACGCTAATCTCTTTCAGCAGCCAGCAGTTGCCAATAGCTGTTCAGCTAGGGGTGGGACTTTGTGACCTCCTCCCCAGTGCATGCTGGGATTTTGGCTGGCTTGATCTTGTACTGGCAGACGCAGTTGCTGTGCTGTCATGTGTTCAATGTCCCTGTCATGCCAAGAAAACAGTTTCCTTGCAGTTGTCTGGCTACTTTTGGCTCTCACAGTCTTTTTACCCATTTTTAATATTTTGTTGTTTGTCCCTCTTTCAAAACCTGAACATGTCTTCCCTAACATTTTGACTTTTCTTATTCCTTTTCTCCAAAGCACCTTGTCTTCCCTTTGCCTCTGTGCTACAGGGCTGCTTGCTGAAGACGCTGGACCCACAGACATGGCTTTTTCTCTTACATTTTTCCTATCTTCCTATTCTGGAAAGCTGAGACTCAAAGCTTGCCTGCTTTGTGGTTCTTCTCTTAAATTCTAATAAAATTGTCCTCAAGTTTTCTTTCTAGTCTATTTCTAAATTCTTTCACTGGATGAGACTAACTCCCCACAAAGGGAACCTCACCTTCCCCAGTAACAGTCACGCATATCAGAATGAAAAGTCCAACAGGTTCATTTTGAAGACATATGGAGCATGATTGTTGCAGAGTTGGTTGGTTCCTTCGGGTTGGACTTGGTCATTGCTGTCTTGAGTCAGATAAATGATTCAAGACCCTTATAAGACAGCCCATTAATATTCCCTGTGTCAGTAGGAGTGAAGGTTAATGAAACTGAAGAATCTCCTCAGACTTTTACGTTCCCCAGTTAACATTTGTTGACAGGACAGACGTGAAACTTCCTGTTGAGTTGGTTATCTATGTGACTCTAACTAACCACTTAGCTCCTATAAGTAACTTCCCAAACTCATCATCCCACTGAATTAGTCAGGGTTCTTATCAGAAAACAGAACTGATAAGTTAATTATATAGCGGGATTTATTTGATTTTCTTATACCATCTTGGATCAGTAGCTCAGATGGTATCTCATACTGGAGAGCCTGAGAACCCAGTGATTTTTTAGTCCACAAAGCTGATGTCTCAGCCTTCCCAATCTGGTGCTGAAGGCCTGGTTTATTTCTGGAGAGCTATTGGTCTTCAGTCTATGTTGAAAGGCTAAAGAAGCTGATTCTAACAGCAGCAAAGAAGGGATAGGAAAGATGAACTTGCTAGCAGTTGTGACAGCAAGCAACAAGCAGCGAAGTTTCTCCTTCCATGTCCTTTCATCAGGGCTGCCACCAGAAGACAGCACCCACATGTAGGTTTCCTACTTTAAATGATCCGATCAAGAAAGTACCTCACAGGATTGGCCATTAATTTACATTTTATCCAATGACAGACCTTGTCAAGTTGACAACCAAGATTAGCCATTCCATCCAACAATCTAGACATGGCTTGAGTAATTTGTCTCTTGTCCTTACACAGGGTCGAAGAGAAATAGATACCTCAATTATAGCCAAGCAACAATGCCATGTATATACTCACAGCCATGAAAGCTATCACATAAGCAAAAGGGTAGCACTCTGTTGATGTTGTGTTGTTTAGATATATTGACCAATAAAATGTTGATCCTAATTAATGCCAGGTTGAAACAAGCTTATATGTTGCAGGCAGATGAGGGTTACAAACTTATAGTCACTCACTAATCTTGGAAGTAATAGGATATTCCAACTAAAGTCAATTGACTTCTTCCCAGTGCTATTTAACCCTTCCTTAATCCTCAACAGCAAAGACGATTACCAGAGGGAACATCTTTACTTAATAGGTGCGCCATTTTTTTTCTTCCACACCTAGCCCATGTAGACACTCATAGATATTTGCTTCAATCCGATAGTGCGTGGTAAAGGAGCAACTCCATGGAAGAAGTGCAAGGTTGAGATGTCCAGCTTTGTTTGTACAAAAGGAATGGGTTTCAGCTTCATCTAATTCAAAACAAAAACAGTAAACTCACAGAGTTGAAAATACAGTTAAAAAAAAAAAACCCAGTGAGGTTTCTGAGGACCACTGTGAAGCATAGTTTTCTGCACATGACATGGATGTTCAATGCACATGAACCCACAGAAGTTGTGGTTGCCTCCGTCACACCTGTGCTAGAGCAAGCAAGCGAACATCCCAGCATCAGTGAGGGAGAGGCTTCCAGCCACTCCCCCATATTTGAGAGCCAGTGGCAGTTGGTGGTTGTTGGGCGCAGGGGAGCGTTAAATTTCTCTGGGGTTTGGCTTCTCTTAGGCTGTTTATGCTAAGAGCAGCCATGCACATACAAGTAGCTTTAATTGGACTCAATGTGCTATAAAGATAAAAGAAGGGACTATGAAGCTGGGAGGGGGACATGTGGGAGGTCCTGGAGATGCTGAAAGAATGGTATGGGGTGTGAATATAATCAAAATCCATTAGACACATATATGAAATTCTTGAAGAATAGCTAAGTAAGGGGTGGACTGTTGAGAGAGATACTTAAAATGGCGGCATTCAATCTGGCCTTTCTTGATCAGCCTTCATGTTCCCTCCTAACTAGCCTAGGCCTGTGGCCTCGAGCGAGCAGCAGAGGTGTGGTTTGCTGCCGCCGCATCAGCTTAGGCTACCAGAGACACTGGCCCTGCCACCCACGAGATGCCAGTGTGGGAGATGGCTCTGCCAATCTTCCACATTGTCTCCTCAAGGCTGGGCTGGGCTGTGACCATCCTGCCATCCACACTCACTCAGTAGAAAATGAGACTCTAATGCTTAAATATTAACCAAAGGCTATATATTTGGTAATGCTCAATAACAATATGCCCATACAATTAGAGGTGCTTCCCAATTAACTAATCTAGATAAAAGTTGTTACCCAGGACTGCTCTCCATACCTGCGTGGTTCTTCATCCTCCTACATCTCTGCTCTCTCTAGCTCCTCCCCTTCCTTTTCCTCTTCCTCTCCTTACTCCTCCCACCTTAGCTCCTCCTACAGTGGACACCACTCTTTACTTAGCACCTTTTCTGGGTCCTGGTGTAGCATAGAGCAAGACTCCATAGCTAAGCTTTTGTGTGTATAGTCTACAATATTCTAGATGTGAGAATCTCTGTCAGTTTGGCTGAGTGATGAGGTAGTTTATCCGCTATTAAGCTAATGTTAGAGTGAGCACATCTGATGGCTCACAATTGCCTTTAACTTTAGTTAGAGGGGGATCTGAAGCTTTCGATTTCCAGAGGGCTCCAGTACTAGTCCACTGCACAAGCCAGCCACTACACACATAATTAAAACTAATAAAATTAATCTGAAAAACTAATAATTTATGACTTGCAGCTGAAGTATAGACACAGGATAGTGGCAGAGGTATACTATCCTCCTCCTGTGTTTTTTTTTCCTTCTACTTTTGAACCCATGCTTTTGATGCTAACAGCAGCTTGTCAACAACTGTTTTGCTTTGAGAAATAATCAAAGAATTTTGTGTGTTTATAACTTTATCATTAATTCTCTGGAAAATAAGTGCTCTGAGATTTGATCCATGATGAAAGACTTTGCATGGGTTGATGTCTTGATAAGTTATTTCTCTTAAATATCCTATTATAGAGCATGTAATAAAAACATACCTGACTGGTGTGCTGGTGCATACTTTTAATTTTAGTATTTAGGAGGCAGAGGCAGTTGGATCTCTAGGAATATGAGGTCAGCCTGGGCCAGCTAGGGGCTATTTAGTGAGACATGGTTGAAAAAAAAAAGCCTTCCCAGTTTTATTACACATGAAGGGATTTTCATAAAACATACCCAGGTGTCTTACAAGTATTTATGAGTTGATAAAAACTTCTTATATTTCTCCAAGCTACATAACTTGGCATGGGGTAGAATCAGCTGTGGACACAACAATGCTCTTTTGGCAAAGGTGTCTTCAAACAGTTCATATTTAGAAATAGTCTCTTTACTTACACAAAATTTTATGTTTAGAATAGTTCAGATGAAGTGTACTTCCATGTATGTTAGCTTTTGGAATTTTCAGAGTTCTGACTGAGTAAAGCTCTGATTCAAATAATCCTGTGGACATTCCTTTACATTACCTCTGCTAAGGTAGCACATAGAAAGTGATTTTTTTTTCCTGAGAGCTGTGTGATATTCTTGATATTTTTATGCAGGGGGAGTGATGTCATGGCAGTTGTTATACACCAGTTGTTTCTGTCTTAGCACCCTCTCTGCTCCTTATACTCACCCTGAACTCATCTATCTTTCTCTAAAGGTAACTTATATTCTCAAAGGACATGGTTCTTGTGTCTTCCTCAGAACACTATGGGATGAATTTTGCTTTTCTTCCAGGGGAACAATCCTTGGGTGCAAGGAGAAAGAGTGAGGGAGACCATACTCCTGTAATTCTTCAGTATCAATCTGTATAAATGCTTCTGTATAGCTCAGGAATCCTTGTTCTCCTGGGATGAATTCTAGGACTACATTCTTGAATGTGAGCAGACTGTATCCTCCACAAACCAGGCAGGGCAGAGCCCAGCTGGCACTTATTCATATTGGCATGATTGGCATTTAGGACATATCATCTTTGTTATGGGTACTGTCAATACATTTTCTGTTGTGATGACAGAATATCTGATGCTGGGCAGTTTATAAAGGAAAAATAGATTCATGCTCATATTTCTTAAAGGGATCTGCAGGTGGCTAGTAGGGGCTCATTTAATGTCATAACATAGAAAATGACATCATATGAGAGAAAATGGTGTAAGAGTGTCATGTGGGTTATGTGTGCAACTTTCTCCCTTTCATATTATATATTATATTATATATTATATATTATATATTATATATTATATATTATATATTATATATTATATATTATATATTATATATTATATATTATATATTATATATTATATATTATATATTATACATTATACATTATACATTATATATTATATATTATATATTATATGTTACACATTACACATCACATATTACATATTACACATTACATATCACATTATATATCATATACCATGTATCATATACCATATATCATCATATATCATATATCATCATATATCCTATATCCTATATCTGATATATCCTATATACCCTATATATCCTATATTATATATCATCCTATATCCTATATATCCTATATATCCTATACACCCTATATACCCTATATATCCTGTATATCATATATCATACATCATACATCATACATCACATATCATATATCATACATAATATAAGTAATAACATACATATGTTAAACTGCTCTCATAAAGACTTAATCCATCTCCACAGAATTAAGCTAGTATGTGCGGAGGATATTAACCCCTTTAAAGGCTCTACCTCCCAATATGGCCACATTAGTCATCAAATTTCAACATGAGCTTTGGTAGAAAAAAGCCGCATGGAAACCATAGCAAGGTTGATCCTATGCATTGTTGGTTATTTCCTAGTATCCTAGCCCCTTGGGCAGTTACTAGTGACTCAGCCTCCCCCTCATTAAAAGAAATTGTCTCTAATTGTTAAATATTGGAGGGAGAGGTTGTTACCTATTGAGGCTGACTGGTTTATATATTTATGATTTTCCTTCAGAAAGTCAATAAATGTCATTTATTAGCTACTCTTATTTAAGAAGCAACTTTCTTTTTTTCTTTTAAAAATTTACTTGTTTTTATCTTATGTGTATGGGTGTTTTGCCTGTATATGTGTCTATACACCATGTGTGTGCAGCCAGTGGAAGTCAGAGGTGGGTGTCAGATCTTTGAACCAAAGTTACAGATGTGTGTTGCCATGTGGGTGCTGGTAATCAAATTTGGGTCCTCTGGAAGAGCAGAACCACGGAACCATCTCTCTATCCCCAAGAAAGATCTTTCTTTAAAGCTTTTCTTAAATGATAATGAAGAACAGTCTGCAGAGATGTTCACCAGGAGCACTCATCAGAACACTAGTTCAAATCCCCAGCACCCATGTAAAACCTGGGTGTGCACCTGTGATCACAGCACTGGGGCATAGAGAGTGGACCATTACTGGGGATGGGGGGGGGGGGGCGGGAATACTTGGCTAGCCAAACTAGACAAAAAAATGGCAAGATTAGGTTTAGTAAGAGACACATCCTCAAGGGGACAAGGTGAAGAGTAATAGAATAGGATGTCACTGTCCTCCTCTGGCTCTTGTAAATATATACAGCTGCTGTACCATCATACTTATGTGCACACGCACACACACACACACACACACACACACACACACACACACACACCTACACACAGCATACACAGTACACAGAGCACACACATACAGAGAGAGAGTGAGAGAGAGAGAGAGAAAGAGAGAGGCAGAGAGAGAGGTAGAAAAAGATAGAGTTAGAGAGACTGAGGTAGCTCTCACCCTAAGCATTATGCTCTCTCTTTCTCTCTAGTCACTTATTTTTAATATTGTAACTTAGAACATAGAATCACAGGCCTGAAGTGATATTCTTCTACCTGCAACTTGCTTGTGAGATTATTTATCATTATATGGATACACAGCAAGAAGCTATGCCATTTTTCACGAGTATTTATTGCTCTGAATTGGTAGTAGCATAGATGGTAAGAAAGTGATATTTCAGACTGAAGCAAGGAAGGCTGAGATAGTAGCCGATGGCTAGATATATAGTTTGGCAAAACAGGGAAAAAGCCACATCAGCAGCCCTCTAAGTAGATCAAAATACCCTTCAGAAATGAAAAGTAAAGTATTTCATAGGTCATTTCTGTTGCTTGTCCAAAATCATAGGAGCAATATACAGAATTGTGTTCTCTGGAACCTGGGAAGGGGGAGTGAAGAGCTGGATATAAAATTCAGCTTTATTTTATGAATAAATTCTAAGGACTACCCCAAATTGTACCAACAAATGACAGGACTTCAATATTTATATGAATTCAATATTGATGATTTCCATATTGATATGTATCAAGTGGATAGATCTCATATTGAGTGATCTCCCAAATCTGTAAATAGGTATGAACCTTTAGAACAAGAATTCAGGTAAAGGAGTTGTTTTTTTCCTTCCCAGCTTTTCTGATACAATGAATGGACTGGAACTGAAAGCTGGACTGTCTCTTTTGGTCTCTGCTGGTTTTCTTCCTCAATGCTCAGTATTGTAAACCCCATGATGTGGGTAGCACAGAGATGGATAGGAAGTACCCTACTGAAGCTGGCTTTTGTTGACCAGATTCCAGCTGATGTTATTTTATATATTGCCTAGAACGTACTTTTATATCTATTCTGTTTATAGGAGAACACATTGAAATGATAAAAGGTAACAGATGTGTTTGGGATGAGACTATCAAGTCACAGAGTTGACATTCATAGCTCCTGTGGAGACCTAAAGTGGGTTACTTTTTAAAATATTTTTTAATACGATATTTTAAGTTTGCTTAAGAATTTCATACATGAGTAGGTACTTCACTTTCCTCCTCCTCTTTCCCCTCCTCTTATTCCATCCCCTTTCATGACTTTTCCAATTATTATTATGTATAATCAGGGACTTGTCCCCAGAGAAGACTGACTGTTTCTCTCTGAGCAGCCATTAGTTCTCTGAAGCTTTTCATCTGGGGTGGAGCTTCATAAAATTTTCTTCATCCAGGGTAGCATGTTAACTGGTATTGTCATCTTGCTCATCTTGTTTAGGTGACCTAGTTTTGAGATTTTATGGGTACAGCTTCCCTGTCATATATAGAAGAAACTAGCCTGCAGCAGACTTCCTCCTGCTTTGGTTCTTATAGCCTTTCTACCACCTCTTCTATGAGCTCCCTGAGCCTTAGATATATCAATTTGGATTGATATAAGGTCCGTTCTCTACATTTTGGCCAGTTATGCATACCTGTAATGGTCTTCATTTGCTGCAAAAAGAAGTTTCTTTGCTGAAGGGAAGTGCTACAGTTATCTGTGTATACAAAGAGTAAATATTTAGAATATAGTTGAAATTACACTGTAAACCCCATTTTAGTTCCATGATGCCATGATACTTATGGGTTGGGCCCATTCTGATTCCATGATGTTATTGTACTCATGGATTAGATGAAAAGTTTGTTATCTAGGAGTCTGTATTGATAATAACATAAGGAGCAGGCACCCACATCGCTGACATATGAATGTCAAGCCAATATATCAAGGTTATATACATATAACTGCCAAAGCATTTGTAAATATCGATTATGCTCTAGTTATAGAAAAAAATTTATACTAAGAGTTTTTGTTGCTTGTTGCTGATTAAAGACATAGTTATATGACATACTTCTAACTAAAGGAAACCATTTAAATTTGTATATGTGGAGCCAGAATTTTTCTCTGCAAACATTTATAACTTTCATAAGGGCTGTAGAATAAATTTTAAAACCTTTAGTGGATATGAGCCTAGCCTTTAATGTCTGAGCTACCTCTTCTGCCCAGATGAAGCTCAAGAAGAAGGAAGACCAAAGAGTGGATGCTTCAGTCCTTCTTAGAAGGAGGAACAAAATATTCAAGGGAGGAAATATGAAGACAAAGTGGAGCAGAGACTGAAGGAAAGGCCATCCAGAGACTGACCCACTTGGGGATCCATCCCATGTATACACACCAAACTCAGACACTACAGCGAATGCCAAGAAGTGCTTGCTGACAGGAGCCTGATATAGCTGTCTCCTGAGAGGCTCTACTGGAGCCTGACAAATACAGAGGCAGATGCTCACAGCCAACCATTGGACTGAGCATGGAGTCCCCAATGGAGGAGGAGCTGAAGGTGTTTGCAACCCATAGAAAGAACAACAATATCAACCAACTACCCCCCGCCCGAGCTCCCAGGGACTAAACTACCAACCAAAGAGTAAACATGGAGGGACCCATGGCTCCAGCTGCATATGTATCAGAGGATGGCCTTATAGGACATCAATGGGAGGAGAGGACCTTGGTCCTGTGAAGACTTGATGGCCCAGTGCATCAAAATGCCAGGGCAGGGAGGTTGGAGTGGGTGGGTGGGGGAACACCCTCATGGGAGCAGGGAGAGGGAGGATGGGATAAGGGTTTTATGGAGAGGAAACCCGGAAAGGGGATAACATTTGAAATGTAAATAAACAAAATAGCCAATTTAAAAAACCAAACAAACCCCCAAATCCAACAAAACAAAACAAAACAAAATAAAAGGCACACACAAATAACAAACAAACAAACAAACAAACAAACCACAAGAAACTAGTGGAGATACCAGTGATGGATTACTTGAGATTTAGTGAGATAGGATTTTTTTTTGTCATAATGTTTCTTGTTGACTGGTTGAACTCACATTCATGAACTCATCTTCATACAACTGTGGATCAAAGGCTCAGCTTTACAGAACACGTTTACATAGTCATCTACCCAGTCCTACTTTCTTGTGGGTGCCACCAAGCTCTGCTGTAGGATACCTCACTTCCCATCATCCCTAGTCCATACCTCTCCTTGTGAAGGAGAAGATCAACAGATGTTTTGATCTTCTACTTCCAACTCTTCCCACATCGCCTCCTCAGCTCTCTCTCAAATTAATTGTCCAAGTCAGGGCACTCCTGATGGTCTGGACACATGATGTCTAATCATTTGAGTTTTTCGATGTGCCTCTCTGATGGATCTTCTGGAGGTAAATAATTTATTCTTTGAATAACGTTCATGTGTGTCTGCCTCTTTATTTCTTCCTCTACCACCTCCCAGGGAAACTCAGGCCATTCTACCACGCTGGAACTTCACCCTCGTATATTCTTAAGCTTCTAAATTGCATACGGCCACACTAGCATCCTTTTTCCTTCCCTCAGTCCCTTGATGGGGTGATGTATCCCGCTAAATTAAATACCCCTAATTCAAAGAAATATTACTTATCCAGTCTTATATTCCATCCACTTTGATCAAACACCCTCAAATTTATATGCTAGAAGAGCATCCTTGATTCCTTCCAGAGAGTTGTTCCAGATATAATTATTTCTGCCCTTACTGGCATGTCCCTGGCTGGGTCATGTTAAGATTAACCCTGGTTAGTAGTGTGGAAAACTGTTGAATAAAAAAAAACCCAGGCACTTTTGTCTGTACAATTTCAACAAATTTCCAGCCATCCTGAGGCAGGTATTATTTCCATTTAAGAAATTAATATATTGAGGCTTAGAGGAATTTAATTGGCCAAAGATTCCGTCACTAGAAAATGGCATCCACGCAGAGCAGGAGTTTCTTCCATTCAAGAAGACATTGATGTGGTTTTTGAAACACTCTGGCTTTGGTAAACACCAGGAAATTGGAGGAGTTTGTTAATAGAAGGTACAATTTAGTGGTAAGACACCAAACTTCCAGATGAGGCATTGGAAATGAGACCAAAGAGTATTGAGTAGGACTGGACCAGTCCAATAATTGAACAGCAGTGAGGACATGGAAAGACACAGCTGCAACAAAGGATTTGAAAGCCCAGAATTTGGTAATAGTTTTGTTTGCTTTTGGCATTAATTTCCATGTATTGTTGAATTGTATCATAGAATAAAGAAAAGACATGCTATATAGCATGGATTACCTACCATTGTTCACTACATCTTCCTCAGGGTTTGGAAGATGGCTCAGTGGATAAAGTAATCATGAGGGCTGGAGTACAGTTTTCTAGTAACTGCCTGAAAGCCAGATGCAGTGGTGCACATCTCTAATTCTAGCACTGGAGGCATAGACAAGGAGATCCTGGGAGCTTGCTGGTCAGCCAGTTAATCTGAAATGGTGAACTCCAGACTCATAAAAAAAAAACGGTGGAGAACAATTAAAGGAGATATCCAAATATTGACTTATTGGTCTCCACATATTCATCCATGAGTGAGTGAACACAAACACACACACACACACACACACACACACACACACACACACACACACA
>JANHMN010000002.1:11233395-11248395 GCA_030674055.1 Rhabdomys pumilio | reverse complement strand
ATCACACCAGGACACAATTTCTCAGTGGTGATTTCTCCAAACATAAATTACAAAATTAATGAATTAATTTGGCTTCCTTAAAATTAAGAACTTCACCACATCTTAGGACATCAGTCAAATGGAGAGAAAACATTCACAGATGGAGAGAAAACATTCACAACTCCTATAACGAAACTGCATCCAAAATATCAAGAGCTCTTTCAAGTCAATCTAAAGAATAACTCAATTGAAAATAAGGAGGTCCCATTAATTGGGTTATTTTTGCTTATTTCTTATGGTCCCTGGGCCTTAAATAGGCTGATTAACTTTGTGAAACAACATATAGATAATCTGATAGCAAAATCTATTCAGATACATTATCATAAGTTAGCTATGGAGGACTACGAGACTCAAGATGAGGTTGTTACTCTATCCAGGGTATTCCAAAATCCTATCTCCACCCAACCTAAAAGAGGGGACTTCCGCCCTTAGACCAAACAGAGAGGGGTCACCCAGAATCCCCTCTGACTGGTCATCTGAATTCTTGCTTAGGCTATGAGGCTAAGCACTGCAAGGGAATATAAATAAAAGTTAAAAATATGTTTCTGGGTTCCCTGAGGGACAAGCCTGACTGCATAGGGGTTGATGTCAAAAGTATCCCCTGTCCAGGAAAAAGACATTGGGATGGGTATGGCCCTCATGCCTCACTGGACAATGACAGGAGGACCGGAGCCATTACAAGGTCCCCTTTAATTACTGGAGGTCAGGCCTCTATCCCAACGTTGGCAAGATTAGAATCACCATGGCCCTTCTATACTTGGAGAAGGGAGGCGATGTCAGGGGCAACCTTTCTTATATACTGAAGGCCTAAAATCAGCCATAAGCCTAAAGTCAGCAATAGGCCTGACATACATGCCTGCTAACACAAAGTCTTGGGTCTCTGTGGAAAAACACTGAAACAGATGGCTATAAACTATTGTAAACAGGCAGCTTTTGTGGAAATTTACCAGCCTGAGTAGTCATAGACCTTGTAAATAGGCAGCCTTGGTGGATAGTGCCGACTTAGATAAGGACAAGTGAATCATAGGCTGAGTCATAGTGACCTGACCCCTGAACCTTCACTCAGCTGATACCCTGTTCTGAAAGGCATCTGTACTCCCCCTGAACACCTATGCTCCTGTGTCATCCCCTTCCCCACATCCTGCATTTTTGTATCTATAACCCCTGTGTTAAAAAGTAAAAATTATGATTTGATAATAAAAAAAAAGAAAAGAAAAGAAAAAGAGAGAAAATAAGGAGGTCCCAAGGGAGATGCATTAATCTCACTTAGAAGGGGAAACTAAATAGTCACTGGAGGTAGATGCAAAGAAAAAGAGAACTGGGTTGTCCCTTCGCTATCTGACCAGCAGACAGGAACGACACAACACAGGATTCTTCTCAATGCAGTTTATTCAGGAATCTTTTACAATCTCTCTCAGGAAGACCCTGATCCCCGTTCTCCCAGTCCTTTTATCCCCGTGCCTGTCCACTCCAAGTCTGCCACGTGGGCCTGTATCATAGGTGCGTGTCAAATGGCCTGATTTTGCGTAGCAGCAAGCCTGCGCAGTAGTTCTGCAAACGTGGCTTTTCTGGGGTGGATAAGGAAGTCAGGCACTAGTCCCAGGTGCCATTTTAGCTGGCTGTGCTGCCGTACCCGCTCCTCACACTGGGTGTGAAAGGGGTGAGGAGAGGAATGGGGATGGAAATCAGCTTTAGAGACAGAGGAGGCAAGAGAGGGCTAGGACTATAAGCTTACATATACTAGAATAATTAGTTTACATGTCAGAATGGTTTACATATATTAGAATCAGTAGTTTACATATATTATAATGATTAGTTCACATATATTAGAATAGATTCAATGAAAACAACAGCCAATAAAGGGAGTTGGTGTGACCCATGGAGAAATTAGATGCTTATATTTATATGGAGTGACTATAAAATGGGAGACTTGCTTTGGATAGAAGCATGCTAAAAATTGTCAAACACCGAATTACCATATAATCTAGTAACTCTACTCCCAAGTAGTTGAAACGTGAAAATGTATGTCTGTAAAAATCCATGTACATGAGTATATGAATATAATAGCAACACTATAATAAAAAGCTTGAAGTGATCCAGTGATTTATTGGCTGATGAATGAAGAGATAAATTTATGCTGTATTTAAACACAAAAATGTTGTTTGAGCGTATAACAAAGCATGCCACAAGAATGAAGCTTGCTACAGCACCAAGAGTTGAAAACATGATGCTAGGTGTGAGGAGACACATAGTTTCTAATTCCATTCATATAATCTCTTCAGAACAGAAAGATGCACATAGGCGATTCACTCATGATGGGGGGAATTGAAGTAAGAGGATAAAAAGGAGGTGAGTGTCATATCTGTGGCTTACTTGTACAATTAACTAATTAATCAATTATTTTATTTATTTACTCAATCAGATGTTGACGCCTTCTGATCCCCCCTCACATACTTCTTTCCCCCCAACCCCTCACACCTTAGAACAATAAAAGAACTTCTGGAAGAGTCTCCATTCCTGATCTCAAGCTGGACTAACAGAACAATAGTGATAAAGATTGTATGGTATTGGCACAGAGACACCCAGGTTGGTCAATGGAATAGAGTCAAAGACCCAGAAATAAACCCACACACCTACAGACACTTGATCTTTGACAAAGAAGCCAAAGCCATCCAGTGGGGGTGGGGGAAAGCATCTTCAATAAATGGTGCTGGTCTAAGTGGGGGTCTACATGTGGAAGAATGGAAATTGATCTGCAGTTATCAGCCTGTAGTTATCACCCTGTGACTTACTTTTTGAGGTAAGGAAAATGCCTGTAATTAGATTGTGATGATCAATGGAGAAGTCTGTAAATGTCCCACAGCTCACTGAACAATGTACACGGAAAGTTGATTTCATGGCATGGAACTAACCATTCAGGGCTATTTTTAGAAATGTCAGAAACTTTACATTTTCTGTTTTATCTTCTGGGTCTTAAAATACAGACACATAAACAGTAGCTTGGCCTATGGTAACGTTCATATACCAACATGTTCTACCTGAAATGTTAGGTATTGGTATTTTGTTCCGTGTTTCTTAGTTACTATATTGTATGAGGTTGAGAGAACCTCACCCATACTGGCTAAGCCCACCACATCAGCTTAACTGTACACCACTTAAAGAGTAGCTGAGTTCAATTCAGCATAGACTGTGTGTGGGACAGGAAAAAAATATTACTTGCTCTTTGTTTTGAGTTTCCACAAACCTTTTAGTCTCCAAGAGAAGTAACCTGCCAAATATAATTAGATAAGATACCAACACTTGTTACATAAAATCTAAGGAAATTGAAATCTTAACACACAAGCTGTAGAGCTTCCATTCTGTTCCTAAAAGTGGAAACAATTGTATCCTGGACACAGAATCAGATGCATTTAATATATTTTGAAACGTAAGAAATATAATGACAAAATTAAAAAAAAAAAAAAAAAAAACGCCCCAAAGAGGAAATTACAGCACATAACAGCTTTTTTTTTTTTCTTGGAAAATTTCTGCTAAGTTCAGAGCAGCTGGGGAGAATAGCAAGTAACAAAACTAGGCAGATTTATGGGGCCCACACATGGCAATATTTTTGTGTAAAATTAGTCAAAATCATTATACTTGTAGATGAAGAAATGGATTCCAACAAGCTTGCATTTCTTTTTAAAGGAATGCTCATGTTTGTTCTCAGTGAGCTACAGGAACTGAACATTTATTGGATTAGCTGATCACCAGCATTGTAACTCATATTAAAGTTTGGGGAAACCCGCCAAGCTCCAACTCTCAGAAGATTAGAGTAATAGCACATTGATTCCCAATAAGTAGAATTCAACCCACATTGCACTCTTCTGTCTTCCTGTTCGAGGAATGGAGGGGAAATGGGCAATTAGAAGAATTTTCCACTGAAATGTCTTTGTTTTGTCTTTAGGCATTATCCTAAAGTATTTTGATAATGGATCAAGTACATATAGGTGTGACCCATTTTAGGGAACATCATGCATGGTTCATCAGTTTAAAAAGGTTATGGAGAGAAATGGTTGATTTCAGGTTGCAGGCTGTGCTATACCCAGCAGGGCTCCAGAGACAGACCTGACTGAGGTAGTAAGGCAATGAAGAAAAAGACAGTCACAGACAGATACACAAAAAGCTGAGATCAAGTGGTCTGGGCTCTTGGCTGGAGAACCAGTCACACCCTGAAAGTACAGCACGTGTGTTATATAGAGCTGAACAGAGAGGTAGGGCTGTTGAATACAGACAAACAAGGCGACGGAGTTTATGGTATATATCTGGATCAAGGAAGCAGGTTTAGCTAATTCCAGGAGGTACAGTCTCAGCACATAGCAGTCTTCAGACCATGAACATCAAGGCCAGGGATCCCGAAAGCTATGGTGCACACTTGCTAATACGATGTCTCCCAAGGAAGGTTTTACCATGCCTCTGAACCTTACCCCAGGGGGAAGGCTTTGTGAGTCCACCACATGTCTGAGGCTCTGGGCTCTTTAACGTAGCAGCTTTATGTCAGCTATACACTTAAGACTCATTCATTCAGGCTTTTCTCTGCCCCATACAAGGATGGGCATAGAGGCATTTTATTAGGACATAAAATTAAGAACCTCTTCTCCCTGGCACACACAGAGCGTTCACATACATCAGTGTGCCTGTTTACATAATTTCTTGTCATGAGGTCTCAAGTTCTCACTTGAGCAGGCAGACTATCCTTAGCCAAATCTCAAGCAATCTGAGCAGGAAAACAATTAAGTCCAGTAAGGAACATAATAAACAATAAAGCCATCACATTAAGGGAACACATGCATTCATATCATAAATAAATAGGAGGTAAAGGAGGAGTCATAGCAATAAGAACATCCAAAGTAAGGGCTGGAAAGAGATAGCTTAGAAATTAAGAATACTTGCTGAGAGGATCTGGGTTTGGTTTGCAGGACACACATGGCAGCTTCCAACCATAATTAACCCTAAATCCAATGCATCTGACAACTCCTTCTTCCTTCTGTGGGCAACAGGCACACATATGTTGCAAAGACACACATACCAGCAAAACACTAATATATGTAACATAAATAAATTAAACAAGTAAATTAATCAAAAAAAATCACCAAAATCTGACGGGATAGTTTGGTGGCGGGTGGTGGTGGGGAGTTTGGAGTTGGGAATTTATTGTTTTACAACATCATAGCACAATTTGAATCCGATGGACTCTAAGCACTAGAAGACAATTTGATAAGGGAGAAGACATTTGTATTGTCTAAAGTGTCTGGCCACACTTACCCTTCAGCCATGGACTATGAAGAAATCAAGTTGGTAGTCACCTGGAAGTTTCATCTCCACTGGCTAACTTCCATAGACCTAGGAGGTGGTAGGCATACTACCAGAAGAGAAAAATAATCACCAACATTACTGAGCCGTTAATCCTGTGAGCTACAAAAAATATCTTGTTACAACCTGGCAAGCTCTGTCCATTAGTACAACAGTGGCACAAATGTTATGAGAGTGAACAACGGCCTTTTGACTGGATGCAGGGCCTTCTCCTCTGGATGAAAGGCCTACCTGGGACTCTGATTAGGGCCGAGAACCTGTGGCTAGAGAGGATATTTGCCCCTTGGGAGAACCTATTATTATTTTGCTAAATAAATATAGTACTAAAGCAACTCCTAATGATGTATTATTTTCCCCATAGGTTAGTTTATCTCAGTACCCATCAGAGAAACTCCTTCTTGCAGTAGATAGTGACTAACACAGAGACACCAACTGGTCAATGTGAAGAGACTAATAGATTACAAGGTGCTCAATCTTAAATGAGACATTGGCATCATGCTACCTGCTACTGAGACTCAGGGTTCATAGTGAAAGAGGGAATGGATAGATTGTAAGAGCCAGAAACAGTGTCTGACAACAGTAACATAGTGTTTTCTGGACACAGCAGGGAAGTTTCTTATATAAGCTCATGGCTGGGACTTCATACACAAAATCCACACAAGACCAAGCCAGACAAAATTTCATCATAGAGGGGGAGGAGGAGGCGGGCATGAAATCCTACCTCTAGCTGAGGAGTTAGTGCCAACTGATAGCTGCCAGGAGAGTGAGGGTAAGTTTTCTCCAAAGACGCAAATCTCTAAGAGGGTACCCATGCTTCATTAATGGTGCTAAACTAATGTACATATTTGTAGCATTAATGGGCTCAGTGGTGAAGCACACACACAAATATAACACACACAAGGTTAGGAGAAAGTAGTGGATACATTGGAATAGGTGTGGGATTAATCAAAACACATAGCATGCATGTATAAAATTCTTCTTACACAATAAAAAATAGAAAATAAAAAAGATCGAATGTGAAGTGCTAGGCAGCAGATAATTAGCTCTGTGTGTCACATGTTTGATTGGTGATCAGAGTCACCATTATCCATGGAAAAGAGATGAAGATTATGGGTCTCCAGGTGCAACACTGGGGACAGACAGACATTGTGCTTATCTCGGTGTAACAATAGGGGACAGATGGGTGGATCACCAGGTGTGGCGTGGCCAGAGAGAGTGCTGGGCCATTTATACAGTGCTCCATCTGTAAGCACACACCCTTGTTTTATCAGGAGGAAATAGCCAGCACATCCAAAGGAAGAACTAATATTTCAGATTAAAGCAGGCCAAAGGTCGGGGAGTTGATGGAGAAAAGGGAATCTTCCATACTCTTGGTGGGAATTTAAGTGCGTACAGCCAGTATGGAAAACAGAATGAACATTCCTCAAAAACTTGAAAGAGGGTTAGCATGGTTCAATAGTCACAAAGAAAATGAGCTGAGTGTGAAGAAATATCTGCAGACTCATGTTTATTGTGGCATTATTCACAACTGCAGAAATACAAGATTGAATTGTTGCATAGATAAACATAATATATCAATGTCACATTATACAATATATATATGTATATATATATATGTGCATGTATATGTATAATGGGATACTATGCTGCTTTAAGAAAAGATAAAAAGTTGGTATTTGTAACACCATGGACTGATAGACCTGTGAAGTCACCATATTAAATAAAATAGGGTTAACATACAAATCAAAATATTGTACAGTATTATATCCATATGGAATTTTAAAACATTGAACTCATAGAGACAGAGAGGAGAATATTACTATCAAGGGCTGGTGGCGGGGGGGGGGGGAGATTTGAAAAATATTAGTCAAAGAACATAAGCTTTCTGTTATACAGGAGGATTAAAGTCGAGAGATCTTGGATGGTATAGTGACCATAATTGACAACAATAAAAATATTTTAAAAGGTCAAAAGTCAGTACAACATCTGACATTCAAGTGGATCCTCTATTGGAGTGGGGGGGCCAGTATAGTGCAGGACACTTTGAAAAACTGAGAAAACTGCAAAATAAAGTATAAGTGATAGAAAAACAATTGCTGATACTAAATTTGTCAGTTTGCAATTATTTGACTATATAACAGAAAATTCCTATTCATAGAAATCATTCCTTGAAATAAGTCTCAGGGCAAAGGCCATGATACAGTTAATTTATGATCATATATTATTGAAAAAACACACATATAGCTACGTAGTTAGATCTGTAGTTAAACAATAGGAATGACAGACCATGTAGGATAAACTGGAAAGAATCTGAGCAGATTATGGGTATTCTCGTATTATTTTTATTTCCATAATGTATCTATAATTGTGAAGTAATTACCAAGTAAAGTGTTAAAAATATGTATCACTGACCTGGGGGATTTTTGTTTTGTTTGGCAAGAGACAGATTGCTTGTAAAGAACTCAGCAAAACAAACTCTTGGGATGGGAACCCACCAGTGTTTTTCAAATGTGATGACTGTACAGATTGGAATTTGAACGTTTTAAATGATGTAGAGAAGAAATGGCAAAAGGTGAAATTTTTGCTTCTGTTGAGGGTTATCTGGTTCTCAGGAAAACAAACCCAGGTTAGTCAAAGGGAGGTTTTTGTTTGTTGTTGTTGCTTGTTTGTTTTGTTTGTTTTGTTTTTGTTTCATAAATTTCAACTCTGGGAAATCATCTCATCTCATCTTCATGTCTGCCCCATGGCCCCTCTCCTTCTCCTGTGTGCTCAACCCCGGTAAGAACTGTAGGTTCACCATGAAGAAAAATAATAGCAAACTCCATGAAGACTTCCAAATAAGAAGACCCGTTCTGCATTGATACTACAAACATTTCATTTCTTTTTTAATGTGGAAATTATAAAATGACTGACCTTGGCTCTTTGGTGAAGAACTTAATTTGAAGTTGAGGTAGGCTGTGATGTAAACTTGACCATATCATACTGGCACAGACTGGTGGGTAGACGTAGAGAAATAGGAATGGAGATGGCCTATAGTTTAGATGTCACTGTCAAACTCCAAACAAAGCATAGTGACTTGTATTGGCACATTCCTATCAATAAGGAGAGAGAGAAGAGATGGATGAGGGACATTTGTGTGTCTTTGTATGATCTCATTAAATGGCTCATGCTGGCTTTGAACTTATGATCACCTGCCTCAACCTTCCTTTTATGTGTTAGAATGAATAGTTATTATGGGAAACCTTTTCTCATAGGGCATGAAGCACATATGGAGGGAACTCACAACAGACCAAAGTGATAGGTGGACCAAAGTACAACTTTGTGACTAGACAGGTTTATTGTAGTTACTTACAGGGGTGTGGGTGAGGGGTTATTTACAGTAGTGAGGATGACTGAAAAGTAGTTGCAGCTCTGAAAATTCCACCCTAACAGGGTTGATGCCTCATTAAACTGCAATACTGGTGCTCCAAGCGTAGCTTGCAGATACCTCAACAAGTCAAAAAGTCTCCTTCAGACAGTTTGCCTGGTCAGAGTCTCTTCTTTCAGTGCTCATAACCATGGGGAGGGACCCTCATGAATCCTGTGAGCTTTATGTTTCCAAGGCTTTGTGTTAATTTACTTCCTGAGTCCCATGAGCCCCCCATCTTTTCTGAAGGAAATGCTTAAATTCTACGGGATACAACTAACATGAACTGCCTTGCCTAGCAAGGTGATGATGGAGAGTTTTAAGGGATACAGATGATGAGTCTTGATGTTGAGCTGATTGTGAATGACTTGAGGAAAAAGTGTTCAAGGAAACCTGTTTCCAGAGGACATAAAAAGAGGAGAACTATTTATGGAAATTGAAAGCATTTCAGGAGACCTCATCTGGGATGGGGAGGAAAAGTTGTAAATTCAGTGTGGGTCTTTTTTTAGTTTGATAACTCATAAGGTAGAGATGAGTGTTTGCTGAGGACTCACTGGCCAGCCAGTGTAGGTGAAATGGTGAGTACATGTTTAATAAGAGACTGTCCTTGTTTCAATTCTGCTGCTGTGATAAAATACCTTGACAAGGGGAGAAAGGGAGTTTTTTTTTCAAGCTTAATAATCTTGGGTTATATTTCATCATAGGGGGAAGTCAAAGGAGGAATTTCAAACAGCTAGTTTTATATACAGTCAAGGACAGAGAGAAATTACATCATGCATGCTTACTTGCTTGCTTGTAATCAGCTGGATATATTTTTTTTTCATTTTTAAACCATTTAGGACCTCTTGCTTAGGGAATGGTGCCACCCACTATGGACTAGGTCTTTTCACATCTATTAAATTAATTAAGATAATCCCCAATAGACATATTCATTGTCTATCCCCATGTAGCCAATCCTTCGTTAAGACTCTCTTCTTAGGTGCTTCTAGGTGGTGGTGCCAAGTTGACAAAATTAACTACCACAAGTAATCCTGTTTCAAAATATGTGACAAAGTTTGATAGAAGAAGAATCCTGACTTCTATTTTTGCTTCCGTCCATGCATGTACAGGCATGAACAACTATAGGAAAGTGTGCGTACACATACCACAAACATATGATATATACAGACACACATGAGATGGTATAATCTGCTTTTGAAAGTCTCACAGGACTAAGTTAAATCTGACTGGCTAATGATTCTCTCAACACATAACCTCTCATCCTGTTCACATGTTCACATCTGTCAAGGTCAGAAGACTGTATTTCATAAAAGCATGAATCATTTTGGGTCAGTTTTCTGGTACCACACAGGCAAAGAGTTCCTGCTGCTCCCTTCTCCCTGCCCCCTCCCCCACTCTTTATGACCTGCTTTTAACAATGTCATTCTCAGAGAGGAAAGAGTGTGTCCAGGGGAGGCGTCCATTGACTTGACAGTAACATCATCAGCTTTCTCCGAAAAAGAGCCTACAGTCTTTCAAAGTGGAAAAATTCGAGATGGTTGTGCAGCATGCCTCCTCAAGACATCACAGCTGGGCAGCACAGCTCCCTTTCTGGGAAGAGGGACTGCTCTGGTCTACATGGAAGGCCACCCAGGGTAGAGTGCTTCCACGTGGGAATCCCAAGAAAAAGAGCAACACCATGAACGTGGCATTGGATTTTACCACAGCTGCTCACTGTGTCTCCCAGAGAGATCAAGACAGACTGCTGTCCAGAGAGCAAGACACTCTGAGGCCAGGATGCTGGTGATTAAGGGAGAAATAATGCTCTGAGGATGAGCAACCAGTGAAAGAATTGCTGCCCAGTGTCCCAGTGAGTGTTCAGCTCGTTGCCCTTTTGAGTTGTACTGTGATGTCCTTCCTTTGCTGAAAGCAAAGGGGCAGACAGTGACATGAAAGATGTAATTATGAGGACAGCCAGCTTCTGAGAGTCCGAGGCCTGGACTCTTTGGCTTTCAGAGTTGCAAAGCCTCCAACAGGCCAGGAAGCATCAGTTAGAATGAATGGAAAGCCTCCGATGAGTATGCTGTGAGCTGCGAAATTGCAAACAGACTTGGCTCGCTTCCTCAGGAGCCCAGCAGAATTTGCACATCGCTCAGTGTTAAAACTCATGGGACAGCAGGCACTCGTTTCTCTGGAATGGGCTTTGGCATCCAGAATCTCACCATCTGCCTCTTTTTGGCTATTTCTGATCCCCAGGGAGGGACTTTGTTGTTGTGTCTGTGTCCTGTGCCTCTTTTTTAGTAGAGAGGAATCAGGCAAGCAGCATCGAGGGCTGTCTTGAAGTCCTGAAGAATAGAGAGAGGCAGATCTCCACATGCAGGGCGTTTGCATCCAATGGCTTTGATACAGTCAGGCCTGAGTTCAAACTCTGACTCTGTCATCTGCGATCTGGGTGATCTTAAACACGTTGCTTTTTCTTTGTGAGCCTCAATTAGCTCACAGAGTTTCTTGTCTTCAAAAGGGGTATGTGGGTGGGAATAATGTCTATAAGCTGTGAAAAGACATGAACTTAGAATAAGGGTTTAATCATAGAGGAATGTACCACGTTGGTGGTGTCTCATTCTTCCATCAGGGAACCTGTTGTCTGCTAATCCGACAGTTCTTCCCCTTTCCTCATGCTTGGGAGAGCGTGTCTTCTAATGGGTACAGTGAAGGCAGAATGTGTTTCCTAATATGTACAATGAAAAGTCAGATCACTGTGTTCCTTCTTATCTCAAGACATGGGGGAATGATCTGGACTTGGTTTGTATCTGCTTGGAATCGTAAAGAGGTCTAGGAGAAAGATGACTGAGAAGGAAAAGGCCAGAACTCAGAAAGGCTGTCCTTCTGTGTAGTCTGTAGAAGAAAGAGAAATGGGAATAAGGAAATCTCAATGGTTCATTGCTAAGTTAGCCCAAGAACACTCTGTCTTGGTTTGAGATATACCATGAAAGCAAGCTCTCCACGAGTCCCACTGTCTATTGAAAACAAAGTTTAATGGGTTTGTTCATATTGTATGAATAGTATGGATTTGACAGAGAATTTGATCCATGTCTCTTTGCTCCAAAAGCTAGACATTTAGAACAATCCCCTAAGGATGTTAGGTTTAGGGGGTCACACACAGAGCCCTAGCTCATGTCATCCATGGGGGAAAAAAAATCTAGCGAATCTATACCAGTGATTCTCATCCTGTGGCTTGTACCTTTGCTGTTCGAACGATTCTTTCACAGGGATTGCCTAAGACCATCCGGTGTATCAGATATTTACATTATAATTCACAACACTAGTAAAATTACAGTTATTAAATAGCAACAAAAAATAATTTTATGGTTGGAGTCACCAGAACATGAGGAGTTGTACGAAGGGGTCACAGCATTAGGAAGGTTGTGGACCACTGATCTAGATAATGCTCAAAATTGTCTTCTTTTCAGCTTACTTGTAATTTAATCTCCTGGGGGAGATTGGTGTCTCTAATATCCTTCTTGCTTTTATTTGACGCTATCCAGTAAACTGACTCCATGTAACACACTCAAACCTCATTGGCCATGAAAATCAGTAAGGGTTCCTTACTCACAGTCTGTGAGTTAGTCTGCATGGGTCAGAGAGCATTGCCCATGCTCGGCTTCGGTGCATTTGTCTTTCCCGTGTTGTATTGTTTTGCATCATGTCCTGCCATGTCTAAGGAAAGAATTACAAGCAGAGCAACCCATGAAGGCATGCTGACATATTCCTGATGTTAATGGAGTCCTCAACCAAGTCAAATAACCCAAGCAAAATCTTCAGGCATGACTCTGAAGTGTTCTCTCCAGAGAGACGCCATAAAGTCATGTGGGGAGTGATGTGGACATCTTAATATAAAGAAGTGATGATTGGAAGCAAACCTCCAAACCGTACACACACTAGCCAGTTGAACACAGCCATCGATGGCACTGTCTAATAAAGTAAAGTAAGGTCCAAGGCTAGCCATCTGATAGACTTTTATTTAAGTCTCTTCTTTCTTGGCCATTATTTCTCCTGTGCCTCTTTATTCAAGTAAAATTCAACTACTTTTTAGTAAATCCTGACAATTCATGCATGGTCATGTCACTTACAGCAGTTGCTGATTGTATTTTAATTGAGAGAAGAAATGACCGTCTTTCCATAACCCATTTAAAGCCCTTCTAATATCAAGCTAACAACGCCTCTTTGGGGCTTGGCAATTGAAACCTTGAATAGGTGTCTCCTTTTACATTTTCTATTATTTTATTTATTTATTTATTTATTTATTTATTTATTTATTTATTTATGTATTTATTTTTGTATGTGTGTGTACAGGGGTGCATGTTCATGTGGGTGCATGCATGCATAGGAGTGTGCAAAGAAGACACGAGGTTAATTTTGAGTGTTATTTCTCATTATCCGTCCACCTTGGTGTTTTTTGAGACAGAGTCTCTCATTTACCTGGAACTCACTGAGTGGGATAGACTGCTGGCATCAGAGAGCCTTCTGTCTCTCTCACATGGGATTGCAATGTACACCAGCCCACTTGAGTATTTTAAACACTTGTTCTGGGTATCAAACTCAAATCCTTATGTTTGTAAATGCAAGCACTTCACACACTGAGCCAACCCCCATCCTCATCATCCAGTGGCTCCTTTTATTCTACGTATAAACTCTAACTTTGAAGTATACAGGAGACAATGAGCACTAGAAATTAAAGTTCTTGGTTTTACGACAGGAAAATGCAGACATGTATGTGGTAGTCAAGATAATCACATACTTTGTACTATTTAGGGCAATGATTCCCAACTCATGGGTTGTGACCCTCTGGGGAGGTTAAATGACCCTTTCACCAGGGTAGGTTAAGACCTGGAAAACACAGACATTCACATTACAATGCATAATAGTTGCAAAATCACAGTTACAAAGTAGCCACAAAAATAACTTTATGGCCAAGATCACCATAACATGAGGAACCATATCAAACGGCTGCAGCATTAGGAAGACTGAGAACCGCTGACCTAGAAAATTCTACTGGGGATAGAAACATCCACACATGTTTAGCATTGGTACTTTTAAGTAATAGTTTTAATTCATGATGGATTGATTGAATCTATGGATTCAGATTCTGTGGATGCAAAGACCCAATCATTTAAATATTTGCATATTCTCCATCTCTAGTTCCTTAGTAAACACTTCACCGATTGTATACTTTGTTACATCTGGTTCACAGCTCCACCCAATCCAGACCTCAACATGAGTTTGTACTTCCATTTACTTGGAGGCTTTCTCCGGTATAGAGGGCATTCGGAGAGTGCTTGGGGCTCAGCCTCGATTTGATAAATCCCTATCAATGAATGATGAAAAGAAGCATGCAATTAACGCACGAGACAGACTAACTCCAGATACATGTTCTGAGAACACATGTTCCAGAACACATGGCACATGTTCTGCCATGGCTCCTATAGTTCCGTAGGATGGTTATGCACCATGGATCCTGAACAGCCACGTACCAGGTGACTTTTGTAGAACAACTTGTGTTTGGGTCCTTGCTTTATGATCTGCTTGTGGGGAGTCTAAGGTAAGACAGAAGCACAGACTTATGTGCAGGGAACAACTCTGTAAAACGGTGTGGCACTGAGTAGAGAAGAGGCACATCAGAGCCTTCCTTCTCTAACCGTTTCTGCTAGGATCATCTCCCATGGACTCTTGGATCCCTTTCTTGGTGGGGCATTTTGGGAAGCACTCAAACAGTACCTCCTCCTTTTCTTCAGATGATGGGAGGGTAGTACTTACACCTGTCAATGACATCACTTATTCATGGTTTCCTCTCAATGAGATCACTTGCTCATACTTTCTATGTAAAACTGATATGGGTATGTATTTGTTTGTATGTATTTGTTTACACACATCCATTAGTTAGGTCAGAGAATGAATGACATTATCTATCTATCTATCTATCTATCTATCTATCTATCTATCTATCAATCATCTATCTATCTATCTATCTATCTATCATCTATCTATCATCTATCTATCTATCTATCTATCTATCTATCTATCTATCTATCTACCTATATCTATCATCTATCTATCTATCTATCTATCTATCTATCTATCTATCTATCTATCTATCTATCTATCATCTATCATCTCTCTATCATCTATCTATCTATCTATCTATCTATCTATCTATCTATCTATCTATC
>JANHMN010000002.1:11200166-11228364 GCA_030674055.1 Rhabdomys pumilio | reverse complement strand
CTTCCTTCCTTCCTTCCTTCCTTCCTTCCTTCCTTCCTTCCTTCCTTTTTTAAATTAGGGCTTGTATATGCAACTTCTCCCACTGACTCATGATTGATACTCTTGTCCCCAGTTGGTGGCGCTGTTTTGGGAGATTGTGGAGTCTGGGTCGTGAGATCTAGTGGGTAGATGTGAGTTGTTGGGAGAAGGTTTTGAGAATGATAGCCACTTCCAGTCCCACTGTCAGCTTCCTGATCTGCCAGGATATCAAGAAGAGTACCACATACTCTAGCAGACTGACCCATGCCCATCACTGCCCTTTCTCCCTGTGATGGACTGCTCTGCTCTGTTCTGGAAAGACAAGACAGAGCAAATCTTTACTCCTTTACCTTAAAAACCATTGATCTTAAATGGCTTCCATTAGGTATTTTACACAGAGGTAAGATGAAAAACGAACACAGTTCTCATGTATTCTGAAGTCGACACAGAAGTTTCATGGCTAATGTGGGGGCTGTGTTACGAAGCATTCTGAATTCTTCTGAATCAAATGGTCATCTGCTATTCTAAGAGGGCTCTGCTGTTTTGTTCTACAAATAGAATAGTGTTCGTTCTGCTACATGAGAACAGCCAAGTACTGTGAATGCCCAATGATTCCCCAACTAGTGACCCTTTGGAATAGCTGGAGTAAAGTTTACAGAGAAACTTGAGTGGATTTGATTCCAATGTGAAAGGGAATTTCTTTTGCTTTTAATCATGCTTTTTCCTAAGGAAGGCATGGCCTACAAAAACAAGCATACCCTTACCCAGCTTGGCACAGGAAAGAAGACCTTATAAAGAAATGCCAGATCCAAGGAATGCCAGACAGGCGGGTAGCTTCATGTGCAAGAGAAAACCTTTCTTGTGTGCTTTTAGCTGTTATTAGAAGTGTACTCTTGCACAGGGTCCATGGTAGTCTCTGTAATATGCTAATCTCGGCATCACTTCAATTTTAGTGTATGTGCTGAGGGCGGTGGTTGGGTGGGGACAGGAAGAGAAGGAATCAGGTGAAGGGGAAGGATGGAGGGAGAAAGTATCGGGAGTGATGGCTGGAATTGGGGGGACATTTATTTTGGGAACAAAGTAGAAAGCTGGTACAATGGAAACTCCTTGGAATCTACAAAGGGGGATCTGGAGCCCAAACTGGTCATCTTTTATAATCATCAATGCTCCTAGCAGTGGGACTGGGGCATCAACCCAATCATAAAACTATTGATATACAATTTGCCCTACCTGCAAGATGTGCTGGGGTAAAGGTACAAAGCTTATGGGAGTGACCATCCAATGACTGGTCCAATTTGAGACCCATGACATAGAGAGGGAGAATATTCATGACACTAGCTGGTGTGTGGGGGGGGGGAAGAACCAGAGGTTGGATAGCTCAGAGAGCTGGGCTAGAATCATACATGACTGGTGAAAAAAAACAGGCATTTTACAAAATGATTCCTAATGATATTCTGCTATATTTATAGACCAGAGAGTTCCATAATCATCCTTATTGGCTATACCCAGGAATGGTAGCAGATGCAGAGACTCACAGCCAAACATTAGACAGAACTTGGGAAATCCCACAGAGGAGTGGGAGGAAGGACTGTAGAAGATGAAGGGATCAAGGACACCCCTAAGAACACAGCTCACACAATCAACTAAGCAGGGTTCGTAGGGTCTCACAGAGACTGAACAGATACAGCCTGGACACTATGACCTAGGTCCTCTGTGTATATGTTATGTTTGTGTAGCTTGGTGTCCTTGTGGGACTCTGAACAATGGGAGCAGAGGCTATCTCTGACCCTTTTGCCTGCTTTTGGGACTCTCTTCTTCCTACTTGGTTGCCTCATCCAGTCTTAATATGAGGGGTGGGTCTAGTCTTATATTCCTGGGTGGCCTTCCCTTTTCTGAAGAGAAAAGGAGGAGTCAGTCTGGAAGATTGGGGAGATGGGGTGAAGAGACCGGAAGGGGACATTGATGTAGAGATTGCTATGTAGGGACATTGCTATGAGAGAAGAAAACAAAACAAACAAACAAACAAAAAAACCAAAAAACAAAAAACAAAACAAAACAAAACAAAAAGAGGCAGAATCTTGGGCAAATTGGTTGTTTTCTTTTAGATGTATTTTCCACATCTCAAAGTGGGCCAATTATTAAGATCATGAATGCAAAGGGCTGACATGTTTTTGGCACATAAGTGGTCAATTCTCAATTCCTGATTGACCAACGGTTGTTATTTTTATTAGGAGGCACTTGTTGAGCTAATCTTCCAAGGGTCTCTTGTCTTTCCTTCATCAACTCAGAGTTTGGGGTTTGATGCATTTTAAATGATAGCTCTGTACTTTGTTTCTAAAAGACAGACTTTCCTTTTACCTCATACTAGTTTTAGAAGATTTAATTTAACTGCATTCTTAGTCTTAAAGTCATTGGCTTTGCAGGTACTTGAGCCTCAGTCACAATTGGGTTTGCAGATTGAAAGGTATTCAGAGTAGTATCTTAGGCAATACAGAACACACAATTATGGACCCTTCTCCTTTCTCTTGTTCCACAGGACATGGCCTGTCAGGTAAAGTGCTAACAGAACA
Organism: Rhabdomys pumilio; assembly: GCA_030674055.1. Lineage (NCBI taxonomy): Eukaryota > Metazoa > Chordata > Mammalia > Rodentia > Muridae > Rhabdomys > Rhabdomys pumilio. The sequence continues at coordinate 11,225,776 of JANHMN010000002.1, read as the reverse complement.
AACATGAAGACCTGTGCTCAGATCTCCATCACCCACATAAAAACCAGGACATGGTGGTATGCATCTGAATCCCAGGGCTAGGAAGGTGGGGACAGCACAACCTGTACTGAGTGGCTATATTATTTGCTTTTACATTATTCTGACCAAAATACCTGGCAGAAATAATTCAAGAAGGAAATACTTAGCTCATGGGTAGAGACTTCAGAATATCATGGTGGGGAAGGGATAGTGACAATGGTTGGGAAATGAACTATAGGTTTCTGCATAGGATAATGGCAGGAAACAAAGGGAGGAGAGACCAGGGATGACATCAGGCTACCCAGGGACGTACTTCAGCCATCCAGGTCCTAACTTTGAAGGGGTCAACAGCTTTTCAACATTCAAAACATGAGCCTATGGTGAACATTCTAGATTCAAAGCACAGTAGTGTCAAGGTGCAGTGAGCACAGAGAAAAGCATAGTTTCCTTGTGTGTGTGTGTGTGTGTGTGTGTGTGTGTGTGTTTACTATTGGATGGTTCATTTATGTCAATATGGGCCCATAGTTATTTATTCAGTACTGGAGTTTGATTTAATATGTTCATGTGGCTGCATTGTTTCAAAATTTTATAGTTTTCTTTTTTTTTTTGAAATTAATTTTTTATTGGATATTTTATTTACATTTCAGATGTTATCCCCTTTCCCCATTCCCCTCCACCAAGAACCCCCCATCCCATCCCTCCTCCTGCTCCCATTCACCCCCCCCACTCCCACCTCCCTGCCCTCGAGTTCCCCCACACTGGGGCATCCAGCCTTCATGGGACCAATAATTTTCTCTCCCTCCTATGCTCGACAAGGCCCTCCTCCCTTACATATACAGCTGAAGCCATGGGTCTCTCCCTATGTGCTCCCAGGCTGGCAGTTTAGACCCTGGGGAGCTCTGGTTGGTTGGTATTGTTATTCTCCTCATGGGGCCACAAACCCCTTCAGCTCCTTCTGTCTTCTCTCTCACCCCTCCCTTGGGAACTCCTTGATCTGTTCAATGGTTAGCTGTGAGCATCTGCCTCTGTATATGTCAGGCTCTGGCAGAGCCTCTAAGGACACAGCTATATCAGGCTCCTGTCAGCATGCATTTCTTGGCATCCACATCAGTGTTTACCTTTGGTGACTGCACATGGGATGGATACCCAGGTGGAGCAGTCTCTGGAGTGCTCCTTCTTCAGTTTCTGTCCTGCACTTTGTCTCCATGTTTGTTCCTATGAGTATTTTGCTACTCCTTCTAGGAAGGACCGAAGCACCCACACTTTTGTCTTCCTTCTTCATGAGCTTTATGTGGTCTGTGAGTTGTATCTTGGGTACTGCAAGCTTTTGGGCTAATATCCACTTATCAGTGAGTGCATACCATGTGTGTTCTTTTATGCATAGTTTTCCCTTGATGTATGCATGTATCACTTTCCTCTTTCATAGAAAATGAAATAGATGAATATTTCAAGATTGGTGAAAGTTTTATGTTTGCAAAAGTTCTTGATGTCAGGTAATTTTTTTAGATCTGAAGAGAGAAAAAGAGAAAAATCCTGAGCTAAGAGTGGAATATACCAATGAGTTCTGTCTGAGGTTATGAACTCAGCATGACCTCCAAGAATTTTCAAGTGCATTTATTTACTTTTGGAAGATGACCACTTCCTGTTTTTGCAAGGAACAAAGGGGAAAAAACACTACCAAGGTCTGAAATATCAAATGACTCTAAAACAAAATATTTGGTCGATAGAAGTTTAGAGGATTAGATATATGATGGTTTTGATTTCCTTCAAACCACACACAAATTGTGAAATTAAGGTGCAAAGAGGGCTCAGGGCATAGCCATTTTGCGTCATTTTTTTCCACATAAAACTCTGGAAAATGATTCAAGATATTTAAGCATTACCCCAAATTATGCTGGGACTATCGTCTAATAAATTCTTATATTGTCCCTTTAAAAATCATGTTTAAAACCAGTAATGTTAAAATGCTTCCATAAAATGTGGCTCTAGGTCATCACACTTGAGCTCTGGAAATAGGCAAAGACAGAAAAGTACCTGGAACTTCTTATAGAACCATACACATTAAATTTTGAAAATAAATTCTTATTCTGTTTTGTTCAAGATAGAATAATACAAACCTATCTTCTGTACTGCTTACAGCTAAAGTTTTTGGAAACATACAAAATAAAACCAATTATCTGAAAATTCATAAAAGTAAATAAAGCTAGGAAGTTATGAAACAGAGGTATGGCTTGTAGAGCTAAGTTTTGTTTTATTTTATTTTTTGTATTTTTCTCTTGAATCTTGAACTTTCCAGTATGTCGTTGGGGGTGACACTCCAATAGAAAAACAACCTTTTTAACCCAAGGGAATGGAAACAGGTGTTCTAGAGTGTGAATAAAGGGGCCGAGGCTTTCTGGTCAGAGAAGCATCAGCAGCAACGTCAACGTAATGAAGCACGTGAGTATGTTACTCACTCTTGCGGGGGGTGTCCCTGCAAGACAACAACAGGAGAAAAGAACTCCCCAATTCTGTGTCAGGACACATACAAGTTCAAGGCTTACCTCTGTCTCTGAGAGTTAAATTATGACCTAAACCATGGAATAGGATTTAGGTCAACATGAAGCCAACCTCTGAGAGGTAATTTTATGAAATAAACCCAATACAGCAGATCACAGTCTTTGAAAATGGCCGAGTTCAGCATTACTGATGACAAAGAGTGGAAGCAAGACCGGACGTATATGAGAATACAATTACATGTTTTGTCTATGGGAAAAAACAATTCCAAGTAGGTTTTGTTGTTGTTGTTGTTGGTGGTGGGTTTTTTTCTAAACAAGGTTTCTCTGTGTGGAGTCCTGGCTGTCATGGAACTCACTCTGTAGACCAGGCTGGCCTCAAAGTCACAGTGATCATCCTGTCTCTGCCTCCCAAGTGCTGAGATTAAAGGCATGTGCCACTACCAGCCAGTCCAAATAGATTTTTAACAATACGGAATTTACACAGAATATATTGAAAATGTATTTCAAACGTATTCAGTTTTGCCAAGCACACAATTAAAAAAAATCAGTCTCTGTAGAAAGAAGCAGAAATCTCTACGTGTGTCTCTCTGCTTTTGGTGAGACAGGGTGTAACTATGTAGCCTGTGCTGACTTTGAACTCGGGACAATGGCCCTGCTTTAGCCTCTTGAGGTCTTGGGTTATAGGTATGCACCAGGACATTAGGCTTGCCTAATTCTCAAAAGAAGAAGTTAATGGAGATACCTTAAACTTAAATAAATGATAGACATATTGAGGAAGGTACTGGTAAACACATTTAAAATGGGTAGAATGGAGTTTTCATTAAAAAAAAAAAACACCTAGGATTTATAAAAGAAAGGCAAAGAAATTTCACAATGGTAAAAGACAATGATTAAACCAAAAATATCTATAGAACAACTTTAAGTAGAATGGACAGAACCAAATGACAGAACAGTGGAATTAGGTTATTTTTAATAGTATATTATTAAACATGAGAACACAGGAAAAAAATGAGTTGGCAAAAGCAGTAAACAGTGTGTGAGACATACAGGCTAATACAAAACATTCTAATACGTCACTGAAATCTCAGAATGATGGGAAAGAGATGGCTGTAGAGAATGTTTGTAAGGAGGCTGTGGTTTAAAACTTTGCAAATATGGAAGAAGAGAAAGTTCACAGATTTACCCAAGTAGGGTAAAGATCAAAAACAAAAAACAAGCTCAGACACACCATCATCAAAATGCATAAAAACAAGGACAAGAAAAAAAAAACTTCAAAGAAACAAGTCAAATAATGACACACTGTGTATAGGAAAACATGTAATTTGAGTGAACTGAAAAATCACCATGATGAGAAGACAGGATGATCAGATCCTTTTCAAAGTACTGAGAAGAAAACAAAACCTCAAATCCTCAAGCCTATTAGTTTATAATTCTATATCCACGAAATCAATTCTCTTTTAGAGCATTTTCTTGTCATCTTGTGAGTCCTAGTTTCACTTCTGCTACTGTAATCAATACTCTGACAACAACAACTGACGGGAGAAATTGTTTATTTTAGCTCATAATCCTAACTTATAACTGTCATTGGGTGGTTGTCATAAAAACAGAAATTTGGAGCAGGCTGTTACACGCCCAGTCAAGAGCAGAGAGGAATGAACGTGTGAATATTTGTATTCCACTTGCTCTCTCTACCCTTGCACAGTCCAGGACCCAAACCCAGGGAACAGCGATGCTCACAATGGATGTATTTTCAAACTGCACTTAACATAATTGATAAATTCCTCATAGATACACCCAGCAGGTCAAAGAGAGCTAGACAGTCCCTCGTTGAGACTCTCCTTCAGGATAATTCTAGGTTGTATCAAGTTGACAGAACAAATTCTCACATAATTCTATTACAGATTCAGGGAAATTCATGAAGAAGATGATGAGGAGGAGGAAGGAGGGAGGAGAAAGAAGAAGGAGGAGGAGGAGGAAGAGGAAGAGGAAGAGGAAGAGGAAGAAGAAGAAGAAGAAGAAGAAGAAGAAGAAGAAGAAGAAGAACAAGAACAAGAAGAACAAGAAGAAGAAGAAGAAGAAGAAGAAACCTTTTCACTCTTAGTGGTTGGGAAATCTATGATAAAGGGACTGAGTTTAATGAGGTTCTTCTTACATCGTAACATGGCAGAATGTATTCCCATGCAAAGAAACCATGTGCAGGACAGATAGAGATGGTGTTTTATTCTCATCTCTATGATGAGAACACTCATCTACTCATGAAGGATGAAGTCCTTACAACCTAAATCACTTCTCAACCAGTTTACCTATTCAGTTACCATGACAAGTTACTGTGCGAGTTTTGGAGGGCATGTTAAACTATAGCACATCCTTTAGAAATGTAAATGAAAGATAAAAATAAAAAGTTATCAGTTAACACACCTGCTCTGAGCCAAATCTTAGATAAAATTCTTCAAGAATGTAGAAACAACAAGGAAACAACAATGAGCAGTGGAGAATCTGGGTAAATACGAAATCATTTATTTCCTATTGATTTCTCTTTGATATAAATTGCTGACAAAAGATTATAATAACATTATCTGATGAGGTTTCATGTATGTAGATAAACATTTGACAACTGTCACATTAAAGGAGAGAGTAAGATTATTTATGTATTAAAACTTTAACACTTTATTTGAAATGTTAAAATATTAACTATAACATGTTTCATAGATACAGTAATGTTTACCACTATCATGTAAATGCGCACAAAGGTAAATGACTGACATTCCAGTGGATAAGTTTAGTAAGTATTGAAGTATTCAAATAGGTTTTATGAAATAGGAAAGGGAAACAGGAAAACAAAACCTCTGGGACAAGAGAAAATAAATGACAGAATGATAGATACAAATTCAACCACGGGCCTAATTATTTTAGATGTAAATGTTCTGGACAAGGCAAGCCACAGCTGTTGTCATATTGGATTAATATAAATATAATCTGTATGTGATGTTTGCAAAATTCTTCTGTTTTCAAGACCTAGGTTAGAAGCAAAAGGAAGGATATATAAACAACACATTGTTTCCCTAGTAAATGTTAAAACAAGCATACAAAAACTAGAAAGACTGTATAAACTCCTCATCAAAGCTACCAATCAATTTAAAATACCCAATATTTATCGAATCCTCAACCTAGCAAGAGCAGAAAAATTATTCCTCCTACAGGCATATGAGGTAGTTGGCAATATAACCAAGAAACACAAGAATCAAGTCTTTGCATACATAAATGTTAGGTATGAATTAAGCCTGTCCTCACATCATGATAAACTTAATGTAGGAAGCAGTGTCAGAAAAATTGGGGAAAGAGGCATCTACAAGGAGAATCAGAAAAGGACATAAGTAGAGTTAAAAATGAAGATATATCAAATGTTCAGAGTGGGCTACAACTTTCAGAAGAAAATCAATGATACAACAATAAGTACCTATGCTAGGGGGAAAAAGACCTCAAGTTAGGAACCGGACCTTCAGCCTCAAGAGACAAGAAATTGAAGAATAGGCAGTAGAGAAAAAAAGTCAATAGAATTAAGTTAAACATTAATAAATTGAAAACATGAAAAATATTAAAACCTTTATGTACATATATTCACTGTGCATGAACTAAAAGGAACACTTCCATACAGGAATGTGTATTCATACAAGTTTATGAAGGTACATTGAACAGCCCCTCTCCACGTCAACCAGACACCCACTTCCTCACTCTTCTCTCCTCCCATGAATTTGGTCAAACTATTTAAAAGTACTGGTGGAGTATATGTCCTTCTTTTCTGGAGGAAAGGGTCATGTTTATAGCAGCAGGTCTGGGCTGCTTTCAACCTTGGTGAGAAACGCTTCTTCTTCTTCTCCTTCTCCTTCTCCTTCTTCTTCTTCTTCTTCTTCTTCTTCTTCTTCTTCTTCTTCTTCTTCTTCTTCTTCTTCTTCTTCTTCTTCTTCTTCTTCTTCCTCTTCCTCTTCCTCTTCCTCTTCCTCTTTCCCTTCTCCTCCTCCTCTTCTCCTTCTCCTCCTCCTCCTCTTCTTCCCCTCTTCCTCTTCCTCCTCCTCCTCTTCTCCCTCCTCCTCCCCCCTCCTCTTCTTCCTCCTCCCCCTCCTCCTCCCCTCCTCTCCCTCTTCCTCCTCTTCTCCCTCCTCTTCCTCCTTCTCCACCTGCCCCCAGTGAGTAGTAGTCAGTGGAGAAGATGTATAACTGGCCAACAAAGAGAGAATAAGAGGGAGTTCTCAGTGCTAAATGGGACACTGTATCATCTACACGCAAGGCCCAGGGATCATCCGAGGCTGGGAAATGTTGACTTCTGGCCATGAAATGGCCACAGAACTCACAGCCTCACTGCATTGTGGTTAACTACACAAGACCTGCACAAGATCAAGATAGCCAAGATTCTGGAGAGATGATATCTATGCTCCATGCTTTGTCTTGATACTTGGCTGGGGGAAGGGAAAGTATTTTTTGACATTGTGGATACTGGTAGGTTTCCCGTGCTCTACTGGATGACGCCATAACCATACTTATGTATACTAGATTTAGTGGATTACTAAAAATAAAAGACATTAACTGGAGAGGGGGATGTATTGGGAGATACATGAGGGAATTTGGGGTAGAAAATGGGGCCTAGACACTATATTTCACTGTAGACCTATACAAGATTCTCAAAAATAGACAAAAATTAAACAAAAATAAAATTGAGAGAGAACACTACTGATGATTGTAATTCAGTAACATTTTATAGGCAGTGCAAAAGGACTAGATCATCTTTAACAGATCAATTCATGGCCTTATATAGTAAATTATGATACTTGATAACTTCGGTAAAACATACAAACATTAGAAACAGCAAAATTAGCGTGTACAGTAAATTTAGGTTTAGTATGCTGGTTAGAGTTTATTGTCAGCAAATCAAATCCAGCAGCACGTAAAGAGGAAAATATCATTACCTAGTAGGTAATTACTTCAGATATTCCAGGGTGGTTTAATATTAAAATCCCAAACAGTACATAAAAGGAATCATATCGTTCTGCTCAGGAATGAAAGGCCTATGATATTCATGATGTTTGCCATCTGTTCATCACAACAACCCTCGTGTGTGCTCCAGATAGAAACAGTGTGTGTCGGATGCTGAGTACCTAAACCAGGGCTTGCACAGCCCCAATGTGACAGAGACAATACTTCCATACCAAGACTGGAAAAATGTAAGAGTATTTACTTGCACTATTTGACATCGAATGTAGAGGTTCAAACCTATGAGATCACGTAAGTAGAAATATAAGACCTTAGATTGGAAAGGAATATATGAAAGTATTAATAGTTGCAAGCAATATGACGGCATATGTAGAATACTCTAAAAACCCTTTCATATGATTAATAAGCACAGCCAAGTGTAGGAGGAGCTAAGGTGGGAGGAGTAAAGAGATAAAGAGGGGAGTAAAGAGAGGAGGAGGAAAAGGAAGAGGAGGAGCTAAGGGAGAGACATAAGCGAACATGGAGGCGGGTGTGGATGTCACGTGTCTTCGCCAGTCAAAGGTAGTTGGTATATCTAGGTTGGATATTGGGTTACACTTCTGATTGTATGGGCATCTTGTTATTGATCATTAACAAATATATAAGCCTTTGGATAATCTAAGCATTATAGTCTCATCTGTATTGAGCTTGTGTGGTTGGTGGGATGGTCTGGGCAATGCCCAGCCTTGCAGAGACAGCGTGGAAGACTGGCAGAGCCATCTCCCATGCTGGCGTCTCCTGGGTGGCAGGGCTGGTGTTTCTGGCTGGTTGGTTCTAGCTGCTGAGCGCAAGGTGGCCTCTGGCAGCGTGGTTGAGCTAGGCAAAGACGCTGCAGCCTAGACAGTCGGCTTGACCAGTGGCCTTTTTTTTTTGAAATAATTACTACAACAACCAAGTTGTAGGGTACCTGGTCAATATGCAAAATCAACACCCTGCAACGAAGAACACAACTTTGTGATTTCAAACTATAATTTCTAACAGTAATCATTTCTAATTCTTACTGAAATAAATTTCTATGTTCACTTCCTTTTTTTTTTTCAGGAGAATTTATACAGGAATGTAACAACTCAAGCTTGGTAAGTGATTGAAGAGACCCAATTGGGACGTATTTGGACAGGAATTTAAGCTAGATCCAGAGATTAAGGTATAGAACTGGGAATGTGAACACAGAAGTGAAATAGATTTCACGAAGAGACAGTCTGTCATCTGCCTTAGAAGATAGATTTAAGCCTGGAGTGTAAGTCTAGGAAGAAAGTTCAGTAGTGGAATTACCCCCTAAACCTGGACCCATAACATGGAGTCGATATTTGAGATGGTGGGTCACCAATCTCCAAGGTTCAGTAGAATAACCACAGTGTTCTGTTGTGCGAGGCCTGGCTGCCCTGTTCCTGCTCTAAGCCCACTTTGTCTCAGCAAGCTCTCTAGCAAGGCTGGAGCTTCCGAGCTGGTTCCACCAGGCTGCTCTCTGTAACTCACCCCCTGTAGCAACCAGGTGCTGTGTTTCCAGCTCTGGGTCGCTTGTTCCTGGAGCCGCTAGTTCCTTCACAGCCATAACCTCCTGGTTGTCGGTGGACCCACCTTCTAGTAACCCGGTAACTCAAAACTCTAAAGCTTAAGATTAATCAATGAATTTATATATTTGCAAATACTCAATACACAAGTTGCCCACACAATTAGAATTGCTATCCCAATTACCTAACCTTAATATGAATAACTACCTGGACTGCTAGAGGCACACAGCCATCTGCAGCCATCTTGCCTCTTCTCCTCTCTCTTCATCTTCCTCCGCTGGTTTCTTCTGTCTCCCTCTACCCCAAACTTTTTCACTCTGCCTCCCCTTCTACTGCCCAATCACCAGCTCTAGCCTTTATTTTACAAATTAAGGTGGACAGAAGGTTCACAATAAGTCACCTGTAAACTGATTCGCTCTTTTTCTGCAGCCCCTACCAGGAAAGTGGAATTAGCATCAAAAAACAAGACCAGGGCTATCCACTACGTGTTCAGTGTGTGCCTGTGTGTGTGTGTGTGTGTGTGTGTGTGTGTGTGTGTGTCTGTCTGTCTGTCTGTCTGTCTGTCTGGTGTGTTTGTGTGTATATGTGTGTGTATGTGTGTGTAGGTGTGTAGAGAAAGAGGGAGGAGGATGTGTATATGCAAATGAATAAACATGTATTTTGGGGTGTATGTTTCAGAGTGGGAGAATACTCAGTTATGCATGTTTTTTTCTCAGCCCCCTCAATTAGAGAAAATTTTTTTCAGTCCTATTTTATTTGAGTTCCATATGATGTTTTAGTGGATTAGAGTTTCATGGCTAAAAATAGACACTCAAACCTTAATTAAAGCAAAGACCAAGGTGACTGACGGGGGTCTTGAGGGCAGGCGTTAGTTAGACACCAAAGTCTTTCTCCAAAAGCTGGTAGTAAATGGAGCCTAAGAAAGTTTTCCATGACTGTATCGGAGTAATTTGTGCTTTGAGGACAGGAGCCTTAACTACCAAGGACGAAAGGACTGGTAGGAAGTTCAGTTGTTGATAGGAAAATTACAGGGCACTAGCTGACCACGTCATTGAGGCAAGAACACATTTTGTGTTAAGTGGGGCTGTAAAGGTCTGAACCATAACCATAAGAAATTTGATCTTGTAAACTATGGCTGGGAACAGATTTGTGCCCAGAGTCTGGATGGAGTGAATCTACTATGGTGTAACATCTCCATACAATGTCCTTCAAGAGATGGTTCTTGAAGAATTTTCTTTGGGATCGTCTTGGTAACTGACCCCAAGCCTAGTTCCATATTCTTACCCACTGAAGTACAGACTCAAGATTGGAGCCTGGCCCCCAGATATCTGACCTGTCTTGTTGTATGTGATCTTTCTAATGAAGATTATGCCAAACTTTTCACAATTTCTTCTTGCTAGGAATCCTGCTACTACTTTAAACACTCAGCCTGTCAACACGTCATATGGTTTACAAATGAAATCAGCCCATACCAGTTGTCATTACTTTCTGTATTAGTACAGAAAATGGTTCATCAGCTCCAGTGCATTCTTCATGAGGAGGTAGTGCAGACCTGCTATGTCCTGTTAGGAATTCCTTTGGAAACATATTACTGCAAAGTAAGGACTGGTCCCCAAAGAAAGTGTATGTAGATATTTGAATAGATGTATGCATGTATGTGGAAGCCAGAGGCCAATGATACATGTCATTTTCCATTGTACTTCTTCTTAGTTTTAAAACAGGATCTTTCATTAAACCTGGAGTTCATCTATTGGGTTAGGATGTCTGGTCAATAGACTCCAGGGATGCCCTGTCTTCACCCTCCCACTCCTAGTACTGGGATTACAGATGAGTGTGGTCATAGATTTGACATGGGTACTGGGGATCAGAGTTCAGGTCCTCAGGCTTACAAGGCAGGCACTTTATTGACTGAACTATCTTCCCAGCCCCAACTTCTCAAACAAACACTACAGGAGAACAAGCCAGAGGCTGTTGAGCTTACTCAGCGAGTAAAGGCCTCTGCTGCAAAGCCTGGTAAATTTGAGCTCAATCTCCAGAACCAACATGGTGGAAGGAAAGAATCAGGTTTCATAACCTGAGGTCTAGGGTGCTATTCCACAGTTCCAACCATTTCACAGTTGATACCAAAAGATCTGCTTCTCTGGCTGCTCTTTGAAGAGCAAAGAGTTGGAATACAGTGTTCCTTGCTGACAGGTGGGATTGATGAGGGCTTTTAAAAAGTCCCGAGAACACAAAAGATGAAAACAAAAATGGGCTTTATCTCCAACAACCGCAAATGGCCACGGAAAATGCAGTTAGGAGAGTGACGTAATCTTGTACAATTTCCCAGGGCTTTGAATGAGCAAGGCCCTGCCAGTAGAAATCTCATCGGGGACTCAGCAGACACCGCTTGTAGAGAATGGTTTGAGAAAGTAATGGTGGGTTATGCTACCACCAACCATCCTGGGAAAATTCTGACCAGTTGTGAAGCTACCCCTGGTACTGTGGTTGACATCCTTACCCTCAAACTACCCCAGCATTTGAGTGTTCTGGGAGAGAGAAGAAAGTCAGGCTTTGGCCTGAGTCAGGAGAACAGAAATGGAGGGTTTCTTACTTTTCCTCCCTAACAGAGAGTGTGGAAGGATTTGCATGCCACCATGAAACCTGGCCAGTTGGAAGCTTGCTCACACTATTATGAAGATGTGGGTGGGGACTGGTATAGGAGAAAGATTGTGTTCATAGAGGGATCCTTGGCTGAGGCTGAACAGGAGGGCTCTCTAATACAGTTAATAGCTTTCTAGAATTTTCTCAAAAATTGTTGCTGCAATAAATTTAACTTGACCTTGTTCTATCACTCTGACGCAAACTCAGTTGCCCTTTCATTTTCTCCATTAGGCTTGCTTTCATAACAGCCAGGTTTCTCTTGTATTCTTTCTTGTGGATATGGAAAGTTATTTCTGTTCTGTAGAATGTAAGTGCTTGCCTTTTTTTTCTTATTCTTTTTTTTTATTGGATATTATGTTTACATTTCAGATTTTATCCCCTTACCCCATTCCCCCCACCACCCAGGAACCTCCTATCACATCCCCCTTCTCCTGCTTCTATGAGAAGGTGCCCCTACCTACCCCCCAACTCCCACCTCCCCACCCTCAGTGTTCAGCCTTCATGGGACCAAGCATCTCCTCTCCCACCTATGCCCAACAAGGCCATCATCCCCTACATATACAGCTGGACTCATTAGTCCCTCCCTATGTGCTCCCAGGCTGGTGGTTTAGACCCTGGGAGCTCTGGTTGGTTGGTATTGTTGCTCTCCTCATGGGGCCACAAACACTTTCAGCTCCTTCAGTCTTCTCTCTAATTCCTCCATTGGGAACCCCATGATCAGATCAATGGTTAGCTGTAAGCATCTGCCTCTGAGTATGTCAGACTCTGGCAGACCTCTAAGGAGACAGCTATATCGGGCTCCTGTCAGCATGCACTTCCTGCGCTGATGTGGATGTCAGGAAGTGCTTGCCTTAATGTCCTTGACAGTGAAAGTTTGATGAGGTTTTTTTTTTTTTTATTTCAGCAGAACATTAGATTTCTCATAGAAATCAATGAAAAAATGTACATCATGAACAAATACAAAAGCTTAGGGGGAAATTTAATCCGAAAAATTTTTATATTTAAAATTTCTATTATCTCCTAATTTTAAGTGCATGCTATTTGAAGAGTCTTGGATTTTTGAATTGTTCTTTCATAATGAAGTTTAAATATTTGGAGTAAAAGAATTGAAGATTAGAAGAATCTTGAAAGGGGGTTTTATGTTGGAGTTCTTTTTGTCAGTTGCTATTTATTTTATAACTTTATTCAAAATTTTCATTTGAGAGTTATTAAAAAGATGCCTTTTCTCCTTTCCCCATTCAATTTCTTCTTCCTCTTCCTCTGGCCCCTCCTCCTTCTTCCCTCTCTTCTTCCTCTTTTTCCTTTTCCTCCATTTGTGTTGTTTTCTTCTGGTCCAGCAGGGGAAAAATACCCCTGAACACAGGAACTAAAGATTTGAAGAAATCAAATCCCAGATTTTAACTGGGAATGAATAGTTCCCAAGGTTTGTGTTCAGTTCCAGCAAACGGTTTCTGTGTCAATGTATTCATTTTATCATCTTTGATTAGTTGAGTGGTTGTCTGTGAGAATTCGCTGTGTATGAACAGCTTCCTATGTAGTCTGGGGAAGTTATGACAGGTCTTAACCTTTCTGGCTTATCAGTGTTGCCATGAGATAATGGATTCATGATGAAAGAGATATCCAGGTTGTTCAAGACATTCAAAGGAATTGGCCCAGGCAGATGAGATACGTTACAGACTCTCATTAAACTCGGTTTGTCATGGACAAGATGGCATAGAAGTGAGAGGGGAGCCTGTGAAGATGGAATTCAGTAGGAGTGGGGGTGGTAAGAGTGGGTAGTGAGTTGGAGGTGTGTATGATCAAAATACCTTGTAAAATGTATTAAATTATCAAAGACTAAATAAAAAATATAATCAAAAAGGGCTGATTCTACTGCCTTAGAATGATTTTCAACAAATTTTGATTTCAATGGGCAATTAACCTAGGAAGGAATAAGATAACATTAGTAGTTATAAATATAAATAAATCAATTTTCCTATGGTCTCAGTCCTGTTGAATATTTTTTTATAGTTTTCAGTGAAATTTATATTAATCATTAAATAGCAAAATGATAATGGAACAGGTAAGCAAAGTGTAAAGCATAAATAAGAAGGAAAGAGCATATGTTAGATGTAGAAAAATGGCAGAGAATATATTGCCAGTAGATGCAGAGAAATGAAGGGCAGTAGTTAAAACCCGTTCAGGGAGATGCAAATCAAACCTCAAATGTCAAACATTAGGTTTCACAGTTGGGAAAGAGATGATTTTAATTTTTTAAAATATCCATGTTTAACTTTTAAATTGTCTTGTGAATGTTATAAATGTATGACCTTTTATGTATGTTTGCAGTACGATCTAAATAATTACCATGTATTATAATTTCTTGATGAAGCTCTAAAATAACTGTTAATTGATAGCCTTTTAAAAATGTTTTTCCTTGAAAATTAATCATGGAATTAATTAAACCATTGTTTTGCCTGAGTCTGGATTTTGTCCACTGTGCCCACATGGGTCTGCCCACCGAGTTTTCTATAAATTGGTAGCAGAGCCTAGAGGCTCAATTAGATAAATTTGCTGGCTAGTTGATGGTAAGCAAGAATGACTTGTGTGCGCGTGGGTATGATGGTTTGTTATTGTTAACGTGACACAAACCTCAGAATATCTGGGAAGGAGGAATGTCAACTGAAAAAAACACCTCTATCAGATTGACCTTTAGGAAAGACTGTAATCATCATCATCATCATCATCATCATCATCATCATCATCATTATCATCAATGATTGATATGAGTGGACTCAATCTACTGTGCATGGTGCCATTCTGGGGGGTTGTGTGAGAAAGCAAGCTGAGGAAGCCATGAGGAGCAAGCCAGTAGGCAGCGATCCTCTATGGCCTCTGCTTCAAGTCCTGCCCCTACATTCCTGCTTTGAGTTCCCTAAGGGATGGAATATGACCTAGGAATTGTACGGTGAAATAAACCTTTCCTCCCCAAGTTACTTTCAGTCATGGCATTTATCACAGTGAGAAAAAAAGGAAATAAATGCAGTGAGTTTAGCTCTTCCTAGAGAGAGGCTTGCCCTCTCTTTTGCTAGTGATTTCAGATATAAGTATTACTGTAGACCTACCTTTTCCTTAGGATTTACAAATTATTATAGTCTCAATCTAGCATTTCCCCATGTACTATACAGTTGCACAATCTGTATAGGGAAATCAGGATAAATGCTGTTTCTTCTCACAGTTAAGAGTTTCCAAACTAATGAATTAGGAAGCATTCTCCTATACAGGTAAGTTGGTTATGTTACTCATTTTGGGGTGATTTTTACGATTTCATAGATTGTACAATATTGTGTGAGCCTAAGAAACAGATACCCTTAACACACTTCAACCGACTGTAGCCATACAATCTGTCCTTGCTTTGACCCATAGAGATTTATTAGGTTGCTTCTTCAGTGCTTTGAGAAGATACTTATCTTCTTTTAAAGGATCTTTCTCCTAAGACAGGGCACCAACCAAACCCAAACTATATCAGACAACAGTCATTTCCCCCCAGGGATCTCTGGCTCTTTTTAATCATAACGAGTTTTTTGAGCACCACAATCTAGTCTGCAGGAGTCACCATGCTAATGAGTTGGCTTCTCAGTGGACAGTTCCAGGAAATAAGTAATTTGTGTGTATGTGTGAGTGTGAAGAGGAGGAAATCGTATAATTCAAGTTCTGGGGTAGGAACAAAAAAATTGCTGGGGCTCACTGGCCAGGTGATCTAACAGAATCAGTCATCTACAGGTTCAATGAGAGACAGACTCAAAAAAAATAAAAGAGTGTCAGAAAAGAACACGTGGAACCAGCCTCTTGTCTGCACACAAACAACTATATAAGAAATAGATCTCTGTAGCTTTTTTGGCACTGTGTGAGGTGTGTGTGTGTGTGTGTGTGTGTGTGTGTGTGTGTGTGTGCAAGCATGCCAAGAGAAAGAAATAGTGGAAGTTAGATTGTTATATAAGAATCCATGTCTTTTGCAAACATTACCTGTATTCCACAACCCTAGAAATATTACTAGTATTGATTCCAGTAATATAATGCCAAAAAAGTTACAAGGAGCTATTTCTTATATAGGTGTCTGACTTCATCAATTACACTATTAGAATGTCCTCTTCCTGAAAGTACAAGCAAATTATTGTGTTTCAAGTTGTCCAGGTGGCTTTATCACAATGGTTATGATTATCCTTTAACTGATTTTATATTTAAGACTATTTATTTTATCATACAATATCTACGTAGTGCATTAAAATAGCAATATTAAGCTGGATATGGTAGTCTATGTAAGGAAACTGAGGCAAGAGAATCTTCAGTTTGAGGACAGCCTGGTTACATAGTGAACCTCTTTCTCAAAACAAGACATAATGGAACAAAATCTAGGCTGTGTAGTCATAAAAAACCCAACTGCTCAGATTGTAGCTATGTGGATAATGTAGGTGTTATTCAGTCAGACTCCTAAAAGAAGTTGACTAAGTATTATGGAAAGTCTCGTACAGTCTGGTGTGTATGCATGTTTTATTGTTCAACTGTAGCATGATACTTTGTAGCTAATCTTGGTTGTCAATTTGTACTCACAGGAAGAGGAGGCCTAATCAGTGAATCAATTATATTGGCTTCTGGGGATGTCTGTAGGGGGTTGCTACATGTTGTGGTAGGTTCCAGCCCACCATGGGCAGTGTCATCCCTAGGCAGGTGGACCTAGGCTTTGTTTTTTTTGTTTTTGTTTTGTTTTTGTTTTTTGAGACAGGGTTTCTCTGTGTAGCCCTGGCTGTCTTGGAACTCACTCTGTAGACCAGGCTGGCCTCGAACTCAGAAATCCGCCTGCCTCTGCCTCCCAAGTGCTGGGATTAAAGGATACCACCGCCACCACCGCTGGGACCTAGGGTTTGTAAACAATGTAGCTGAGTTAGGCAGGGGGAGCAAGTCAGTAAAGAGTTTCCTTTACACACTTTCTTCCTGGTTTCTGTGTCCGTTCTCACCTCCATACATCTCAGTAATGGGCTATGACAGGAGATATCAACCAAAGAAATCTTTTCTTTTTCTAAGTCATTTGGGGTCCACATTTTATTTTATTGCAATATTTTATTACACTAATAGAAAACTAAGATAGGGTAGGGTGGGATTGTTAGATGAAATAGCGTATCCATAAATATACATGCAATTTTATAATACATTGGCAATGTCTTCAATTTTTACCTCTATATTAGAGAAGCTTATTTCCTCATGACTTGTCTGTGTCTTATGTGTGTTTTCACTTTTGGCTCTTGAGAAACAAGTCAGAATAGGTAACTTATTCACTGGTTTGTGTTTATTAGTCTGGTGATTTCATGCTCTGATACTAAATCACTTTAATTCTTGAGGACTCCCAGTGTACTTTATTATTGGTGGGCAAACTTGGAGCCCTCACGTCCTGATCTTTATTATTGTGCTTTTTATCATACTTGTTTACTTCTTTTCCCAAAGCACCTGACAAATACACTTATAAAGTTTGGTTGTAGAGAAAACCCAATAACATTTTATTTGCAGAGATTATATGACTTTATATCAAATTGGCATCTATATTGATGTCTAAGAAAAATGATATCACTATAGTTTTAAAACTTAGAGGGAATGTATCATCATAGAACATTTGCCATAGGTCTGGCAAGATGGCTCAGCAGGTAAGGGTGCTTGTCACCAAGCCTAATGACCTGAGTTTAATCCTTAGAAGCCACAGAGAGAAAGAAGAAAGCTTACTCCTTTAAGCTGTTCTCTGTCCTCCACATGCACATTATGATATGTGTACATGCATACATATGCATGTACACACACACACACACACACACACACACACACACACACACACACACGCACACACACACACACACCCCAAACAATGATAAATGCAAAAAATTAAACATCATTAAAATATTTGTTTTAACTTCAGTTTTCATGGCCTAATTTAACATGTTTATTTAGGACATCGGCCCACTGAAGACACATATCCATCTGGTTTAGTTTATTTCATAATTGCAGTTTTTGTTAATAAGTCATATGTAGGCAAGTTTTTCTATGTTTACATTACTAATTGGGTAGATTAACATGACCCACTTAATAATACCTTACGGTTGATTTTTTCTTTAATTTATTGTCTGGATCATGTTTTGTGGCTTTATGGCAGAGGGAATATAATATAACATATCTATTATATATTTGGCTTTAAAGGATCTCTGTTGCTCATGCTTTTTCTGCATCCTCAGTGAGGTAACTAATGAAGTACAGTTGAAATAACAATGTAGTATGTCTGCTGGAATTTTGGATGCGGTGTGTAAACCCAATCTCAGAAAGATTGAGCATTCCTATCTCAGGGTTTACTTGTTACCAGAGCTGTATGGTCTGGTTGTGATGAATTGGATTTACCACCTTCCTCCCGTCCCCAATTCTAGTGCTGAATCTTGCTGTGTGACTTTTCCTGGGAAGATGTGGACATCCACTCAATACAGACAGGTCACTAAAGATAGACCAAAGAAATGAGTCCACACAAGTTTGGGGAACACATGAGTTTATTAGAACTACCTACTGGGTGGCTAAAATTCAGCTGCATCACTGGAAAGCTCATTCCAGCATGGGTAACAACATATGAAAGTTGCATCCCTGGAACATCCTGTGTGACTTGTGGGGTATTCTACATGTCAGAGTCTTCTGCAGGTAGCAAGTGGCAAGAGTCTCCTCTGCTCAGCAACTGTAACTATTTATATGGCCTTTGAGAATGGGCATTGTGGATCATGTAAGTTTCAGGAACTTTTTGAGACTTGCAAGTTTAGTTTATTTCCTGAGTTCCATGAACTTCTCTCCTCCCTTTAGGAGGTAACTTTTCAATATGGAAGAATTGCCATACAAGTACATCATATTTATTGCTTATTTAGAAGATTTATTTATTTATTTAATGTATATGAGTACATTGTAGCTGTCTTCACACATACCAGAAGAGGCATCAGAACTCATTACAGATGGTTGTGAGCCACCATGTTGTTGCTGGAAATTGAACTCAGGACCTCTGGAAAAGCAATCAGTGATCTTAATCACTGAGCCATCTCTCCAGTCTTTCTTTTCTTTTCTTTTCTTTTCTTTTCTTTTCTTTTCTTTTCCTTCCTTCCCTCCTTCCTTCTTTTCTTCAACACTAAAAATATATTTGGACCTATATAATATATCAGAATAGATATGTAGATGACAGATAGAAGATAGATAAATAGGTGGATGACAGATAGATGATAAATAAATAGATGTAAATAAATGAGCAATAAATCAGTACATAGATGATAGATATATAAATGAGTACTCTATAGCTGAATAACAGTTGATAGATGAATAGGTTATAGATGATATAAATGGTAGGTTACAAGTAGATAATATATAGATAATAGATATGTTTTGTGGTAGAGGATAGATATATGTATGTATGTATCGATAGGTAAGTAGGTAGGTAGGTAGGTAGGTAGGTAGGTAGGTAGGTAGGTAGATATGTGGTTTCTGTGGATTCTTATTGTCAGAGAAATAAAATATAGTCTCTGAAGTATGGTCTATATTCTTCTTCAAAGTCATCATTTTCTAACCTCTTCAGTTGTTTGTCTCACTATTATTTTTAAGTTCCCATCCAGATTCTTTCCAAGCAAAAGAGATCACACATATTTTTATCATCATTTTAGATCTTTTGTGCTTTACACTGTAGCACAGAGGAAATACATTCATATTTTAATGAGTGCATATGTGCATATGTACACACCTGTTGTATATTTATGCATATGTTGGTGTATGTGTGTTATGGTTGCATATGCATGTGTATGTGCATACGTGGAGGTTGGAGGAGAGCCTTGGGAGTCCTCTTCAAGAATACCAATACCTCTTTTTTTTTTTTTTAAATTTGATACTTTATATTTATTTACATTTCAAATGTTATCCCTTTTCCCGATTTTTCCTCCATAAGTCTTCTATCCATCCCCTGCATCTATGAGGGTGCTCCCCCACCCAACCACCCACCTACTCACTCAGAAAAAGCCATTCAGAGACTGCCCCACATAGGCATCCATCCCATATTCAGACACCAAACCTAGACACTATTGCTGATGCCAAGAAGTTTGAAATAGCTGTCTCCTGAGAGGCTCTGCTAGAGCCTGACAAATACAGGTGTGGATGCTTGCAGCCAACTATTGAACTGAGCACGGGGGTCTCCAATAGAGGAGTTAGGGAAAGGACTGAAGAAGCTGAAGGGGTCTGCAACCCCATAGGAAGAACAACAAAATTGACACCTCTTTTAAGAGATGGTCTCTCTTCCTTGCCTGGAGCTCACCAATTAGGCTAGAATTTATGTTTAGTGATTCCCCAAGATCCTCCTGTCTTAGCACTTAGATGAAAACATTCATCATCATGCAAGGCATTTTCAGGATTAGGGGATCAAGCTCTGGTTCTTATGCTTCCAAGGCAAACATGTTACTGACTAAGCCAGTTCTGCAGCCTGATATATGTTTATGATCGAACAGAAACTGTTCTGGCATCCAGGGCCAATACAGCATAGAGGACAAGAAAATAGGATCCTCGGCCAATGTTCATCATGTGACTTGGGATCCCATTTATAGAGTTAGAAAATAGTACCCACACCTCTGATTACTGTGAGGATGGGTTAATATTTGGGAGACATTTGGGAAGAGTCTGGCAATTATCAGAATTTGCTTTATAGCATGGGCTGAATAAGTATCAGCTTTAGTGTGTGCATTCTGTATTTGAAAGGTTGAGAATGCTGATTTCATCCTGAACAGTATTAGCTGAAGCTCCCAATTGCCTTCAGATATGGCCCCCTTGGAATGTACAACATCATCATTATCTTGGGGATATTGAGAGGAAAGGTGAAAAATGAGAGGAAAAGTAAAAAACGATGTAAACATAAATCTCATTTAAACTACTGATTTTGAAACATTTTCTATTACCTAAAATTTTACGACTTGAGAAATTAATTTTCTTCTCAGTCTACTCTCCCGCAATTTCTTCTCTTTATTCTTAGACTTTTGCTTTTTGTTTCATTTCTTCTTTGCTTTAATTTTAATGTTTGTTAAAATGGGTCTGCACCTAGAGCTGATCCTGTGCCACAGCGCTCTATACCCAAATACCACTGGGAGAGAGCTGGTCTCCCAGGAGTGATGACACACCTGTGAACACAGGTAAGATCACTACTTCTGGTCAAATTCCTGGCCCAAGAGGGACCTGCCTAGAGCCATCAGGACACAGGAACCAAGGAACAGCCAGGGACAGGATCCTTCCAGCGGTTTCTGGGTTTCTGTCTGCACCTAGGAGTTAAGCCTGTGTCTCAGCTCTCCATATCCAAATTCCTCCTGGAGAGAACTCGTCTTCCAGGAATACTTACACACAGGCTTGCAGGAGGAACAAGCCACAGTCAGAGACAGCAAGACTAGCTAATACCAGAGATAACCAGATGGCAAGGAGCAAGGACAAGAACATAAGCAACAGAAACCAAGGCTACTTGGCATCATCAGAACCCAATTCTCCTGCCACAGCAAGCCCTGGATACCCTAACATACCAGAAAAGCAAGACACTGTTTTAAAATCACATCTCATGATGAGGACTTTTAAAAGGAACATAAGTAACTCCCTTAAAGAAATACAGGAGAATACAGGTAAACAGGTAGAAGCCTTTAAAATGGAAACACAAAAAATCCCTTAGAGAATTACAGGAAAACACAACCAAACACGTGAAGGAATTGAAAAAAAACTATCCAGGATCTAAAAATGGAAATAGAAACAGTAAAGAAATCACAAAGGGAGACAACCCTGGAGATAGAAAACCTAGTAAAGAGATCAGGAGTCATAGATGCAAGCATCACCAACAGAATACAAGAGATAGAAGAGAGAATCTTGGGTGTAGAAGATACCATAGAAAATATTGACATAACAGTCAAAGAAAATTCAAAATGCAAAATGTTCCTAACCCAAAACATCCAGGAAATCCAGGACACAATGAGAAGACCAAACCTAAGGATAATAGGCATAGAAGAGAGTGAAGAGTCCCAACTTAAAGGGCCAGTATCTTCAACAAAATATAGAAGAAAACTTTCCTAACCTAAAGAAAGAGATGCCCATAAATATACAAGAAGCCTACAGAACTCCAAATAGACTAGACCAGAAAATAAATTTCTCCCATCATATAATAGTCACAACACCAAATGCACAAAGCAAAGAAAGAATATTAAAAGCAGTAAGGGAAAAAGGTCAAGTAACATATAAAGACAGACATATCAGAATTACACCAGACGTCTCACCAGAGACTTTGAAAGCTAGAAGATCCTGGGCAGAGGTCATACAGACCCTAAGAGCACACAAATATCAGCCCAGGCTACTATACCTAGCAAAACTCTCAATTACCATAGGTGGAAAAACCAAGACATTCCATGACAAAACCAAATTTACACAATATCTTACACAAATCCACACATCTAGCCCTACAAAGGATAATAGATGGAAAACGCCAACACAAGGAGGGAAACTACACCCTAGAAAAATCAAGTAAGTAATCTTTCAACAAACCCAAAAGAAGATAACCACACAAACATAAAAATAACATAAAAAATAACAGAAAGCATCAATCACTTTTCCTTAATATCTCTTAACATCAATGGACTCAATTCCTCAATAAAAAGACATAGACTAACAGACTGGATAAGTCTGTGGCTCCAGATAGAGAGGCAACAGTTAGATGATAACAGGATGGCTGTTCTATGCAGAGAGCTTAACAAGTAAAAACTACCTGATTCCAGATACTTGTGAAAGTTTGTATTAATTGCTTTAAAGATGGTATAAAGATATAATGCTCTAATAAGTCTTACAGGGTACTCATATTCTTTCTAACGTGGGCTCCACAGGAATTTTGGGTTAAAATCCTGGTTTGACAAGCTCCTGGCGCCAGGTGGTGGCACACGCCTTTAATCCCAGCACTTGGGAGGCAGAGGCAGGCGGATTTCTGAGTTCGAGGCCAGCCTGGTCTACAGAGTGAGTTCCAGGACAGCCAGGACTACACAGAGAAAACCTGTCTCGAAAAACAAAAAACAAACAAAAAACCAAAAAACAACAACAACAAAAAAGACAAGCTCCTGGCTAATAAGCAGGTATAAATAGAAATGTGAATCAATTGTTTTAAAGATGGTATAATAAGGTCTGCAGGATAACTAACTCATGTTCTTTGAATGTGGACTCTATGGTAAGTTTGGGTTAATTTCCAGGCATAGCAAAATAGAAAAAGCCTAAGAATAGGCACATACACTATTTTAGTTTACTTCATTTGTTTTAGATTGTTCTAATTTTCAAAATGGGTGTGAGTTTGAGTTTTGTGGTTATACTATTCCTCTTGGAGAGAGGACAAAATAAGGATTTTTCTGGCTATTGGCCTAAGGATATACTGATTTGGGAGAATGGTTTTGTCTTTGTGTTTTTAGATAAGGTAATTTGTGTCTATACATCTTCCAGAGTTTTATGGATTAGATATGAAGACCCCCAGCGGACTAGATTCCAGAGAATCAAACAAAAAAGATACCTTGATGATACTGAAACTTTGTTTTGAGATTTGTATATTACAGAATATACAGCCTTGGTGAGTCTCATCGTCAGACATGCTGAACTGACCTGCTTTGAACTCCTGATCTCTTGGACTTTCAGCCAGATCCAGCCAGATACATACATCAGAGACTAAAACAATCACTGCTGAAGCCTTCTTAAGGCCAACAAATCTTCCCATTTTTCCTATCCTCCCCTGCTTCAAAGATGTCTCAATGTCCATACTCAGCTTGAAGAAATTATGAAGAGTCGTTTTTCCAGTTCTCTGGACTTGGGGGTCTAGAGGTGGTTACTCTAGTTGTCTTTCTGGGTAATGTTGAAATGGTCATAATTGGAACAGGGAGGAAATAGCTAGAATTGATTGTGTAACCATAATCACATTTGGTGGAAATCTTACAATAGTTACTAAGTTGAAGTCATAATTTCTTATTTTGGCACAGAATTTATTTTGATACAGAATCAAGGTTATCATTGGTATAAATTTCTTCTCTTGATACAAAAAAAATTAAAAGTACAAGACTTGGGCCCAGTCCTTCTATAATGTCTTTACAAAGTGATCTGAGGTGTTTAAGCCTGTGAGTTCAGGGCAAATAACAAATTCATGGTTCTGGGTTCATTGTTAGCATGTTTTCAGATAATTTAACTAAAAATAGTTAAGAGTAGTTAACGTACAACAGTCCAGATTACTTTACATGATTGTTGGTTTTCAAAAACATCAGAAATCCACAGATTGTGACACTTAATGTTATTTATTCTTTTGTTGTTGAGACATCTCTGCTCCTAGCAGCTCCTCTTCTGTGGATTCAAAGAAGAAAGTGAGCATCTCTGCCTCTAGGTGAGGCTGTACATTGTGGCTAGGTGGCCACTGGGCAGAAATTGCCTATTTTTTCTGCAGACCTGTACCATTCTTGAGAGGACACAAGTTACAGGTTAAGACAGCTTAGTTATGCCAAGACAGAATAAGCTAGTCCTTAATAATTACTGTTTTTCAAAGGTATGTCTGATGATCCTGGGCCAAAAGGCTAAAGACTGATGCTCCAACTTCCTGACTTACTGGAGCTGTATGGGTAGGCAGCTGTCTCTATAACTTCTCTCAGCTCTGGAAGCTGAGTTAGGCTTCCTATATTTTCAGATAATGTTGCTTGTTCTCAGATTTCTGATGGGGTTGAACTACTACTTATAGTCTTATAGCCAACCCAGGTTATTTAACATTGAGAAAATATATTTGAGAAGATAGTTCTCAGATAGTATACAAGCTAAACCAGGACATAACATATGAATTTATATGTACTTTAAGTTAGGATAGATGATAAAGTGTTCTATTTAATTGTCAAAGATGATGGACTGGATGTTAGGTGTATCTTATACTTTATAAATTACAAAATGGTAATAAAAAATTAAAAATAAAAAGAAATTAAAAAAGACAATCTCAAAAATAAACAACAAAAAATATACTTGACACAAAAAATAAAATAATTTTTAAAGTTGAGTGAATGGAAAAGTTGAAATTTGAAAGAGAAAAAAAGGATGTTAAAATGAATGTTTTTGGAATAGGTGTTTATTTTTAGACCTCTTTTAGTTTTAAGGAGAAAGTATAATGTGTAATAAGCCCTTAGATTTAATTTTAATTGGGGCAATTAATGTCAACAATAAGCCCTTGGGTCTTGTAAAAACTTAATATCATATTTCATAATTTGAAATTTATTAGAAAAGACATTTCAGAAGTTAAAATACAATGCTTGTGGTGAATGCAACTAATTTTCTACATTTTAATTTATGAGCGGGGGGGGGGCAAAATGTTAGCTACTGATGATATCTACAGAATATGAACACTTGGAAGATGGTCCAAAGTAGGATTTATTACACAGATTTTAGTAACCTATGAAATATGCACTTGTGGAGGACTGTGTTTAACCTTGAGATAGTTCATAAGTGAATAGGAAAATACAGCATGTCCTCACAAATTTAATTTGCTGAGCATTGAACCTCGGGACTTATAGATGCTGGGGAAGATCTAAACCATGGGGTCTCAGCCCCAGCCCTGCTGTGTTTGAAATTCCAAGTCATATCAGTATATCAGTTCTGTGATCTTATGCAGTTAGACTATGTTGAAACTGCCTAGTTAACCATAAATTGATTGACATTGTAATTATCATGGGCACATTACATTATCCTCAAATGTTTGTGAGGATTGAAGTAGAAATGCTTATTTAAAAAAAGATGTTTATTTAAGATCTGGTGTATTTTATGTGTATGTATGTGTGTGTGTGTGTGTGTGTGTGTGTGTGTGTGTGTGTGTGTGTGT
>JANHMN010000002.1:11177678-11193879 GCA_030674055.1 Rhabdomys pumilio | reverse complement strand
CTCCCCTTTGTGTTTTCCTTTTCTTTCCTTTCCATTTCTTTTCTTTTTTAAAAAATTTTTTTATTCTTTATTTAAATTTCTACACTGAAGGTGGACTCCACAAGCTCCCTCTCCCCACTTCAGGGCATTTCATCTAAGGTCCCTCCCTTTGAGTCCTGAGAATCTCTCACCTCCCAGGGGTAGGTCCCCCCACCTCCTACTTCTTGAAGTTGCCTGTTTCCATTTTTTCTACTGGCCCTCAGGGCTTCAGTCCTGTTCCCCTCACCCAATACCTGGTTATGTTCCTCTCTTCTCCTTCCATTCCCTCTCCCAGGTTCCTCCCTCCCTCTAGCCCCCCCCACCCCATGATTACTTTTTTTCTCCCTTCCAAGTGGGATTGAAGTATCCTCACTTGGGTCCTTTGGCTTGTTAACCTTCTTGAGTTCTGTGGATTGTATCCTGGGAATTCTGTAATTTTTTTGGCTAATATCTAGTTATCAGTGAGTACATACCATGCATGTCCTTTTGGATCTGAGTCATCTCACTCAGGATGATATTTTCTAGTTCCTTCCATTTGCCTGCAAAACTCATGATGCCTTTGTTCTTAATAGCTGAGTAGTATTCCATTGTGTAAATGAACTGGTATAACTACTCTAGAAATCAATCTGGAGGTTCCTCAGAAAATTGGAATTAGATCTACCTGAAAACCCAGATATACTGCTCTTGGGCATATACCCAAAAGGTATCCCACCATGCCACAGGGATACATGCTACACTATGCTCATAGGGGCCTTATTTGTGATAGCCAGAAGCTGGAAACAACCCAGATGTCCTACAAGGGAAGAATGGATACAGAAAATGTGGTTCATTTCTTTTCTTTCTATTCCCCCTCCTTCCCTCCCTCCCTCTCTTTCTTTGTATGTATGTGTGTGTGTGTACGCTCATGTGTGCAGATACATGTGTGTGCATGTGCATGTATGCACAGAGAGGCCACAGCTCAACCCTGGATGTCATTCCTCCTGGTCATCCACCTTGTTTTTTTTTTTTTTTTTTTTTTTTTTTTTTAGATAAAGTCTCACACTAGAACTTGTTTATCAATTAGTCTGGGCCTGTCCCTGCCTCCCCAGTGTGAGGATACAAGCAAGTGCTGCCACACCCAGCCTCTACCTGGATTCAGGTACAAGTGTTCTGCTGGCAGCTCTTTGCAAGCCGAACCATTTCTCTGGCTCACTGCCATTTTTTCCTTTCTGTTTGCTTTTTGTTGTTCTCATTTCCCCTGATTCCCTTAAAGCATGGGATATTCAGGGGTGATAGACTATGGTGAAAGTCTTACAGGAGAAAATCATTTTATTTTTCACTTTAAGTCTGGAGAGAATCAAGTTACTTTGTACAACGGGTGATACCTGCAGTGCTGGTCCGAGAGCAATCATTAGTTCAGACAAACCCAGAACTTCTCAGATGAATCCCAGAGATTCCCGGGATTTCCAACTTTGAGGACTAAAGTTAAGGGGGCAGTTTCTCATTTTCAACTGGAAAGGTTTAAATTTGAAGGAAGAACTGGAACTTCAGGCTATGTGAGCTCTCTCAGTAAGGACACGTCTAAATAGTGTTTATATGACGGAAAACCAGGTTCCCAGGAGAGTCTTGACCTCAAAACTCAGCCTTTGTTAAACACTCAAATGAGAACCCAGAATGATGGGCTTTGGAGGAGGCACCAGCCAAAGAATCCTAGTAGGGGCCAAAGAGGAATTCATTGCTCTGCTCCATCCCCGGAATCCATCACTCTGCTCAAATCACAGGAGCCCTAGCGAGCCAGACCTACATAACACTTTATTGAAGACATCTCTTCAAAAACAGCCTCTATGGTATGAAAGTGTTGACCAAATACATCTTAGGTGCTACCTCTTTTTATTCCCCCAGACATGTGTAATGCAACTTCTTTGTAATGGTAGTGGATGCGTCATTTAATTTCTCCTTCTGCAGAAAGAGCCATCTTCATTTGCCTAGATGGGACCTGTCACAAGGCCTCAGTGCATGCCAAAACTTACGAGCCCCAAATATACTGGGTTTTTCTTTTTTCTGTATATTTATATTTGTGATGATTTTTTTTTCTGTTTTTGTAATTTTTATTTGATGAGAGTTTTTTGCTTCCATGTATACTGTCTATGCACCACTTGAGTGCCTGGTGCCAGCAGAGGCCAGGAAGAGAAAGTATCTTGATTTGGCCTCAAAAATTCAAAGAATATATCGAGAGTTTTGTTTGTTTGTTTGGTTTGGTTTTTCAAGACAGGTTTTCTTTGTGTAGCCCTGGCTGTCCTGGAGCTTAATCTATAGACCAGGCTGGCCTTGAACTCAGAGATCCACCTACTTCTGTTCCTGGGAGGCGTGTGGGGGTTAAAGGTGTTTGATACCACCACCCAGCACTTTTTAGTTTTCAATGGAGACTTTTAATGAATCGTTACAGACGTGCAAAATAAGGCAAAAAAAAAAAAATCACAAGTGTTTGGGGATGTGACTATATTGTATTTAATTATGTGTTTGCATATGTATGTATGTAAATGAGATACTTAGTGGCCGAGTAGATCTTTAGATGTTATCTAATCTTTAAACTAGGTACCTTGTGACTTCACCACAGTGGACAGTATGTTATTAACAGTCAAAGCTCCTGTTCCAGAAAACAAACAAACAAACAAACAAACAAACAAAACAAAAAACAAAACCAAAATTAAAAAAATAAGGCGATCATTACCAGCAAGTCAGGGGGATCTGTGAGCAGTAAAATGTTAAGCTAAGAGCTGAGAGATCTGGTGTGAGGCAGAGAGCAGCAGCTGTGGCCGACAGTGGAGCATCACGTCCTGCTGCTGACTGGCATGTGGCCACGAAGACAGCACAGAGTGAGGGATACCCTGTACCACATCTCCTGACCTGTCTCTTCTGGCGGTAGTGACCAATTTGGGTCAAAGTTACAGACTTTGTAGGTTTGTCTGAGGATTCGAATCTTATTTTTGTCTCTATTGTGTTAAGAAATCGTTGCAGACTGAGATATTGGAAGGCCAGTCTTGTAGCCTGATATCTTTTGACATTCCAGGGTGTAAGTTAGTTTCACTTGTGACTGGGGCTGGAACATAGCACTTTTTTTTTAATAGAAAACTAAAAATATTTATTTATATTTTATCTATCTATCTATCTATCTATCTATCTATCTATCTATCTATTTATTATGTATGTGGGTGCATGTGCACCGTAGTGCACATGTGGGGGTCAGAGGACAACTTGCAGGAGTCAGCTCTCCTCTTCCACTTTGTGGGTTCTGGGGATGCATCTCTAGTCTCTGGGTTTGGCAGTAAGTGCTATTATCTGCTGAGCCATCTCGCCAGCTCTAAGTTAAACGAGACAACAAAAACTATATGCATCCATTTTATTGGTGTGTGCGTGTGCGTGTGCGTGTATGTGGCTGTCTGTGACACCCAGTGAGTGTGTGGAGATTAGAGGACAATTTGTGGGCGTCAGCACTATCCTCCCACCTTGTGGGTTCTGGGGATCAGAGTCAAGAATTGGGCTTGGCACAGCTTTTGCTCACTGAGCCTTCTTGCCATCCTTATTTGTTCAATATTCCTTATTGGTTGATGAACATGATGTCTGGTATAAGAAGAGACTTATGAATGACCCCTTAACTCTTTCAGACCCTGTCAGGCTCACAGACACATGCATTGCTCTTGATTTAGTGCATGTGGATGGTAAAACCCTTCCACAAGACAGAGGCACAAATGTCTCTGGATGATGCCAAGGTCTTTATGAACTCCGGAATGTCTCCACCTTCTTATAATCTGGCTGTAAAAAAAAAATGCCTGTATTTCTTGAGCACCATGCCACTCTTGCCCTGTGGCTTTCTTTGCATTTGATGCTGTGATAGTTTGTATATGCTTGGCCCAGGGAGTGGCACTATTAGGAGGTGTGGCCCTGTTGGAGTAGGTGTGACCTTGTTGGAGTAGGTATGGTACTGTGGGTGTGGGCTTTAAGACCCTACTCCTAGCTTCCTGGAAGCCAGTATTCAGCTAGCAGCCTTCAGATGAAGATATAGAACTCTCAGCTCTTCTGAACCATACCTTCTGGGATGCTGCCATGTTCCAACATTGATGATAATGGACTGAACCTCTAAATGTGTAAGCCAGCCCCAATTAAATGTTGTCCTTATAAGACTTGCTTTGGCTATGGTGTCTGTTCACAGCAGTAAAACCTTAATACACTAACTCTCCACAAACCCCATCTTTCTTCATCTCCCACATCTGACAAATAACCGGGTAGTCCTTCCAAATTCAGGAGCTTTGCTTACTTTTTCAAAATCTTTAGGTCTGCAGGAGGAGCCAAGCACTTTTCGAGTGCACACTGAATGGCCTGCTCTCTTATATTCACATGGCTACTGATATTTAGATGTAGTGCTTTCTTCCTGGTTTATTTCCTAGACTAACATCTGCAATATTCTTTTCAAAGATAAAAATAATGTATTTATTTCTCATATGAGCACCTGGATTATATGCTATGCTTACACACATGTCAATAATCTATGGAACATGTAAATAAATGACTGTAGGGTAGTTTATTCAGAAACTGATAGAAACACAGTTTCTAAATGAGTAGCTGACTTATTTAATAGACAATAGAAATAGATCTTTTTACTGGATTCCATTCCATGTCACATTCTAAATAAAGCAACCAAAATTTTCTATTAAAACTTCACTACTTTTTCCCTTTAGATTTTTCACCCAGAAGACTTTCTAGATAGTAACAAAATGAGAGTGTCGCTGATGGTTCAATTATAGATTTTATTTTCCTCAGATTTTCAACAGCCTATTCAGCTGGTACACGTGGTCAGCACTAGGCTCTGACAGGATCTCATTCTGCTGTGAGGTAACCACAATGCCTTAGCCTCTTCTCTTCTTCAGAGACTCCTTATTGTTTATGTTTTTTCAAGAGAACATGGTCTTAAGATGCAGTCTGTAGATGCTAGGTTGCTAGGGTCTGGTCAGGGAGTTTGAGAAGTGAAAGCCATTTTAATAACAAGGCTGAGATGGTGGACTCTTCTTTGTCGATTGTCTCAGAGGTTATAACACATGAGCAAAGAAGGGTGGTGGAAGTCTTAGCAGGAACTGAGTCAGTAAGAACATGGATTTTTGATATTCTGTGAGGAGAGGGGAGGGGAGTGAAGGGAGGGCTCAGGGGGTAAAGTGCTTGCACTATGAGCCTGAAGACTTAGGTTCTGATTCCTGGTTTCCACATGGAAAAAAATAAAAACAAAACAAAACAGCTGTGGGTTGTGACATACAACCAGAAACCTTGTGATGGAGGGTGGGGTAGCAGAATCCCTGGGCATCGCTGGTCAGCTAGCCCAGCAGAACTGGCAAACTCCAGGGGCAAGGAGATGCTGTCTTCCAACAAACAAGGAAATGTTCAGAAGGGATGTCAGAGAACATCCCCAGTATCAACCTCTGGCCTGCACAGGTGTGCACAGAAGCAAGCATATGGAATACATGCCTCTCTCTCTCTCTCTCTCTCTCTCTCTCTCTCTCTCACACACACACACACACATACACACATGTCGCGATCTGTGCTCGACCAGGAAGAAAGACGCAACGACCGGGAAGAAGGACGCGATGACCGGGATCTTCTCAACACGCTTTATTGCAGGAGCGCCCCATCGTGAAGCTGGGACCCAGAGCAGCCAGAGAGTGCTGCTTATATAGAGGGGAGAGGGGGCGTGGCTTTCTCTGATTGGTCGCCCTGTCAGACCTAATTTGCATGTCCTCTCTGATTGGTCGCCCCACGGCCTTATCTGCATACCCTCTCTGATTGGTCGTTCTACCCAGACCTAATTAGCATAGACCTATTTGCATAGTCCCCGCCCAGGGAGGGGTTGCCATGCAGGGATTGGCTAAGGCACCAATACCTCATTTGCATATACCCACTCCGGAGGGGTTTGCGCCAGAATCTGCTGACGCATGCGCAGTAGACTTGTTTGCAAGTGGTGGAGCAGGAAACCAGTGCCATCTTGTAATGCCAGATCGGGATCGGCAGGCTACACACACACACACACACACACACTTCACACACACAGATATACAAAGACACACAAACACATAGAGACACATACTGTATTTTACAATGGATCAGGCAGCACTCAGCTGTCTATCAAAACACAAAGACAGTCCTGGAGGAGACGCCTTTGAGCATTTGATTGAGCAACAATTTTTTCTCTCACCGAGCACTCTTGATTTAAAAGAAAAATGTTACAGATAAACTATGAACATTTCCACTTGGGTTTTTGACATTTCAAGACAGCTGAACTGAACCTGTTAACATATTTATACAATAAATAACAATTGAATTGCCGTCAGATGAATTTGGGGAAACCAGTGTATGCTATCATCAGCTTAAGTTTTCCAATTCATAGAGACTTTGATGATAAGACTGGGAATTATTTTTTTCATGCTGAGTAATGAAAATGTGTGTACACACACACACACACACACACACACACACATGGATGCTAGGTAGAGCTAAGTGCTTAACACTAAGTGGTACAAGACTACACATAGGGTCAGTTTTGAGGTAGACCAGTAGTGTTTAATGAAATAGCATCCCTCAAATTTCACTGATAAAATTTTGGGGACCACCATAAGACACGACCACTGGTAAAAATGTAGCATAATATTGAAGATGAGTTTCCACAGTTATCAGAAAAGGCCATTGACTATTGACTACTGCATCCAACTCAGCCACCTATCTGCATGCAAATATATATATATTTCACCACAAATATCTTCTCAGAATAGATTGAAGACAGAAGTAGAGATGGGAAACTGAGTATCTTTAGGCTAGACACAAGAGAGACTAATAAAATGTGAAACAATTCTGTCTTAGTTCACAATGTTATTTTTCTAGTTATTTTCCTCGTGTTAAACCAGTTATAGGTTTATATCATAGCAAATCACAAAATAAATAGTTGGTACATTTTTCAATTTAAATGGCTAAGAATGTAAACAAGAGCCTGGTTCCAAGACTATGTATGATAGTCATGTGGGATATGGGATAGCACCATATGACGTCTCCTGACCAGTGCAATGAATGAAAAACCACCTTGAAAAGATGGTGCCCTAGTGGTGATGTCATTCCAAGAAGATGCTAAATCAGTGCCTTTTGCTGCTTTCAATGCTTTGCTAAGATGGTTGTCATATCTTCGATAT
This sequence comes from Rhabdomys pumilio, assembly GCA_030674055.1. Taxonomy (NCBI): domain Eukaryota; kingdom Metazoa; phylum Chordata; class Mammalia; order Rodentia; family Muridae; genus Rhabdomys; species Rhabdomys pumilio. The sequence goes on along the minus strand of JANHMN010000002.1, from coordinate 11,186,659 downwards.
CCTCTCAACAATTCACTGCATTAATGCAGGTGCCAAGAATTTGCTAGGATGCTAAATCTTATGCCACACGATAATTCTTTTGACTAGCAACTGATATCTTCTATTTTCTTGCATATTTCACGTACTTTTCCAACCTTAGCCCTGTACCCTCAATATCAATTTCTAGGCATTTCTTTTTAATTATTTGAGGTATAATTCCCCCATCCCTCCAGAGCCTTTCATTATTTTAGCAATAAATTACAGAGATACAGTTTCTGTATGTTGAGAATTGATGGCAGGTATCGATCCAGAAAAAAAAATAAACTGATTCGAGTCAGGACATGACCTCAGATAGTCCCCAAATCATCAGGTGTTGCTTCTTTTTTGGTAGGGATAGTCTTTGGGATGCTTGTGTGGTAGTCTTCACTAGTTAGGGCAAGGGACAGCTTACAAAACTCTGGAGAACTCACAGGGCAGTGTTTAAAGTTCCTACAACATCCAGAAGCAGAAATCTGTACTCTGTGTGTTAGGTATCTTCTGGTACTGTTTTGAGTATTTGGGGTTTACATAGGAGGCATCCTGGGCTGTGGATTCAATGACCTTTTCAATTCTATCCCACTGGGGAGTGAGGCTTGAATGGTGTTTAGCAGTTGCATGCTGGCTGCAAACTGTGTTTCTGCAGGTGTTCCTGCCTCTACAGCTTACTCACAGTTGGGCAAGTTAGCTGTCCTAAAATGCAGTCTTCCTTTTTAATAGCTTCTGAAACATGGAACAAACCTATGCAATTCTACAGTCTTTGTAACTATTGGTATTCTCTTATGTTTCTAGGACAATGCAAATGCATACACCAGAGTTATAACTTTCTGGTGCTATGCGATTGTACATCTGTCTGGATTTGCCTCCCTAAAGGTTGAGTATCTCAATAATTCTGAGAACACAGCCTATCTATCATGTCTTTATCTAGAGGATGCGGTAAGACTTGTTGTCTTACTGTGAAGGACCTGTGATGGTTAATACTATGTTAATGTTACAAGATACATAATCACCTAAGAGACACACCCCTGGATTTGCTTGTAAAAGACTAAATAAACTAGATAGCTTCTGGGCGTGCTTGTGAGAGCTTCACTGGAGTAGATTAGCTGGGATGGTACATTGCATTGTCTTTATTGGACTCAAAATTTGAGCCAGAAAAAAAAAGCCATCCCTCCTTAAATTTATTTTGTCAGATTTCATCACAGCAATAAACAAACACAACTGATACATGATTAAACTGCAGGGTCTTATCTTGGAAATTACCACCTACAGCCAATTCTGGTAGCAGTTGTCCAAAAAGCAGAGCCTGAATCAAGAAACAAAGTACAGCTAGTTCTACCTCAAAATTTGAACCCATGTATAGTCTTGTGGGCTGCTATCAGAAGGTGTGGGTCTTCTGACCTCAAGTGATCCAGGTTCAGGAGGAGTCTTCCTACTTTAAATAATCCAATTGAGGAAAAAAAAAAAAAGCCCTTACAGGTGTGCCCAGCCTGAACGTTTGTAGTTGATTCCAGATATTTCCAATTGACAGCCAAGATTAACCATCACAGACGTTTTGAAACTTCAAATCTGTTATTATTGCTTCGCTAGTCTTGTGTATATTTCTGTATGCGTACACCTATGCGTATATTTATGCTTCTATTATATATAATATATACAAATACATATTATATTATATATGTATGTCTATTTTATATGTATGCCTTTATGTGGGACTAGGAAAGCATATTGTGCATATAGATGAAGGCACACATATGTGTGCCTTCTTGTGGAGAGCGGAGGTCCACATTGAGTGTTTCTTTACTATTTTTTTTTATTTTTTCTTTTATTATTATTATTAATCATTCTATTCGTTTACATCTCAAATGATATCCCACTTCCCGGTTACGCTCTCCACCAACCCCCCATCTCATGATATCCCACTTCCCAGTTACCCCTCTGCCACCCCCCTGCCCCCCATCCCAGATCTGCTCTCCCCGCTCCCTTTTGCCTGGATGAGAGTGCTCAAGGCAAGGTCTCTCACTGAATGTAGACTGGCTGTCTAGAGAGCCTTGTCTTTATCCCACTAAGTGGTAAGGCTCTAAGTGTGTCCTGCTATACTCAAGTATTTATATGAGAACGAGGGATATGAACTTATGTCTTTGTGCTTGTATGACAAGCACTTTACCCTGAACATCTCCCCAGCTCACACTTTATGTTTAAAGTTGAGTGGTGGGCGTGTTGATGCTCATACGTTTTCTTTTTCGATACTTCTCAATCTACTTAAAAGTGTCATGCGTCTAGGACTTGATGACATCGGATACAAAGAGGCGTTTGAGGATAAGTTGATCCCACATCTTTTTTTTTTCATGCTTTTAGACAAGTTAACGAGGAGTGAATTTTTGCACACGTACAGAGACATACACACATTCCCATAAAACAACAATGAAGTAGTTCTCATGTGGTCATTTTTTTTTCCTCTGTGCCTATTCTGAAGCTCCCATAAATAACATTTTAATTAGCTGGTGAGCTATGATTTCCATTTCCATGGGGTGATTTATAGAAAGCAGAATTCCTGTGTGTAGAGGGATAAACAATGCAGTGAAGTCATCTTTGCACCAGCATCTTCAACCACTGCATGCAGCTTTAAAATGGGTTTTTAGTCAAGGAGCTGGCTGTCTCACAGCCCTACTTAAGTACTGTGAGCAGGCTTTTGTCATGGATGGCTTCAGGGGGAGCTGCTGCTCTCTGTTGCGAGTGAGTTGGTTTTCCAGGAATAGCAGAGTAATTCACCTCTTTTCTTGCACAGTTGGGCTGAACCACTCCTTACACAATACCACGTGATGAAACACGCCAGCAGCAAATGACAGCTGCAGGAGTCACATCGGTGGGCTTTTCTCTAGCGGTGACGTTCTTTGACCATAGTCTGTCTTGACTCTCACTGTTAGTGACGTCAAAGCAAAGTACCCAAGCTAAGAGAGGAACAGAAAATACCTCAAGAGAACATACTGGTTTATTCACTTACAATTAAGTCATTCAGCTTAATGACAGTACCAAGAATCCCCAAGAAAGAATGATAGGGTTTTTTTTTTCCATCATTTTAAGAGCACTCCTGCTTCCTCTGAGTATTTTTGTCCTGAAGGGAACAATGACATTTCACCAAGAGAAAGCTTTTTATAAAGTGAAAGACAAGAGTGAAACTTTTTTTTTGTTCCCTCCAGAATTTTATACGCAAGCTCCCAGTGGCCGTATTATTTGCTATATCTCCAGACTTTGAAAGTCAAATTTTACTGTTATTTTTTTTTATAGGAGGGAGACCACATTTAGTAAAATAATGAAAAGAACATTTTTTTTTCCAGTAGCCAAATAAAATGGAATCTTAAGACATTTGCCCCAAAGACAGGATGAAATTTTTGGATTATTTGACTCAAGAAAGGGAGAGACCCAGGCATTTTGAACTGAAGACACCAGGAGGTTTTGTCCTTTCCATTGGTTTTGATTTGTCTCAATCCTGGAGAATGTGAGCATTGGACACTAGAAGAAAGAATCTGCTACAGTTATTTTAAGTCGTAGTCAGAAAGTGTGTTTTCCTAGGTCCTCCACCATTCCCAGAGTCATCATCCTTTGAAACAAGGACTCTTGAGTCTAAATGTCTTGTCTCGTGTGAGTGAGAACGAGGCAGAAGGCAGAGACTGGGATCTATTTCTTCTTCATGCTCAAATTTCCCCTACATAGATTTACTGTGAATTCGATTAGTTCATTACATTGCTTTTATTTTTACAGGTGACAGGGATCTAGACACTCACCCATCCTTAATCCAACAAATTTTGTTTACCAAGACTTACAGATTAGTTTTCTTTTTGAAAGGTGGAAGGAACAAGGGAAACAAAGTCTGGAGAGTGAAGGACTTTGGGTACTTGGGTCGAGGCAGAAGAAACAGCATGATGCTTAGGAGTTTAGAAATGCACGGTGCGACTGTGTGTGCACACACATGCATGATTGTGGGAGTGAATGTGTTAAGTATTTAGTGTTCGGGTGGGGGCTGTGGCTGTTACTGCTCTTTGGTTCCCGGATCCAGAGTACCAAACATTGTACAGTTGCCTTTGACAGCATCCTGCCGCTCGGCAAGAGTGAAGTCCGCTTCCGTGGAGGAACGGGTTAAAGAAACAAACTGAATCGAGGAATCCAAACATCTTGCAACTCTTTTCCTTGTGCTCGGAGTCCATGTGGCATCCAAAGCCACTGACTCATTTGGTGCCACCAATCCTGGTATTTTTTTTTTTTTTTTTTTTTTTTGCAGTGGGCTGTGCCAGACAGTAGAACCCAGATATCTATGAGGCAGTTAGGAACGTGAGTGGGAGCAAAAGAAGAGAGTGAGCTCCTAACATCTTCAGACTATCGGGATCATGTCTAAAGGTAGCATAGGTGTATTATGTGCAAACCCCCAAACAAAAAAAACAAACAACAAACAACTAAATACAACCCTTATTTGCTGGTGTGCAAACCATCAATACCTAACAGTTTCTAGTGGTCTTGCTGTTTTTTCCACTGAAATATCATTGGGGAATAAAAGGATGTTTTAACTTTACAGCATATGTTAGTATATTCCCATCACCTAGTGATGGTGATAAATCACGGATACTCCATTGGTTTTTGCCCTTTCCCGGTGGAACTAAGACATCAGCTTAAATGAGTGATAGTCTTCCCATGTAGCATTTTGCTACCCGTGGAGTACTCATTGGATTTTAATCATTCATTTCAAAACACGAACAGGTCAGGAACAGAGTGGCCAGCAGATGTTTTCAATCCTGGGCCCTTGGTTGACTATGGCACAGGCACTTTCATTTTCCTGGCTGCTGGATGCATGGTCCTTTCCTGGGATTGTCAGCCTTAGCACTGACTAGTGATTTGTGTTGGGCTATTAAAGATGAAAGAAAAGCAGCAACAGTTTTTCTCGAAGGTGAAAGAATAGATAAAATGTCTCTGAGTAAATACTAGAAGGCCTTTATGACTTTAAAAAAATACATTATCATCATCATCATCATCATCATTATTATTTATTACTTTTATTTTTTTACAGTCCAGTCAGTATCCCCCTCCAGGTCGGTCTGCCCTCCCACAGTTCCTTATCCTATTCCTCCTACCCCTGTCTCCAAAAGGTTGTTCCCCATACCCCCAGCGCCCCCCCTTCCCCACACTAGGCCTTTTCACTCCCTGGGGTCTCAAGTCTCTGGAAAGTTAGGTGTATGTTTTCCTACTGAGGCCAGACCAGACAGTACTCTGCTGTACATGTGTTGGGTGCTTCTGACCAGCTCCTGTATGCTGCTTGGTTCTTGGCTCAGTGTCTGAGAGGATCTCAGGGATCTGGGTTAGTTGAGACTGCTGGACTTCCTGTGGGGTCACCCCCCTCCTCAGCTTCTTTCAGCCTTTCCCTAATTCAACCACGGGAATCTCTGATTTCAGTTCAATGGTTGGATGTAAGTATCTGTGTCTATCTCAGTCAGCTGCTTGTTGGGCCTCTCGGTGGACAGCTATGCTAAGCTCCTATCTGTAAGCACACTATGCATCAGTAATAGTGTCAGGCCTCAGAGCCTCCCCTTGAGGTGGATTCCAAGTTGGGCTGATCACTGGACCTCCTTTCCCTCTATCTCTTCTCCATTTTTGTCCCTGCAGTTCTTTTAGACAGGAATGATTCTGGGTCAGGGCTTTATGACTTTTAAAACTGGCTTGGAGAAGTTTCACTTAACGGTGCTCGGGAGACCCTACCAAGTGGAAGGGATCGTGGGTTGTGATCTAACAAGTCCCTTGATATATAGTGACAAACCAATGCTTTTTTGTATATGTCTCATCTGTTTTAGATGAGATGAGGGTCTCTACTTCTTGAGGCAGAGTCCTTGCTGAAAATAGATAAACTGCCCATCTGAATGTCGAATTAGAAAGATGAAGGAACAAGGCAGGTTATTCTGGGGCACATGCCCCAAAGTATCCCATGCACTTTCCTAGTATTTGGTTCAAATTGTTTGATGAGTAGCTGAAAGAGAGATTACTATAGAGAAAACAGAGTCCCACACTACACTCATGCAGACAGTCAATGAAACACCACCAGTTCAAAGCAGGGAGGATACTTTTAATTATTTGAGCCAACAGCCTCATGGTTGGGGTCCTGGCCTCTTATTTAAGAATGAGTTAAAAGCTGACATGTTGAAAAGTAGGAAGGAAAATGACAGAAGAGGTTATAACCTACTGCAAAGGCTTCTGTCAGTACAGATGCAAGGGTCCCGGCTATTGTTTGGGACTTCTTTTTATGGGGTTTCAAGAAGGAAGATATTGCTTATTGAGGAGTATAGTTTGAGGAATAGTTCTTTATTTTGAAAAGCAGATTAAGTTGTGTAGACATTTCTCTATTGCATATGTCCCTTCCCATAATGCACCTGAGTTTTGGGGCGGGGAAGCTCTGCTTTTTAATCATTTATTTTCCTATTCACTTTACATCCTGGTCACAGATCCCTCTTCTCCTCCCAGTCCCACTCATACAAATGCCTCCCGCAACTGCCTCCCTCCTCTTCCAAGGAGGGTGAGCCCCCTTGAGTACCACCTCACCCTGGGATATTTAGTCCCAGCAGGTACATTCCTGTCCCACTGAGACCCCACCAGGCAGTCCAGGTAGGAGAAGGGGATCCAATTGCAAGGAACAAAGACAGCCCTGATCCACTTGTTAGTGGACCCATATGAAGGCCAAGCTGCATATCTGCTACAAATGTGTAGAGGTCTAAGGTCCAGCCACTGCATGAGGAGCTCTGCTTTAAAAAAAAAATTTTATTTTACTTATTTATATCCCAAATGTTGGCCCCCTCCCAGTCCCCACTCCCAGAGTTCTTCACCTCCTCCCCACTTCCCTTCGCCTTTGAGAGGTGACCTCTGGGGTGGGGGGCATCCCCTTTCTCTGAGATATCAATTCTCTACAGGACTAGGTGCATCCTCTCCTACTGGGGCCGGACAAAGCAGTCAGTCCTCTGCTACATATATACTGTGGGCTTATGACCAGCCGGTGTATGCTCTTTGGTTGGTGGCTTAGTCTCTGGGAGCTCTCAGGGGTCCAAGTGTTAGTTGACACTGTGGTCTTCCTATGGGGTTGCCATCCCCTTCGGTTCCTTCAGTCCTTCCCCTAACTTGTCTGTAGGGGGTCCCTGACCTCAGTCCCAATGGTTGGTTGTAAGTATTTGCCTCCATCTCCATCAGCTGCTGGTAGAGCCTTTCAGAGATTTTAACCATATGCACACTCAATTGTGTATAGACATAAAGCGGCAAATAAATGATCCCCTCTAATATTAATTTGATGATACCAGCTTTTCTTATTGGGCTTCCATGTAAAACCAGTCCAGACCTGACTGACACATTCTTGGTGGTTACTGGACACACTGGTAGTTAGGAGGAGGACAAATTTATTTTATTTTTCTGGGCGGGATGTTCATGCAGCTCAGTGCAGTGGCGGGGGGGTCTTAGATTGCTAACAGATTGCTGGGTGCATTGTTTGAGGAAGAGTGTATACTTTTAATACTGCATGGAGCTAAGTGTTCTAGGTTGTGTGTGTGTGTGTCTAGTCCAAACCAAGTGGAGTCCTAGCGGACCAAACTATTCCCTATGCTTAAAGCTTGTGTTGACAGAATAGCTGGTGAAAAATCTATGGTATGGTGAAAATTCTTGTTCTTGAATAGAAAACAGAAGTGAAACTGTCAGCATTGTTAGGTGGCCACACAGAAAGCCAGGTTTCTCAGAAAACTTGAATGAGATGAAGGGCGTGGGACATGGGAGCATTGGGATAAACCGTATCTGCAGGTATATATCTGAGCCTCTCGCAGGTTGATTCCTTTTGACAGCAGAATGTGCATCCAACATGTCCTCACTTTTTGCCACAGTGCGAACAATTTCCTGTAGCCTCAACCCTGTGTATAAGAAAAGTGATGTGTTCCCACCAGCACCTCCTCTCCTTCCATGCTGGAGGAACCAGGTCTGTAGGTGCCTCTGGAAGGTGACGTTCGAGATCTTCAAGACGATGGGAGGTAAATACAGAGATTCTGCGTCTATGTGGTTTAGCCTCTTCCCCTGGGAATACAGTCAATGGAAACTATTCTACAGGTGTGAAAACAATTTTCCACAGGCAGGTAGGGTCTGGAGAGTGTCTTGAAAGGCTGCCAGCAGCCTGGAGTTTTCTCTGCACAGCAGGGCCAGGGACTCAGCTTATCAGCTGGAGGTTTATATTTCTAGGTAATTAATCAAACCAGCCGAGTATAATGATCTCTCAGGAGAATTAGAATATGAACCCCTTTGATAGATGTCCAATTATTTTGGATTACTCAAAGTTTATGAGGTTCTCAGGAAATTACGTGTGACCCTTATTTGGTGGAAGTTAATTGCCCTCCAGTCTCGGTAGTGCAAAGCCTATATCCGGCAGGAATTTGATGGAAGTGGTTAGGCTCGGGGCTGTTGTACCAATTGTGATTTGGGGTTAGGAGATTAAAGTGGCAAAAGGGTCAAGGAGAGAAAGAATTAGAAATTTGATATGTGGTGCTATAGATTTAATTTAGGTCTGGCAGGAGAGATGCCAATCACAGGCTAGTTCTCAGACTGAATGAGTTTAGAATTATCTGGACTTCCTCTCAGCTTAAAGATTTGCAACTAGTACGGGTGCATATGTCTGCCTGCATGAGTGTGTGTGTGTGTGTGTGTGTGTGTGTGTGTGTGTGTGTGTGTGTTCAGGTTGTTGTCAGAAGACAAGCTGTTTGTTCTTTCCTGGGTAACTTTCACCTTTTTGATGCACACAGGGTTTCTCACTAGCCTGGACCAAGTAGATCAGGTTTAGGCAAGCTGGCCATCTAGCTGCAGGGATTCACATACCTCCATCTTCTACCTTGCCATCACTGGCATTACAAGAGTGACTCATCTCATCCATCTTCTTATATGGGTTCTGGTAGTCAGAACTCAAGTGCTCA
>JANHMN010000002.1:11167527-11177668 GCA_030674055.1 Rhabdomys pumilio | reverse complement strand
TTATTTTGTGTTTTCCTCTGTTTGTGTAACTTTTTATTCTTTATGACAGGGTTCTCACTGAACCAGGAGCTTGATGGTTCTACTAACCAGCTGGTCAGTGGGCTCCAGGAATCCTCCTGCCTCCACTTCCTCAGTGCTATGGTTATAAGGTATGCCATGGTACCTGAGTGCTCCTCCTTCTCCTTCATCATTTGAATGTCATAGAGCAAGCTCAGCACCTCATGTTTGTGCAGTAAGCACTGTCTCAGCTGCTCCTCCATCCTTAGTACTGACGTCAGCAGGGGTGTACCACTCCCTCCTCAAGTACGATTAAACCTACCCAACTTTGTCTTCTGCATGTCTGTCTTGGGTCAGTGTTCTAACAATGTGTCCTGGAATTCCTTGGTGCAACAAGATTTTCTAGGTAGAGTGTCACTTTGGGTCTACTTTAGTTGCTATTTTGGGTAGCAAAATATAAAATATACAGAAAAGATCAGTATGACAAGGAGTCTGGGCTCTGGAGAGAAAATACCTGGACATAAAGTCTAGCATTATTATTCCGTAGAATATTAAAGAAGTGGCATACTTTATGTCTCAATTCATTTCTGTTGTAAAGAGGCATTATAAAGGATAGTCTTTATATACTTCTTTGATGGTTACGTTAAGTGGTTTTGTTTCCCAGTTGCTCCATGAAGCCATGGATCTCTATGCACTGTCATTACTGTTTTATCTGCAGAAGCAGAGTCTTGTCAAACATAAAGTAGATACTGATATTTGGTCAATGAATCGCTCCATGGGGCACGCCTAACAATGCCTGGAGCACAGTCACCCTTAGCACATGCTGGCTGTTGTTAATTTTCTTTTTACTTTGTCTTTATTCTTCCAGTCCTGCAGCTCAGTGCTGGTATGTGTAAAGACCTTGGTGTGTTAAGAAAAACCATACCCCCAATGTCCAAAAATAAAGCTAGAGTTAAAAACCAGGAAAATATCTTTTCCTGACCAGTAAATGGAGATAGTCTCGCATGTCTTCCTCTTTGGAAGAATAGTCTATTTATTTACACAGACTTACCTTTCTTTAGGATGTATAGCATAGTAGAATGACCACCGGGTAAACAAAATTGAGTATCTCACTCTTTTGTTTACATCGTTAGCTGTCATGGGATTCAGGGCTGAGTCTGGTTACAAATTCTTAATTAGAAATAGTCAGAAAGCTAGCACTATCAAATAGGCATTGGTGATCACGGAAAGTTTGCCTAATTAGTTTGTTCTGGGCAGCTTGGAATTGGTTTAATCAGAAAGCCCTTGTTGATTCTGTTCCTGAGAACACTTGTTTGGTGATGTGTTTTCAGGACCGGAATCAAAAGAACATTTTTTTTTTTGCCTTCTACACAAACCTGCTTGGCACGTGCTTCTGTTTATGGAAACTCCAGACATATATTTGTATTCTTTTGAAAAGGGTGGGTGTTGGAAGGGAGGTCACAGGGGAGATTAGGGCTCTAGCTTTCCACTCAGCAAGCTGAATTCTTGAAGCCTTATCTGATTTCAGAAAGTAAGCAAAGGTTTAAGCTTAGTCTAGACTCTGGCTGACACATGCACAAAAGAAAGGAATTTGCTCAGTTGAGGTCTAGTAGCAGATTCTATTCCACAGTTTGCCTGGGAGAAAAGACCAAGCCACGGCAGAGGAGTCTTTTCCTCTGGGAACTTCTACTGATTTTGGACACACAAACTCATTTGTTTGACCACTCCAAAAGGCAGCCATTACTATAAAAATCGAAACATATAAAACAAGCACAGACAGCAATTTACCTAATATTATATATCGAAGAAATGGTATGCTCAAGACCACAGTAATGCACTAAAAGACATTTTACGTAGTTTTCGATATGGGAAGTGTCTTAGTTACTTTATCTGCTGCTGTGATAAAATTATCCTGATAAAAGCAACTGAAAGGTGAAGGTCCTTAGCTTGGTTTCGCTGCTCTAGGGGATACAGTTCACCAGGTAGGGAGGACATGGTGGCAGCAAATATGGAAGCCTGGACAGCCACGTTTCATCCACACTCAGGAAGCAAATGGTGAATAGAAAATGGAGGTTGGATTTAGGGCTCAAGGATCACCCCCCAGCCAGCGACTCATTTCCTCCAGGGAAGTAAGCACTCAGAAAGTTTCTCAGCATATATACACATATATGAAAACTGGAAGAAATAGAAAATTCTTTGTGTGTATACATGTGTATACATGTCCATGTGTGTCCACATATGTACATGAATGTGGAGGCTAGAGATTGATATCAGGTCTCCCCCTTAGTCACTTTTCACATTACAGTTGAGATGGGGTCTCTTACTTAGCTTGGAGCTCCTTGATATGGTCAGACTAGCTGGCTAATGATCCACAGGGATCTCTCTCTCTGTCTCTCATTCCCCGGCACTGGGATCACAGGCACAGGATATCATGCTTAGCTTTTTCTTTTAAGGTTTATTGGTTAGGGCATAGGATTCCTTGGAACTGGAGTTACATATGACTGTGAATCTCCATGCTGCTGATAGGTACTGACCCAGGATCTCCTGCAAGAGTAATAAGAACTTTCAACCTCTGATCTGTCTCTCTAGCAGCCCTCCACCCATACTCAGCTTTTTATTAGGGTGCTGGGGAACCAAACTTACATCCTCATGCTTTTGATCTCAGCACTTCAGCCTCCTTTCCAGGTCCTTAAAAAAGAAAAAGAATTCTTTAATAAGAACATGTTCCTTTAATAAAGGCCACTTCTGGGGTCTTCCACCAGCAAACTACTGCCTCGGCCCCATTCTGTGTTGAAAGTACTTTATTAACACAGCCACAAAGGAAAACTAGGGAATGTATAATTCAATCCTTTGTCTTATTCCCTCGGACAAATTATGGGTGTTCGATGGAAACAAGAAGGGTGACAGATCTTTCCCCAGAGACAGAAAGTAGGCATTTTTTTTTCTAGTAGGAATATGAACACCTGATGACTTTCTTCTTGTCCTTAAGAAATGATTAACTAACAGGGTAAAACACGCCCTGGGTTCCAGTTGTCTGGATGGCTTTTGTTGTTGTTTCCAATAAAGGATGTCAATCAAAGTGTCAGATCAGTAGCCTTTGATTTCTAAACCAAGGTAGACATCCAGGTTTGCTCTTTGGTTCTTTTTTACACACATTCCTGGAATTCATTGAGTTTTGCCCTGAACTTTCTTGAGGTCGGAGAGCAAGAGCCAACATCTGTACAAGACTTTTCAATTAATGCCAGTCATAATTCTGACATGCCTGATCTCTTCCATGTTAGCATGTGACATGGCTGGAGGCTTGTGTTTTGTTTCAATTATTGGTCAAGCAAAGGAACGCAGGTCCTCAACTATCTGCCATCTGTGGCAAGTGGGCATAGATGGAGCCACAGCTGCTGGTGTCACTTAGCTCTCTGATCTAGGTGATCTCTCACCTGTACTTTGCCCCACTTGACAAGGGTTTGTCAGGTCGTGTCTGGAATGCAAAATTACTTTGGTCTTTTAAGTGTTGACAAAAGCCACTGTCAGGACCAGCTTTGTAATATTTTCAGGGTCTTGCATCAAATAAGGATGAAAGGCTTGCACAAAATAAGGAATTTTAAGATGGCAACAGGAAAGCACTCGGAAGCAGAGGAGTATGGACCAAAGACCCTGAAGCAAAAGGCATAGTTAAGGAGCATGGAGCAAAGCCAGGGTCAGCTTTATAATGCTGTTCAAATGGAGAAAAACAAGAGGGAGAGCAAGAGCGAGAGCGCACGTGCATGAGAGAGAGAGAGAGAGAGAGAGAGAGAGAGAGAGAGAGAGGGAGAGAGAGAGAGAGAGAGAGAGAGAGAGAGAGAGAGAGAGAGAATTCAAGAGTGAGATTGTTGAAGGTCTAAGTCAGAGACAGGCAAGTGATCATGGACCTAAAGCATCAGGGCAAGAGTCACAAGAAACTCTTACATCTCTTGCTACTTTGTTGGCTTAATTGGTGTGTTATTTTCTCACTGATGTATAGCAATTAGTTGCCAAGAAGCAACTTACACTCAGTGGCTCAACCATGTTTTTCAGGGAACACAGTCAATGATGTTATAGGAGGCATGGTGGTGTAAGCAGATTCTTGGTCGGGGTGGCAGGACAGTGAGGCTGCCTGCTTGTTCACATTTCTTTGGAGCAAGAAGTAAAGACCAGACAGTATGTGGAATTGGACTCTTTCAAAAGAAAAAAAGAAAGAAGAAAAAAAAGAAAGAAAGAGAAAAAATTTTCTTACATGTGTGTGCCTTCTTGTCTGTATGTGAGCCATGAGCATGCAGTACCACGTAGAAGCCAGAAGAGGGCGTCCAATTAACTGAAATTGGAATTACAGGTAGTTGTGCGACATCTGGTATGGATGTTGAAACTTCAACATAGGTCTTTCTCAAGAGCAGCAAGGCTTCCTGTAGCAGTCTCTTTGCAACCCACAACTCACTTTCTTCAGTGTTTCTCAGTCTTCCAAAGGCTCCAAGAGCTCCCCAAACAGCTTTCTTCCTACTAGGAAACAAGTATTTAAATACCTGTGCCTATGGGGGGGGTGGGGTTGTTCATTTCCAGACTGTAATAGTCTTGTCTGGCATCCTGGGAGGACTGAAACAATCGGAGGTTTGCTGTGCGTGCGTGTGTGTGTGTGTGTGTGTGTGTGTGTGTGTGTGTGTGTTCTTTAAGCTATGTAGCTTGTAGAGATCAAGGTCATAAGTTACTGGATGGCAAATCAAAGCATGAGTAAAATGTAAAAAAACCTTAATTATAATAATAGCAGAGTAATTCAAAAGTACTCCTTCCTTCTGCATTGAGCCCTTTTACCAGGTTAGTTTTTGTAAGAGAGAGAGAAAAAAATATCTACAATTAAACAACAAAGGATCCAATTTCCAAGAGTCAACAAGCTGGTCTTGAACTTCCAAATACCTTTTACTTCATAGAGAAAGCATTTAGGTGCTTTCTCCGTGGCTTTGCCTCTGGAAAGGGAGGCCGCTTTAACCCAGTGCTGAGTGACATCCTCAAGCATACTTCTTTCCAGTAAAAGTGGAAAAATTATCAACCCAAGATTTCAAAGGAAAGGAAATGCAATGTATTTTCTCATCAAATTTGGCATTATCTATTTAGCAGGCAGGCCTTTAATCTTCAGCATGGTATTTTTCCATTGTATAATTCTGAGTGTGCCTTAAATCTGTCTCACCCTTTTAGCTCCGTTTTTTTTTTCTGAAACACGAAGAGAGTTCACACAAAACTTATCTTCGTTCCCCATTTGTTTCCTCAATACTTTTGATTATCATTTGCCAGAGGTCCACTGGAGGGGCTTGCCATCTTGACTCTGCAAATATGCAAACGTAACACAGATAAAGCTTCTTCTGCTAGCACGAATTCGTTAACAACCTGGATAAAAAAGAACTTTTGGTGTCTGGCATCCTCTGGGACTGAAAAGATTGGAGGTTTGTTGATAGGGGCATATATGGTGAAAAAAGTATAATCATGGGCTTAAAAAAAAGTGTGTTAAATTTCTTCAATAAGGAAAGCCAATTTTGTTCCAGGATTGGGGAGTGCAGGGAATCACCACCCTTGCTACTCTGCTTTCTTCCCAGAGCCTGAAGAATTGTTGGACTCATCTCTAGAAGTTACATGCTAAAACTAAACATTTTTGCATTGGTTCTAAAAGAGATGTTTGAAAGCAAGCAAAGGGGAAGGAAGGATTCCAGGGCTAGGAAGAGTTAAGGTACCCTGATGAGAGGCATCAGGGTCCGACGTGTCGGCTGCATGTGTGATCAAATGCCAAGAGAACATTTGCAAAACGGAACAATTGGTAGGATTTTTGCAAACAGTATGTAGGGTAAACAAGCTTCTGGAGAGAGACTCTAATCACACTGGCAGGTCTATGCTTGTGCCGGAGTGTTAAATTTTCATAGGTTTCTTAGATTGGTTTCATGAAGTACTCACATCACATGTCAGCAGCCATCCTTGTTAATATCCTAACGTTTGCCAGTTAGCCTAATAAATATTCAGTAACGCACTTTGGAAGAGGAGAGCCCATACTGTAGTCCACAAATAAAATGTTGTTTCTCTCACATGCAAATTCATACGTTGACATTCTAGTCTTTCACATAAGACAAGTGACTAGGTGAAGGGGATTAATAATAAAAGAAGGGCTCCTGAGGCTCTGGCATAATCGTCAGAGACATGCGCCCATGTGTGCATCTCTCTGGATGCTCCCAGTCATGCTTGTGACCCGGGCAATGCCATGTGCCCTCGTTCAGCTTACTGAGAAGTGATTTTCTCATTTCCGACATTAGGCTCAGTTCTCCTCTCTTATTGACTGACCCACATGGATTCCCAGAGGATTCCACGAACAGTTCCGGATGGTTCCACTTGTCCTCTGCCTCTGCTTACTCTTTGTGTTTTCCCCATTTCTGATCCCTGATTTTGATCTTGTCATAAAAGTGTGACCCCCAAGTCTACAACTGGAAGAGTTATACAATTAGGTCCTAGGAGTTATTTTTTTGTTGTTGTTGTTGTTGGATTCAGTCGACTCATTGCTCATATATACTTATTTGACATTTTCATGTACCCACCAGGACGTTTGAGCTCATTCTTCTAATTAATTTTACCCATCTTAATAACTTTTTGGTGTTGCCTTTGCTTGCTCCAGATGGGAAGGCAGTGAAGAAAGGCATGGCATGGTGGTAAGGGCAAGGAAGCTGGCTGATAACGGTTCATCCCGACAGGAAGCAGATGACAAGGGAGGGGGAGGGGAGGGGGGGAAGAAGGAGGAAGGAGGAGTGTGTGTGTGTGGGGTAGACCGAGAGTGAGAGAGCAAAAGCTAGAGCAAGAGAGAGCGAGAGCGAGAGCGAGAGTGAGAGAGCAAGAGTGAGAGACAATGAAGAGGAGCAAGAGAGAGACAGAGGGGGGGAAGAGAGAGAAAGAGAGAGAGATGTGAAGGGAGCAGGAAGTAGGGTGAGGGTATCTTCAAAGCCACTCTTCCCTTTACCCCGCAAGGAGACATTTCCTCCAGCAAGGCTATAGCGTCTCGTTCTATTACCTTTCAAAACGTTGAACCAACTTTGGACCAAGTGCTCAAATACAAGAGCCTATGGGAAACATTTTTCATCCAAACCATCACATCACCTCCTCAACTGTGGAGGTCAATTAAGACCCAGCCAGAAGGTTTGAGAAACTAAGGACATGAAGAATTTGAGCACCAACTCCAGATACAAGCAATGCAAAAATCATAAGGGACTTTTGGCTTCAAATTGCAGCCGAGAAGACTGGGGTGAGTAAATGACGGGCAAATGGGGTCTGCGTGTGGCAGAGACTCTTTGATAAACTACAAGAAATGTAAGGTTATCAGGGCTCGGGGATGGAAACTGGCCTCCCTGAAGTTTGGCAGCTATCCATCACAAAAGCTCCAGGGATCCTAATGGAAAAAACACTTCACAATGAGTTAGGAGTGCCCCATGTCTAGAACAGGGCATGGATAAGCCACCTGGAAATGGAGTGTGAAGCCCTCATCCTGAAAGCCTCACTTATTCACCTGTTTTCCATTCCTAGCAGGTGGTGACATTATCCTCTGTTTTGGAAAACTTTGGTTGCTTTTCAGCACATTTTCTTGGTGTCATTTGAGGAGTCTGGGAGTCAGTTTCAATTCACATGAAATATCGAGGTTTGCACTGTAACAGAGAGACTTTCTACTTGCAGGTAATTTTATATCTTCTGAACTTGGGAAGTGGACCCATGAAAATGTGGCACTTTGCTTTTGCCCATCCCCCAAAAATGTCTGTAAAAATGTTCACTTTTTACACTCCACCATCTCTGTTCTGCATTTATAGTATTTTCCTTTGGTTTCAGTTGAAATTAATCTTGCCATTATTAAGATGCTGTCAATTAGAGTGCCATGGAGGGAATGATGTCTATGGATTTTGTTAAGCCACAGAACTTTCTCATACTCTTAATAAATGACACACATTCGGGAGGAAAAATGTCACCTTTAAGAAGCTAAAACAAGTTGACAAATGTTTCTTTAAGTGGAGCTAATTGCATGGAATATTTTAAGACATTTCCATGGAAAATGTTACAGGACATCCCTAGAGGATTTCGGGGAACTTTTACAGCTATTTCCTACTGCGTTGGCATTTTACAGGAGCCTGTGGAAAGCAGGGGTGGTTAATTTCTTGGTTAATGGAGGGTCCCCAAAGCACAGACAGTTGTGTCATGAGACAGTGATGCTGGCACCTATTGTCACCATGGGTGGCAGGGTTTCACAAATGGCATGAGGGTGGGGGCAGTTGGGCCTGGTACACAGGGAAGTTCTTTGTCTTTACTGAATGCATCTCACTAACCTGCTACCCAACTTGACAGTTCTTAGAGAGAAAAGAATTCTTAAAAATTCTCATTAATATTGGAGAGTCCTTTAATTCTTACCATTGAACAATTGATATTTCAGAAGATTATTTATTTACACATGTTCATGTATGTGTGCATACATGTCTCAGAGAAGGCATGGTGATCAGAGAACAACTTTCACGAATCTGTCTGGCCTTCCCCTCTCATTGTAGCAGAGTCTCTCTCATTTCTTCGGCTGAACTTTGTACCAGAGGTTAGTGCCACAAACTTCTAGCTGGTTTCTCCTCTCTCCACGTCCCATTCCATTTTTTCATGTGAATGCTGGGATTGCAGATGTACGTCACCACGTCTATGCTTTAATTTGAGATCAAGGGATAAGACTCAAGCTGTCAGCCTTGCACTTTTACCTGGTGACCTTTCTCTTTGGCCTTTGGCTGGGACATTTTAAGTGTCATCAAATGACAAATGACTGATTTCTTATTCATTTGAAGACATGCTTCGTGTAAGGACTCTGCACAATGGTCAGGACAGAGTTTGGGCTGCAGAATGCTCTCACCTGCTTCTGGCTTTGCTCGATTTTATCCATCCTATTCTGCTTCTAACATTGTCAAGCCACCACGCTCAAGCCTGTGGCTACTTCTCTTTAAAGCAAATGCTCTTGCGTCACTGTCTCATGGAGAATTGTTGCAACCGGCTCAGCTCTACCTGGCTTGAGACAAAAGACTTAATAGTTACTATAACAAAAAATGTTGTGGCTTGCTCCGCTCTGCCTGGCTTGGTCTCTCAGGGGCTGGGATTAAAGGCGTACGCCACCACTGCCCGGCCCAAATTGCTGCTCTGGTCTTCGGGTCACTGTCCAGAGGGAGAGAGAATGGGGTTAAGGGGAAGAGATGCTAGGAATGGGGACAAGACAGAGGTTCTGATCCAGTCTCTTTTATTGAAGGGAAATCTGGGGTATTTATACACTTTTGCCATGCCCCTTGTAGGGGCGTGGATATGACGTAAGCCTTGCAGGAGTGTACCATGTGCGCCTTACAGGCATGGATAGCTGCTTTCTAGCCACTTTCTGTTAAAAGTCTGCTCCCAACAGAGAATTAAAGTTTAAAAACATTCAACAGACAGGACACAGCTGTAGCACAATCATGCCATTATTTCATATCATGTTCCTCATTCTGAACTCTTTAAAATGAATTTATGATGTATAGTAGTGGGCCATCTTGTATATGGTGACCTGATATGAATTAGCAGTTGAGTATCTGGCTCAGTCTCAAAACATAAAGTGGAGATTGGTTGAAAAAAAAATACTATGCACAACCTTCACACTCACATGCATGGGTGACCTTACTTACACCTGTGCATGTGTGCATGTGCACACATACTTTCTCTCATACACACACAGATGTACACACACACATATACACACACACAAGAATGAAAAAGAAAATCACTTTTCAGTTTGGCTTTAAATTTCCCAACAGCTTCTTTCTCACAACTGGGAATGAGCAATGAGGGTTTATTCTGTTAGGTGAGACAGAAAGTGCAGTTTAATGACCTGTGTTGGGTCACACATTCCTTTTTCCAATGACCAAGCAGTAGATGAGTCTCAGCTACCTTCCACTGGCAGAATAATTTCAGTTCTGTGGAAGTTTTTCTCCTCCTCCTCTTCCTCCTCCTCTTCCTCCTCTTCCTCTTCCTCCTCCTCTTCCTCCTCTTCCTCATCTTCTTCCTCCTCCTCTTCTTCCTCCTCCTCTTCCTCCTCTTCCTCCTCCTCTTCTTCCTCCTCCTCTTCCTCCTCCTC
>JANHMN010000002.1:11144398-11167517 GCA_030674055.1 Rhabdomys pumilio | reverse complement strand
TCCTCCTCTTCCTCCTCCTCTTCTTTCTCTTCTTCCTCTTCCTTCTTTTTTTCAACACTTCAATCATTTGATATGTCTATGGTCTCCCCCATTTCTCTTTTGTTGCTTTTCTTGTTCAGATGATGTCAAAGCCAATAATCAGTTTACAATATCATTGGAAAGTACAACCAGGGGTATCCAGTGCTGTGGAGTCAACACAATGGGGTGAGTGTACTTTTCTTCATTTTAATTGGTGGTGTCAGGCATGGAGGATGTCTTACCTGTGCCTTTTCATTTTATAAGGCCACCATCCTCTCTGTCTCTTTCTTCTACTTACTTTTCTCTTTTTAAATTTCGTGAGGTAAAATTTCCCCCCTCCCTCCCTTCTTGCCCTCCGTCTCTTCTTCTTTCTTTCTTTTTCTGGCAGTCTTTTCCTTTTATTTCATTTTTCCTTTCGTTCTTCTTTCCCCCTCTTTCTCTATCCTTTATTTTCCTTTTTCTCTGCTTTGCTCCTCTCTTTTTCTCTCTCTGCCTTTCTATTCTCCCTTCTACCCTCTTTCTGCTTCCTGTCTTCTCCTCCTCTTCCCTTCTTTTCTTTCTTTCTTTCTTTCTTTCTTCCTTTCTTTTCTTCTTTCTTCTTTCTTCCCGTTCCTTCCTCCCCACTCTTCTCCACAAGCACGTGTTGTTCTGTTTCTATCTCATAAAATGCTTATTGTAGAGATTTGAAAATATAAAGCACAAAGGAGAAAAAAAATGTTAGTATAACCATAGCGATATATGAACATTTGTTTTTAAACATGAATACAAAGTTCTATTCTTTCTCTTTTCAATACCCAGTTTTAAGTTTTGGTCGAACATTGGAAATGCCCCTTTCTTTGTGATTTGTTTATTGTGTATTGTCTAATGCTTAATTATTTTTTTTTGGGCTGTGTTTTCTGGAAGCGAGTCTCAGGCAGCCCTGTGTGGACTTGAACATTCATTTAACTGAAGCGTTGAACTCCTGATTTGCCTGCCTCTACCTCCCTGCCTCCTACCAAGTGCTAAGATTGCAGACATATAACACACAACCTAAGAGAGATGTTTGCTTAGGTTTTACACATTGTTGTTGTTGTTCTTAATGAGGTTCCAATAGATGGGGCAGTACTTACTCAGGAATGGTGATATTATCCTGTTATCAAGTATGGGCTGATATGAATAAGTTAAGGGAACTTCAGACTCTGATCACACAAGGATATTTGGAAGGATTTTGCTATGCCTCATCTTATTTCATCATACCGGTCAACTATTTAGTCATTAAGAACGCTTAGCTACTTGTGTGCTAGGTACTTTCTGTTAGTGGAGAGCGGTTATTTGAAAGTCAAGATACTTTCTTACTTCCATGGTCTTAAGGTAACTTTTTAAAAGATAATTTTTATGTTTGTGTGTATGTGTGTATGTCTGTGTGAAAAAATGCTCTCTCTCTCTCTCTCTCTCTCTCTCTGTGTGTGTGTGTGTGTGTGTGTGTGTGTGTGTGTCTGTGCATACATGCACATCTTTCTTCCCATGTCTGTGGTGTGCTTGTGCCTGTAGATAGTAGATCTTCCAGAGTTATGGCTGCTTGTGAGTCACCCAGCATGGATACTGGGAATTGAACTTGGGTCCTCTGGATAAACAGCAAGCACTCTTAACCACTGAGAGAGCCACCTCTCCATCTTGCTCTTAAGATAGTTTAATACTGAGCCTGAAATAGAAACTTGGGGGAAAAGGTATAAATACCTCCATTTAAATGTAGATTTTTGATATACTTCTAAATGTACATGGTAATCTATTTTGAAAATACTCCCTCTCTCTCTTCTCTTCCATCCTATTGATTGTAACTGACGAAGTCTTCCTCTTATAAACCAACAATCTGTATCCCCCAGTATACACAGTGCTGCTACCCAGTGGTTATCTGTCTAGAACATTGCTTTTGGTGAAAACTAGGCTGTTTTTAAAGTGACTTTTATCCTGGGCAGTTTTTCTTTTTGCTTGTTTGGGAAACTCTGCCAGGACCCCTGGAGATAGAATTTCATGCATTTAAAGAATTTTGTTAGCATTCAAGTGACTTGGAGTTGCAAACTGGAAAATCCATCCACATGACCTACCATGAGATCTTATGATGAGACTTACTAGGGTCATGAATCTCTATGCTCTGGAGATTGTAGCTTCTAATGGTGTGGCTCTAAGGAAGCAATCAAAGGTTTTCACTGGATAGCTAAATCAGAAAAGCCCATCTGATCTTATGGTGGAAGCCCAGAAGAAACGTTTGAAATTTGAAAGGAAGATACAAATAAGGAGACAGAGAAGAAGAACAAAACTGAGAAAAGAGAAGAAATGAAAAAAAGAGACTGGGGTTTATGTCAGTTACTTCTTCTGAGTCTATTGAGTATTTTTCTTTCCCTGACAGTAGAATCAGGATTTAATTAACAGGGAGCTGTCTTCCAAAGCCTAGTCCTTACAGTTCAGAATCCTGCTTTTGCAAGAACCAAATGATTTGCGAGTGTCCCGACTCGGAGCCTGTAACATGGCTGGTGGCTGACGGACTGTACATCTTAGACTCACCTGAGGGCATCAACTCTGTTGCATGAAGACTCCTCTCAGCTGGGGTCAAGGAATTTGAATTTTAAAACATTCAGTGGTGGCGAGGACTACACAGAGAAACCCTGTCTTGAAAAAAACCAAAAAAAAAAAAAAAAAAAAACCATTCAAAATGATCTCTGTTCTGGGGTGACATTTTAGACATTTTACTGTTTGGGGACTTTAAGGTGGCGTTTCATTTCTTAACTATAACCACTGGCTTAGAATATTGTATTGTAATGTGACTTCTTCAGGAACAACAACAATAATAACCAACCAAACAAAACCAACAAGAAGCCTCCCCCACCCTGAGATGCAGCTAAGCATTGCAGGGCTAAATTCAGGAGAGGTTCAAGGTCATGGGAATGGGTGTGTCACAGCAGTGTGTTAATTCATCCATCTGTGTTAACTATTAGTAAGGTAATCACAGCCGGTTACTGTCGAGGATGCTGGGGTAGCAAAATCACTTGGGCACGGTAAGCCACCAGAGCAGAAGCATGAATGGAGTGAAATCAGACACTGAAAATTTATAGGGAAGTTTGACGCTGCATTTGTCCATGCCGTTCCACCTGTTTTCATGTTTCTGAAGTCGGACTGACCTCTACTGGATGTGTCTTGGGTGTCTATGACATCCAATGCAAATGTCCTTTTGGATGGATGGCACGCTTGAGTGTGACTATTTCTTTCCATTGGCTGCACTGCACTAGACTAGATGTGCACAAAAGACCAAACTGTAGCCAGCCCGCAGCTGCTTATAGGGCGTGGGCTGTCATTTTGGTCAAATTCCTGGACTGTCATCCGCCATCTATCACAAGTGTCAGCCTTCAAAGGGAGAACAGGAAAATAAACTTTGACTTTTGCAAGCAGAAAGAGCAAAGACTTGGTCCAGTGATATGAACTTTATTAATTATGCAACTCTCTTGGAGGAGAGATCGAAGTTTGTGCTACATTTGGAGACACTAAAGAATTTAACGGTTTAGCTCCTGACTTAGACACGACATCTCCACAGTCTCATCTATGCATCAAGACTGTCTCCGAGGACATGTTCAAAAACCGAAGCTTTCCAAGAAATTCACTACTGACTCCTTACTGGTTGTATTTGCCAATGAATGCATCCCTGATCGTCGGCTGATTGCAAAATGAACATGTCTCCAAGGGAAGAAAGCAGTCTCTCACTTTAATTTATTCGTACATCTTTACTTTCCAAAAGGATCAAGGGTGACTAACCAAAATGCATGGAAAAGATTCACTATGATTCAGACAGTGAAGGACTTTGTTGGTATTTTAAAGGTATTTGTTTTTTACAAAAAAAGAATAGATGGGGGGAAAATATTACGACTACCCCTAGCTGAAGCTGAATTTGATCATTTTGGAAGTATTCTGCCATTTGATAATTAAAAAAAGAAAAGCAGAGAAAACTTGGGCTGAAGAGATGGCTCAGTCAGGAAGAGTGCTTTTCTTGCTGTATGAGGATCCTAAATTTATTCCCAGAGCCCACATAACAAAGCCAAACAGGGTGTGCCAGCTTGTAATTCCAGTTTGTGAGAGACAGGGACAGGCCTGTCCTTAGGGCTTGCAAGCCAGTCTCCCTCACCTATGCAGGGAACCCCAGAGCACTGAAAGATCTTGTCTTAAAAACCAAGTTATGGTGCTTGAGGAATGGTACTCAAAGTTACCATTCGGCCTTCATGTGCACATGCATACATGTACACATGTATATATGAACATGTGCACACATGCAACACACATACAAAGATAAATTTAACCTGAGTACTAATTTAATTTTAGACACCCATGAAGGCCATACTATATGTTTAAATGTCAGAGATATTGGGTTTTAGTGACAGAATTATTAGTACTACTGTATTTTTATTTGGTCAGTTTGAAAGTTTAGAAATTAGTGAACATTAATATTTCTTATAAGACTGGTGTAGTATGTTCATGCTCCAGATACTGGCTGTGGTCTCCTAGCTACAGTCCTTTCTCAAACATGTCTCCAATGACAGTCCTGAGTGTTGCCATTAGCTGCAGGGACCTGCCTGTTACAGTGAATCCTCTTCATTCTTACTGAGGTAACAATATTCTTAGATCCTGGATCACGAGACTCAGAGTTTGCATGTGTTTTGAAAAACCTCATTATGATAAAAAGCACATGATTTAGAATTTATATCCTCATCATTTTGAAACATCTGCTCGGGGGTATTCAAATTATTAGCATTGTTTGGCAACAGATTTTTCAAAACCTTTGTTTATATTATAAACTGAATCTCTAAACATATCAAATAAAAACTTTTAACACTCTCTTCATAATACTCGGAAATCCTTGATCCTCACCACTCCAGTCTACCCACCTACCCACTACAAATCTATTTTTCATGTGCATGTCTATTCATTTTGTCTGTGGCCCATTGGATTTTCCCAGGAATGTCTGTGATTCTGGGTTTGTGATCCCTTGCAGCTTGGTGGCTTTGAGCAGCAGATACACAACTGTGGAGTCAGAAAGCTGGGGGATTGAATGTGGATCAAGAGTAAGACTGAGATGTGCCCAAACTCAAAGCTATCATCTTCAGAACAGCAGGAGTTAGGAGTGCTTCCTTCTTGCTCTGGGCCTGCATGCTCTGGTGCAGGTAGCCTTCACAACCCCCACCTCTGCCACTCTTGAGGTAGTCACATCGCCTGGTGGCCAAATTACAGGCTTAACTTCCTCTCTCTATATAAGGACATGCCCAACAAGCATTTGGAATTCCTTTTCATGTAAATGAAGCATTTTCAACACCTCAGCACTGAGGAAAGAGGTTAATGTGTACACTGTGTGAAAGCCTCAAAGAACTAACACAAAAGTAAAAGCATACATACATCTCAAAAATATTGGAGAAACAAAAATCCTGAGATTACTAAAACTTTTTGTGGAAAAGCCCATGAATCAGATTTTGTGTGTGTGTGTGTGTGTGTGTGTGTGTGTGTGTGTGTGTGTGTATTGTATGAACATATAGACAGCTACACATAAAAACACAGCAGATACACAGTCACACAAACTTGTTCATACAAATACACACACATGCACACAGCATATAGACATATACTCATCTGTAGACACATTTACACATAGACACAACAGACATGTGCACACAGAAACATAAATACATAGAAACACGTGTATGTTCACACCCCCCACTCCAGTACAAACAAGTATCTATTTATCATATTCATCTGTACTTAAATTTCAGCAGGTGAATTCCAAAGTCATATGTACAAAGTTTCTTGCCAAAGCTAGGGCCTTAGGACTCAGAGTTGGAATCATTTTTAACTCTGCTTAGATCCCACCCCCATCCCAGTTCCTCTTGTGTACAAAGACCTCAATTGAGTGATTGGATCTGAAATTTGCTCTAAGAGAAAGTCATAAGGCTTTCCTTTTTCTTTTTCTTTTTCCTCCCCTCTCCTCCCCCTCCCCCTCCCCAGTCTAATGAAATTTGCAGACAAGAGAAGGAAAGTGCAAGTGAATTATATAGGCGTGGTAGGCATGTGAGTGCTAATTGTACTTAGCCTATTCTTAAGTGTGTAGCCTGCTTGCTATTAAATTTTACAATCTTTCAACAATATATACTTTTTTTTTTAATGGAGGGAACTTCATAAATCTGACAAGTAAAAGCCAGAGTAAGTTATTCTAGGGGTTTAAATCTTCTAATCAAAGTCAGGTTTAAAATTTAAAAACAATATTCCCAGGATGGACTTACCATGCATTCATTATTGATGTGTTACCTTCTCAGATCAGCTTGTTGCTTTCTGTACTTGTAAGTGTTGATGTAACTACTTATAGATGACTCTAGTTTTTGATGGCAGGGAGTTATGAAGACCTTGTACACACTCATGCCACTGGTACAATGGGAGGCTACTGAATCATGTGTCTGAAAAAGCCACTGGACCTTAACCTTATAAAACAGCATTTTGTCCTATGAGTGCTCAATACCCCAATGTAGGGGAATGCAAGGGCAGTGAGGTGGGAGTGGTTGGGTGGGTGGAGGAGCATCCTATACAAACAGGGGGAAGGGAAATGGGATAGGACATTTACAGAGGGGAAACCAGAAAAGGGGATAACATTTGAAATGTAAATAAATAAAATATCCAATAAAATATATAAATTATGGGGAATAAAACCCAGAATTTTGACAATATATTAGGAAAGATTGTTCAAAATATTCTACCCCCATAAAGAGATACTAAGCAGAACATTGTTATGAGGAATACATTCATTCCTAGGATTCCCCTTACTTTCCTCATTGACTCCATGAAATGTCCTTGGGATTAAAGGGGGAGCCTGCTGGTTAGAAACTTAAATACTTGTTAAATAAAACTGAAAACCAAATCCACATCTTTTCCAGGACATTTTTCTTGCTGAAAATTATTTCCTATTTGACGTTTGTTTTATTCACATTTAAGCTTCCAGGGAGTAGAAAATTACTTAAATCACTTTAAGAAAAGACTGGTTTATTAAAAGACAATAATGCCTTTAGTTCACAAGAGGAAAGCAATCAGGAGACCAGGCAGCAAAGGGGCCATGTGGCGTCTCTGACACAGCAACAGAGCACACTTTGTCTCTCCTGGTTTCTTTACACAGCTCTCTCACCCACTTCTGATTCGGGCCATGAGCCAATATGTTTTCCACCTGAATTTTTCCAATTTTCTCCTGCTTTTCCCTCACTCACATTAACTTCATTGTCTTCTCCCTCGCAGCTTTGCTGCCTTGTTTTATTTCACATTTCTGCCTAACGCATGCTTGTTTTGGTTTCTCCTGCCTTAGTCTTTCAGCATTTGCAGTCAGAATACTGTAGAAAGGGAGTCTAAAGGGTTGCTCAACTTTTTGATGTCAGCTCATGCCATGCTGTAGGTTGGTGGTCAGGTTGGCTATCTGTCCATCCATCCACCATATCTATCTATCATCTATCATCTATCTATCTATCTATCTATCTATCTATCTATCTATCATCTATCTATCATCTATCTATCTATCTATCTATCTATCTATCTATCCATCTATCATCTATCTATCTATCTATCTATCTATCTATCTATCTATCTATCATCTATCTATCATCTATCTATCTATCTATCTATCTATCTATCTATCTATCTATCATCTATCATCTACCTATCTATCTATCCACCTATCATCTATCTATCTTCTATTGGCAGTTAACATCTACTTTCAATCAATCCAAGCTCTGTGATCCTGTTGCCTTCCTCTGCAGTTAGAGCTGTAGACTACTATCTGTTTTGAAGTTTAATCTATTATTATTATTATTATTATTATTATTATTATTATTATTACTATTATTATTATTATTTGATCTCATGTAGCCCAGGCTGGCTTTAAACTTCCTATGGAGTTGAGAATGACTTTAATCTTCTAATCTTCCTCCCTCCTCCTCTCTAGTGTGGTGATTAGAGGCTTGTGCTACCACACCTGACTTCTGCTGTGTTGGAGATCAATCCTAGGGCTTCATGCTAGTCAGGTAGTGCACTACTTGAGCTATAGACTTTACCACCACCACCCAATTAGATATACTGGAAAGTCATTAACATAAGCATTTAAATATGGGGGTGACATAATGGACTTTGAATTTTTAAAAGTCTTACATTGATGGAGTCTATTTACTTTCTAGGGACTCTTCCAAGTGATAAAGAAGATGAGTGGCCTTAGAGAAGGAGCAGAGAGTGACTTGAAATGTGTCACTACACGTATCACTAGTATCAAAAGTGTGGCAAATTATCTGATAGTCTATTTTATGTGTTGCTCACAAAACCTTTCATCATGAGCCTGTCCGTGTCCTTGTTAAAATGACAAGTATATGTGGTGAACACTATAGAATTCATTTACTCAGTTACATCTCATTCAGCCAGTCAAGTACCAGACCCAAGAAGAGTCCCTAAGGACCAGGAATCCATTAAATATTCCCATAAACATTCATCAAAACTGGGAAATGCAAGCACAGATGATGTACTCTGGTCCCTAAGGGCCACACATGCAGGAGGTTACTATTTACATTGGACACTGAAAGAGCTGTAGACAGGGAAGAGACAGCGAGAAACAACTTACAGGTCCAAAACTACACTCTCCAAAGACATATTGAAATGTATGTATTTCTGGGGCTTTTCTCCTCTTATCTCTGCAACTCTGGGCTCATTTTAGTCACTTGTCAGTGAGTGTCTCTATCATATTCTTCAGGTATCCCCTCTCCCATTTGAGTTATGTCTTCAAAGGTTTATAGTTTTATTATTTTATTTTATTCAGCTTAGTTTAGTTTATAGGTAAAGGAGCAGGAGAGAAGTGCTCCAGGCATGGAAGAGGAAGTTTATTCAAAGGACAAAATCTAAGTATTGTGAAAATGTGCTGCTTTGGAAAGTGTTCTCAGTGAACGCTATGTGTTTTTGTTACTTGAAGAGAAACCAGTGTGCTCACAAGAGTTCAGTGATGAGAATCAGGAAGGCTTTTTGGAATCAAATGTCTACTTACGGATCACACTGGAAACTTATTTACCTACTTCTGTGGATCCCTTTAATAATAAAACAATTCTTGTGGGCAAATGGCAACACTAAACAAAGCACCTGGCATTTAGCAGGCATTTAGTAAATACCCAGGGTCTTTTCTTTCCCGTCCCTCCACACCATCGTAAATGTGGGCTTATTTACCAATAGCGATCCAGCTTGCGTGCTTACAAGGTAAGCACTGAAACATGCAGGGGTATCTGCAATGAAAAGTTCAAGTTCAATTCCACCATGAATAATAAACCAGCTTCCAGTTGGCCCATTGCCATTCCTTCTCCCAAAGCCAACTGGCATCCAACTCACCGCATTCCTCTTGGAATTTACAGATGTGTGCTGGACAGTGTGGGAAAGGGTGTTTTACAGCAGCGTTTACTTTATTTGGGGGGGGGGGTAAACAGTAGAAATTTAAGGATAATTGCAGCAAGAAATTTGTTTCCTACTGCAGTGTGAATAACCCGAGGGCAGCCAATTGGCTGGTTGCCCTACAAGTCCCTAAAAGGATGATTGGCAACTGTTTCGCATTTGTGCCCAGTGCAGTGGAGGTTTGCAGACATACAGTGGGGAGGGCAGGGAAGATGGTGGGTGTGGGGGCTCTGTTGTTACATATGTTTGCAAAGTCAAGGAGAGTGTTCTACAGGGATTAGAGCAGAATGGGGCACGTTCTGCTTTGTGAAGCAGAGTGAGTTTCTCTTTAAGATGGGAGTTGCAGCTGAGTGCCAGTTGGCATCTCCTGACTCTGCTATAAGGCCAACACACACGCAGGCAGCCCAGTCACTTAATCCTTCTGATTTTGCTGCTTGCTGTCTGTGACTGTATGAAGCTTGTTGGAGCCTGAACCAACATGCAATTATGAGGTTGTGAGCAGCCAGGAGCTGGTTGTTCATGGCCTTGGGTGAACTGACTGTACCACCCTCTGTACTTGGAGTCTCAGCCAAGGTTGGCTGCACCCCCAAATTTCTTTGTCAGGTGTGGCATCACAGAGATGATTATTGTTGTTGTTGTTCTTTTTTATGTTTTATGAGAACAGAATAGTTTCCAGATTTTTTTCTAAGACAAGGTCTCATGTAGCCTAGGCTGGCTTTGAACTTGCTATGTAGCTGAGAATGAACTTGACCTTTCGATCTTCCAACCTTTGTGTCCCCAGTGCTACTATTATAGGTATGTCACCAAATCTTGGTTTGTGTAGTGTTGGGGATTAACCTAGATTTGTGCTTGCGAGGTAAATGGTCTACCCACAGAACTACATTTCCAACTTCTCTAGAGTGGTATTTAGGTATGGTTTCTATAAATATATTTTTCTTTCCCCTGTATAGGCTTCAATATCAACATAGGCAGCAATGACACATTTATGTAGAATTTTATTTGATGATTATTTAGTAATTATTTTTGGTATAGATTTTTAAAAAAGGAGTTCTTTTTTTTTTCTCTATGAATGAAGAAAGTTACTAAGAAAAGACAAAACTCAAATTGAAGTTGGAGCTATATCTATTCATTTATATATCTGTCTGCATGTACATGTATATTTTTGCATGTATATACAGTCACCATGTATCTGCAGTGCCCAAAGAAGGAAGAAGAGGGCATTGACTCCTCTGGAGCCAAAGTAAGAGACAACTGGCAGCTGCAGATTGCCATGTAGATGCTGGTAACTGAACCTTGACCCTCGGCAAGAGCAGCAAGTGCTCTTAACCATGCAGCCATTTTATAGCCCTAACTGTAGAGATCTGATTTCCTGTCTCTCCATATCATTTGATCATTCTAGGCGAAGGAGAAAAGTACAAAATTTCACTCTACTGGTTGGCAATAATTTTCTCAAACTTTGACAACTTTTATTGCAATGACTTTTATATTTTATGTAGATGGGAATTTCAGTCAGGAAAGAGTTAATTTACTACTATATTTTAATGATGAAATGACTGTTCTTGTCCTGACCAATAAGACCATACTTGACTTGGCTTCTGTTTCATTTCTTAGGTATCTTCAACCCCCTGTTCTATGCTGTCCAGTTGTGTACCTCTTCCCTTCAATCCTCAAAAGGATTGTAGTTCTTCCTGCTAAAAGACCATTACATACCTCTTTGCTGTTTCTAGATAATAACTAATTGTTTCTTACTCTTTGTATATTAACTCACTCTCGCTATTTTCTCCAAATTTCCAGACTGATAGACTACACAATTATATCTTCAAATTATGTCTGTCAAACACTTTATAACAGTTTATCATCCTGTGTGAATCTGTTATGGGTTGACTGATGGCTACAATCTCTGTAATAAGTACTCTGTTTTGGGCACTTATGACTCTGGAGATAGAGAGGACAACTTAATGGAAAGTAGTGACTTCTATAGGGAGGACACATTGTCAATTCAAGTAGATGTCATTTAAATTCAATGCTAACAAGGACAAGAACGAGATGGAGGAAAATATTTGGAAGGGGCATTGATGTAAGATCAGTATTCAGTTTGTCAAAAGAGATCACTAAAGGACAAACAAGTGAATTTCAGATAAACCTGGCTTTGCAGTTCATTGTGAAGTCAAAGATAAGGCAGCATTATAAGGGTAGGGTCATAAGATCACCAAAACATAGAGGAATTTGCTTTGTCCTAAGTGTGTGTAGACCAGGAGTGGTATCTCTCTTTCCAGAGGAGGCAAGATTCTGCCAGCTGAAAAATCAATGCCAGTGTCTGCAGCTGTGCCTGGCTGAGGATCAAGGTTCCTCTGGGGAGCTCTGGGTGATCAGAAGGGATGGCTGAGGACATGCAAAGGAGATAAAAAAGACAGACATTGAACTACAAAATCAGTGCTGGAGAACAAAAGTGTAATAACACAAAAGCATCAGGGACTAAAGGAGGGGGGCTGGCAGATGGCTTACAAATGGATACAGAGCTTACAAATGGCAAGGGAAGCAAGGGAGGCAGGGGAGGAGGGTGTGGTAGAGAAGGGTCAGAACAGAGAAATCGCCTTGAGATTTATTTAGCACGAAGACATGGATGACCTTAAAGAGAACAGTGTTAGAACTAGGGAGCAAGATACCGAGAAGGGGGTTCTGAGAAAGTATAAAAGTCAGAACAGCACACTGGGGTTGAAAGATCTTTAAATCTTTCAACGGGTAAAGAACATTGCCAAAGGCAAAAAACCCTTGTTTGCCATCAAACTATTGGACAAATTGTTCCTCTTTTATTTTTTCTTTTTCTTTTCTTTTCTTTCTTCTTTTTTTTTTTTAAAGATTGTTGTTCTCAGAAAGCCCAGGGCAATCAAATCTCAGCCAGAATCATTGAGGGTCAAGACTGAGTTAGATATCTTGGGAGATGAGGGTGAAGATGTACACTAATGCTCTTGGCAGTGTAAGTGGGCAGGATTCCATCCTTAGGGATAGTCCTTCTTGGACTGACCTGTTATTATTGTTAGCCTCTCTTTTTCCAGAGCACCAAATCGACCACAAAGTCCTAAAACCAGTGGTTGAAAAAGGATTTAATTGATGCCTTTCTTCTCTTTATCTCAATTCAACGGTGAAGAAATCTTGGTTTTAGGCTTTAATCTAGTGGGCTCTGTTCTTGGTACCAGGCCAGTTATCTAAGATCTATGAGGGATGAATTTACTAATTGGACATTGACGAGAACCTGATGAAGAACATAGGCATCCCTGTGAGTCAAGTTTATGAGCAGAATGTGGACCATTGACGCAGCTAACAGTGTGAGTTATTATAGCTGGGACAAGTAACGACCAAAGATTGCAGCCTCGGACACTGTATGAAAAAGCTACCTGAGAGTTCACCAGTAGGCAGCAGCACAGAGAATGTGCTGCTCAGACATGGGGTAGAAGCTCATTAGCACCTTTGTTCTGGATGGAACCCAGGTTTCCATGGATAAGTCTATCCTAGGTACAGAGGCTTCCATCTCCCTCTGCGATGATCTCATCATCTTCCCCTTAGAAGAACTGACTGTGCTTGTTCTCAGGGAGAGTTAATGTACCTTGAGTTTCTTAGTAGTCTGCCAGATAACTAAGGCTCATCTTGTGAGGGTACCAAGATTACTGCTTATTGAAATCTTCCGTCTTTGGGGGAAATGAAACATTTGGAAAAGTCATGATGGATAAGCAGAGATCTCCACTGTGGGTCTTCCTACTGTTAGACATTTCAGAGTATCAGCTATGGAGTTCATTGAATGTCATGGAGTAGGGGAGGTTCCAGCTCTCACCTTTGTGACTGTATGCCTTCTATGCCATAATCTAGTATCCATAATGCAATGGGCATCATACTTGTCTGCTCTGTTGATATGACCCAGAGCTCATTCTTGAGGCTAACACTAAATTGGATCCAGAATAAGAATTAAATGTTGAGGCTACCCATGACTTATAATTTCAGATTACAGGAATCAAGGCATTGACCCGTATCTTCTTGGCAGAACAAATAGGCAGCCATTCACAAGTTATTTCTTTCTGCTCTGTAAATGCTGTTTTTCCATTGAAGAAATATTTGTAGGTTGGTCCAGTCCGCATGCAAAAGACTGAGAAGGATGCCTGTTAGAAGCTATGTGAACAAAAGCTAAGGTCCCCATGGGAGGAGCTGCTGCAAAGGAAGAAGTGCCCTGCTTCAGAGCTGGGTAACTAGAGGTGACTCTCTAGGGTACTGCCTGTGTTCTCTGTGTGCCTGTCAGATTGTGATTAGAAAGCACAGGTCAATGCTATTTCTCTTCTAAGTAGACAATTATTTCTTAAGATCGGCAGTAAAATGATGCTTTGAACATCATTGTAGATTCCCTAGGTATTCAGTGTAAGTCAGAAGAAAGACAGGATTTTGTGTAGTAAGAAAGGAAGAGTAGAACTTGTGATCATGTCTACGACTCTAATGTTTCTTCAGTGCTCACTGTGTGTCTCCTACTGCATGAAGAGTGTCCTCACTGAATTCCATCAATTACGATAAAATTAGAGGCTTTACAAATATCATAAAGCTAGGTTGTAGAGAACAAGAGTCAAATTTTGAAACTGTTGTTTGTTGTTTTTCTTCTCCTCCTCCTCCTCTGCCTCTTCCTCCTCTTTCTCCTTTTTCCCAGTGTAGATCACATCAGGAATAGAAGATTGTTTGATGTAGGAGACAGAATGCTCTTTAAGGTGGTGTTGACATAAAGTCTGGAAATTGGTAAAGTGGACTTACACAGGGAGAACTTCAAAGGTGAGATGATACTTATCTTTTCATTTTTGCAAGTGAGAAAACAAGTCCTGAGACAGTGGGTTGTATATGGTCCTGCAGTTGTCACACTGCCTCTAGAATTTGGGAAGAGACAACATTGGCTTAGTCAAAGTCTCTTTCAGCAGTTTCATGTTCCTAGTCTCTTATCTGAAAAATCCCAATTTCCACAAAGCGTTTCAGGAGTTTTCAAGCCATCCAAAGTCTCATGGGGGCAGGAAGTCAAGACATACCCTCTTGAAAACCAGTTAAGAATGTGGAAGTAGAGATTAGCTAAATTCCTATCAATATCTAATGGGGTATAAGTCCATGTGGTTCTGCTGAGATGTGCACACAGGCAGAAATAAACTAGAGTTGAGCTCATAATTCTCCAGGTGAAAATTTTCTTTAAAGTAGGTTTCTTGATTGTGATGGTTGGTATCATCAAGTAGACAGAATCTAGAATGCCTTGGGAGCCTGGAAGATCTGGGAGATGGGGCCTCTGGTCATGCCTTCTGACGGTTGTCTTGATTGCATTGGTTTAAGTGGGAGATATGCATACTGTGAATGGCATCATTCATTGGATGAGGAGTGGAAATTGTAGATGCAGAAAGCTAGCTAAGGAACATATATACTTTCATTGATCTCTTCTTCTGACTGTGGACATAATGTGACCAACCGGTTGATGTTCCTGCTGCCTTGAATTTCTTGCCACACTGTACTGTACCTTTAACTACGAGTGAAAACCAACTACCCTTCCCTTACATTGCTTTTGCCAGGGTATCATAGCAACTGAAAAAGAAACCAAGACACAGACATAAAGATCTTCATCTGCTTTCTTCATTGTTGGATATGATCAACTCATGAGGAGCTATTTTTCTAGGAATACAAAGCTTCTTCTTTTATGACTGTACTATAAGTGCCTAATTAACATCCATATAAGATCTGTCAACAAATGAGCTACTTCAATATAGACAAATTAAATCAAATTAAAATTCTGATTTATTTGTCCCTGTCACATCTAAAGTGATTGACAGCTACATGTGGATAGTGGCTTTCATTTTAAACAGAGTAAATATAACATATTTTACTAGCCTAGAAATTTCTACTGGGCAGTCTATGCACTGAGTGTAAATATGGCACTACACTCACAAGAGGTAGTACTAGCATTATTGGGTGAAAAATCTCAGCTCTGTCAGCTGCTGAGTGTGGCTAGCTGTCACAATTCTCCAAGGCCAGAGAACAGTAATGGTAGAAATTAAAAAAATATTTAACTGGTCTATTATCTTGGGAAGAGCATATAATTGATCCAATGACCTCAAATCTATCTTCAGGGTACTGACCTGGACTTTAGGTTTGAATATAGACAGAAATGGGATAGAAGTTGGGAGAAGAGGGATGCATAATTAAGCAGGCCTGAACATGGTGCAATCTGGTGATCAGTGCTAAGGTCGTAGTTCTGTTAGTGATCTTGAGAGTATCATTATTACTTGAAGTGATATGCTGGTTCTCTTGAAGAGACTACTGTGTCAAAGTGGCATGTTACTTTTCCAGTGGAGAATTGACCAAATGTCTCTTCATCTCAGATAGGAGTCCGAAGAAAGAGTTCCATACAAGTCCCAGTTTGGTGAGCCAAAGATTTTATTTGGCTTTATTTGTAGGTGTTTGGGGATACCCCAATAGTTGCTTCATTAAAAATATCTACCCCCCTAAATGGGTCATGGTCTTAAAACTAAATAGATGGGGTCTTCCTTCAGATAACCTTTTACCCCTTATATATTCTAACATAATTGATCGGGATTAAATACATCCAGTGGCAAAGGGTTGTCAGGAGGGAATGGCTGGAAACTCAGGTGAGGGTCTACTTCTGTGCGGGAATGTCACCTGGCCCTCTCTTGTTAAGGGTCCCCAGTTAGCATTGCTCTGATTAAGATGCTAATGATTGTGGTGTGTGAAAATACAGCCTTCCACAGTACCCATCCATTCCGTCTCCATGATGTTCCTGAGACTTGGAGGAAGTAGTATTGATTTCTTTGAGTTGTGGCTGAACACTGGCCCACAATGCCACAGTAACAATCTCTTATTTTTCAACACTTTAACCAGTGATGACTCTCCACTATAACTACTGCCAACTGCAAAAGGAAGCTTCCCTGGCCACGGCCAACAATAACAATTATCT
This sequence comes from Rhabdomys pumilio, assembly GCA_030674055.1. Taxonomy (NCBI): domain Eukaryota; kingdom Metazoa; phylum Chordata; class Mammalia; order Rodentia; family Muridae; genus Rhabdomys; species Rhabdomys pumilio. The sequence goes on along the minus strand of JANHMN010000002.1, from coordinate 11,151,061 downwards.
ATGGCATAAACATAAATATGTTGAAAACAACCTGACAGGCATATTATCTCCATTAACAGCAGCTTGTCCATCAGGATCTATGGCTTCCTTAGCCACAGTTTTTGTTTGTTTGTTTGCTTATGTTTTTATGTTGTAGAGCGCTGAATATGGGTACTTCCATTGCAGAGTGGGTGTTAAACCAAATAAAATAAAGCAGTATATTGTACATATGCCACACCATTCTTGTACCATTGGGCACATCTTGTCTGGTATGCTAATCAAGCTAACACATTGGTGATAATTCTTCCTCAGTAAAGAATTGTGTAGGACCTTCCATCAATATGAATGCTAGCTTTTGCTTTACTTCTGATTTGATTTTTCATTCCCCAAATTCGAAAGGTGCAATATCTTCAGTAATAAAGCCTTACCATCTAGGCATGCACTGTAGCCAATAGCAGGAGCAAGAGTCAGAGTTATCTGGGAAGCCACAGGGTCCCCATGGCCAACTCCATTGAGGAGTACTCCTCCAGTACTTAGACAGTTACCCCCAGTTCTGAGATTGTCATTTAGTCCCCTAGGATTTATGGGATTGTGTTTTCCACCCTTGACGGTACATGAGGTCAAATTATTTACTCTTTGTTTCAGCTATTCAGTTTTAAGCTAAGCTATCCTTTCAACTAACTCAGCTCCTATAAGGTAGGCAGACATACATTGGATCTGGATATTCTCTGCCCAACTCTCCACACCAGTGCTTGTGACATAGCCATCTCTGTCATCGTCTATTTTTCAGAGTACTCATATATAACACTGAGTTGGATGAGGTATCCCTTGTGGCTTGCAGGAAAATGCATGCCAAGGATCTATGGCAGTTCACACAGGTGTTGGCCTAGTTGCATCCTTCACTTCCAGGTATAGATACTGTGTAATCTACCTGTCAATCTTGTAAAGAACAGGTAGATTTATGTATTTTCTCTGCCATAGCAACTCTTCTCTGTGGCTCTAATTGAGAACAGCCCTTACACAATTGGACAGCATACAGAATGTCAGAATACTTCACTGGAATGCCAGGAACCTTAGCTATTTTCCAGTCTATGTTGCCTCCCCTGTAGCCAGACATTATTTGAGCCCAGTGAGAAGTTTCCAAAAGTACTTGTGAGCAGATGGCCCATATTTTACTAAGGAACTACTTGGTATCTATGAGGACTCAGTGGTCTCTGGGTTGCCACATGGAAAACTACCCATGGCTCTGATTCCCACTGGAATTGGTTATAGATTTTCTTCCACATCTGTTGTCTTCACAGTGGCCAACTCAGCACTTACCAGACCTCTTTTCCCATTGGGCCACCCATAAAGTCAAGCCTCTGAATACAGCCCAATGCTCAGCACAGATTGTCACAGGCCAAGTCTCATGACGTGCTGCTTCCTAAACTGCTGCTAGCTCACTGCCTACTCTTTCTTCTCTTTTCTCAATCCACATGGTACTGGTGTTCATTTTAAGCGATGCAACTACCCATTCTTGTCTGGAATCCTTGCTGATGCCATCAGTGTCCCAAACATCTACAGGAATGGTTATCACTTCTTCAAGTATCTTGTCTGGTTTGGTTGGTAGCTAAATTCCTGGAGGAGGCCCACTGTCTTGAAAAGACCTTGGTCCCAGCATAATCTGCGTGGAATTAGTGACAGGGCTTAAAGGTCACTTTAAGCCTTTGTTGTGCAATGATGCATGCCACTTTTGCAAAGTTCATTTCAATGTGACCATAGGAAAAGTGTCAGTCAGAATTCCTTCAGCAGAGCTCCTCAGTGAGTAAGTGGTTTTCAGTGTCACTTGGGTGGAACTGGTGGTGAATTTTTCTTTACCTCTTTTAATATTTGTGTGCACCTAGCAGTTGGCATTTTAGAGATGAGTGTGAAGCTTCTGCCCCTTTCCATTATTGAGACCAAAATGCTAATTAACCCCTTTGCTCAGACTGTTTCTGCCCAGGTTGCCCTTTCAGTATCTAGTAAATCCCAACATAAACAGGCACGGGGACATTAGAATGCACAGCTATTTAGCCCATTCTGTAAGGATCTTCCTTTGCTCTAAAGCATCCCGAGCGTTTATGTCCCAATTCCATATGAAGTCAAGTGATACAAAGACTGGCAATTGGAGCAAGGTGAGACATGAGAATCCCAACACCGTGGGAAGACGCCTGTAGCTGTTCTAAATATGCAGGCACAGGTTAGGAGGTGCTCAATAATCTTGCCAGATATCATAGGCATCTTACCTGACATACGACTCCCAAGAATTTTACAGGTCTGCCCTGCCCTCATACTATGGGTGGGACTGACTGTCCATCCTTGTTCTCTAAGGTGTGCATGTACATATTTCAGATGCCTTTGTGAATCTGCAAGACACTCAGATCATTGTTCTGTAAGGAAATCTTTTGCAAAGAGCAGTCAAGGTCTCTGTAGGGCCACATGTGCTGGATTTAATGTAATATGAAAAAAAAATCACCCTGCTTCTGTCAATTGTGTCCTTAGTAAATCACTGGGGACAGAGATAGCTCACTGGATAAAGATGCTGAGAGGTAGTGGATAGTGATGCTTGCTTCCTCACCAAGCCTGATGATTTGCATAAAATTCCCAAAGACCTGCATGGTGGAAGGAAGGAACTGCCTTATGAAAATTGTCTTCTGACTTCCACAGGTGGCATATACATCACCACACAGACACATACATGTGTTAAAAAACAATGGAAAAAAAGAAGCAATATTGTACAACAACGTGCCTTATTTAACACTCTAATTCACAGCCATTCTCCATGAGCTGTTCTATTTCCTCTTGGTTCTGTTGAGGGGGTGCTGTGTTTTCTTCCTTTCTGGAATCATCCAGGCTGGTTTTCCCTGCTAACAGCCTTGAGGCTAAAAGGAAACGGGCCTTATTTTCACCTGCTATAGAAGCTATTGCTTCCAGCTTCTGAAGGCTCTTGTCGAGCACTACCCACTGCCTTTCTATTGGCTTTACTTGACTGCTGAAAAGGCTTTGGTCTGGAGTGTGTGTATGTAGGAGCAGTTATAATTTCAATAATTGGGGAGAAATTTACACAGCTACACAGCTTACTGTAAGGGACTGGGGGTCAGGGGAGATAATTGCTCATCCCTAGGATAAACTTAATCCTGGTCACTTGCATTGCTCTAGCTCCATATTCATCTGCTGATATTCACTGCCCTTGATGTTTCTCGAGGCAACTAGGAACCAAAGGGCATCTGAATCCAGCATTTACCCAAGACCAAATGGCATGCATATGGGTAAGGGAAGAGTGAATCTATAATTCAGTATGAGGCCTCCCCTGTCTTTGCAGAGTTCTTATTTATGTCTATAAATAAAACCTTGACCATTCTGTTAAACAAGCAGCTGGCTCTGTGTTCCCACCCCAAGACTCCTTCTACATCAACAGGATAATTGGGATCACTGTCACCTCTTTTCGAACTCTTATTCCATCTTTAAAGTCTTCCAGAAGCTCACTGTGTTGTCACCACTAGCCAGAGAGGGTTTAGCACACATTTGTCACCAATGGTCCAGATCTGACATCTTATCTGAGCTCTCCGTTCCCCTTTTCTAAGTCCCTCTTGATTGGTCTAGAACTTTATAAGGCAAATTGCATGCAAATATGTTACTGGCATCATCCAGAGCCTCCTCTACCTCAAAGGATCATAAATTGATGTCCTTGTGGCTCATCCGATCACCAACACTTCATGCCAGTCTTGAGGTCCTTGTTTCCTACCTTCCTTCCTAACACTCCGGTAACTTCCTAACCAGTTCTATCTGCATCAGTGAACTGGGCAGCATACACCACTTCTCTCATACTTACCCCCTTTCCTGCCATTTCTGTCTTATTTTCTCCTTCCTCACTGTTCATCTATTTTCATAGCTCTAAGGTTTTGGATCACAGGACGAGCTACTCAGGGATGATCTAATTGCACTCTTTCCCTTATATCCCTCCATCATAAAACAAGACAAAGCAAAGAAAGCAAGCCAGCAAATCAATCTCAGATTCTCATTTATCCAATCTATCCACCAAATGAGAAACTAACACAGAAGATGTCACCTGTGTGTCTTTTTTCCTCATATGGGTAAATTATTTCTGGGCAGACATCTGAGTCCTAGATGCATATCTTTTCACCAATAGTATTGTAAAGCAACTGCTGATTCTTCCTTATAATTTCTACCCTCATCTTTTTGAGTGTCTGCAGTATATTCTCTGGTGGGTCAGCCATTCTCAGTGTATCCTTATACTCTGTTGGTAGGCCATATTCATCAAAGAACATGTCATTTCATAGCATACAGAGAAGGATAGCCACATAGCAATTGCTTCTGAGGACACACAATCCGTGGTATGATCACACAATCCTTAGTAAGCATGGCTTCGGTTGCAAAACTTATCACCCACAACAGACACAAGAAAACTACTCATTTCAAACTTAGCTTTCGTTCTTTTATGTTCCTGCTCAGAAGCCAAGTGTTCCACTACATTTCCTGGAAAGAAGTGAAAAAAAAATGTCTTTCCAACACAGACAGGGTACCAACGGTAGGCTGAAGAGATTATTCAACTCAAGTCTAGTTTAGTCAAATGATGGGTTTATTTGGTTTCATTATAAGACCATGACTGAGGAATTCCTTACAGGAGTGTAGGTGACCCCGTACAGTTGCATTAGCAGTAGTCTCATCCCAGTATGTGTGATGAATTCTCTAGTGAAAAGATTGAGTTATCTCCTTTATGAATCCTCCACCCCTTGTACACTTTAGCACCTACTGAGACCACATACAACTTGATGGGATTCCATATACCTTTGTGTGTGTAGGGGTCCATAGAGAGAGAGGACTAGTATCTTGGGTGAGCAGCAAGTGGCCCTTTCCACTCTATTCATAACAGGCCTGGTTGTGTAAAGGAGCTTTTTGGGTAATCACAATTTCTCTGATTAAGAAGACAATGGGCTTGTTATTCTCAGAGGAAAATATTCAACAGTTTAGCATTGTTATCACAGAACTTGCCCTCATCAGATTTATCCTTGGAATCCAAGATGCCTTTGGTCATTGTGCCTTCATCCTTAGAGATGAATGGATTAGATGTCATGCCCTTTGATGAATATGGCTTGCCAATAAATTGGGAGGAAATATCGAGAATGGCTGGCTTGCCAGAGTATATACTGTAGTCACTCAAAGTAATTCATGTGCCTATATGCACAAGTAAGCAGATGACCTGAACTGGAGGACACAGAAACAAAGCTAAAGCAGGAGTACACTTCATCTTACATGTAGCTGCCTTATCCACCTGAGTGAGGGGGTCAGTGATTTTGCGATTTTGCTTTTGTTCTTTCTTTCTTTTTTTTCCCTTTTAAAAATATCTATGGTGGTTTTTGAGAACCTGATATGAGCCTATTAACTCAACCTTGAACTGTTGAAAGAGCTTTCTAGAGAAAGCAGAAACTAAGATGACAAGAAAAAAACAATTGAACATTGGACAAGTAAGTTACAGGGTGAACTAGGAACTGGGGTAAGGACCTGCAATGAATATTCTAGATTGACAGTATTGCTGGCCTTATAGAATTTAAACTTGATTTATTACTGTGAAGGGTAAAGGGCACAAGGGGATGAGATGCACAATAGATGGGTTGGTGAGGTAAGGAAGAGCCTTGATAGTCATTATGAGTTTAGGTTTTTTATGGACATGGACAGGAACTACTGAAAGAATCTCTTAAGAGATTCCTCCAGGGAGACTTGGTCAACAAGAGAGATTACTCTTGAAACTGATAATACAGAAGATGGAAGGAAGTACTTGGGACCAGGACTGAGATGCAGTAGAGTTCAAAGGATTGTGGTATCTCCAAACAGAATAGTTCATGGAGTAAGAAGGGAGCAATGGTTCTAGAGAGACAGCAATTTTAATAGCCATGTTATGATGCACTGGGCATTATAGGAGGCAAGGAGAAGGGAAAAAAAAAACCAACTGTGGTGACTCCTAAGGGTTTGGATTATATGACTGTGTAGAAGATGAATCAATAGCCAAGATCCTTAAAAATGATGAATTAAGGAGCTGAGGAGATGGCTTAGTGGTTAAGAGCACACAAGCCTCTTCCAGAGGTTTGGAGTTTGGTTCCTAAAAGCTATGCTGGACAGCACACAACAGCCTGTAACTCCAGTGCTATGGAATACAATGACCTGCTTGACTTCTGTGGGGAGAGATCTGTATTTCTGTACAGAGAGATAAATAGATAGATAGATAGATAGATAGATAGATAGATAGATAGATAGATAGATAGAGAAGGTGAATGCTGTAGTCTGTCTTGGACAAGGACATGTTGAATTTGGGTATGTTGGGACTCCTAGTTGGAGGTAGATAGAAATACATCTAGTGATTGAAAGAGAAAATTGGGCCAGTGATATAATACAAGCTTTGGTGTTGGTTGAAAGATGTTCTCAAGCTGGGCAGTGGTGGCGCATGCTTTTAATCCCAGCACTTGAAAGACAGAGACAGGTGGATTTCTGAGTTCGAGGCCGGCCTGGTTTACAGAGTGAGTTCCAGGACAGCCAGGGCTACACAGAGAAACCCTGTCTCAAACAACAGCAACAGCAACAGCAACAGCAGCAGCAGCAGCAGCAGCAGCAGCAGCAGCAGCAGCAGCAGCAGCAGCAGCAGCAGCAGCA
>JANHMN010000002.1:11131867-11144388 GCA_030674055.1 Rhabdomys pumilio | reverse complement strand
CAGCAGCAGCAGCAGCAGCAGCAGCAGCAGCAGCAGCAGCAGCAGCAACAGCAGCAGCAACAGCAACAACAAAACAAAAAAGAAAGGAAGAAAGAAAGAAAGAAAGAAAGAAAGAAAGAAAGATGTTGTCCCTGAAAGTAGAATGTAGACTGAAAAAAGGTGGTTGCAACCTTGACGAATAGCAACATTTTGGAACAGATCAGAAAGATAACTAACAGCAAAGTGGTAGTTAAGTGCATGTTAGTGACTGACAGCAAATTTGAACTGTCAATTTGATGCAGCTGGAATTACCAGGAAAGTCTCAGTAAGTGATTGCCAAGATTAGGCTTGTTTGTGGGAGACTGTCTCGGTTCCATTCATTGATTTGAGAAGACCCAGTCCAAACGTGAGCACTACCAGTCTCTAGGTTTGGATCCTGGACTGAAAAAAAAAAGGGGGTAAGGTGGGATCAATGTAAGCGCACACACATTCATTTTCTCTCTGCTTTTGATTGTGGATATAAAGTGGTTTCATGTTTCTGCCTTGACTTCTCTGCAATGATGGACTATCACCTGGAATTATAGGCTGAGTAAACCCTTTCCCTCTTCAAGTGGCTTTCAGCAGGGCATTTTATCACAGTGACAGCAATGAAGTGGGGACGGTACACTTAATGTTTCTCAAGAGCTGTGGTTGTGCATTTTAGCTTATCAAAAAAAAAATCACTACTCTAGAAGTGATTCATACTCTGAAAATCCAAATTGTGATGAATTGGGCCTGCTTTTCTTGTACAGTAAATCTAAGAAATGTCCACAAAGAGCCCGATAAAGAGTTTCTTAGCCTTATTACCATGAGTAATTCATTTAAAATATACTCCCATAAATCTTTCCTTGTTGACATCAGAAAGTAGTACAGGATTTGAAAAACATTATTTTTCAGTGTGAAGAGGTGACCATTGGTTAATTTAAAGTAGAATGAACTTGATAAAGGAATCACTAGCCTGATTATGCCAGAGGATTAGAACCAGACGACTATGACTATAAAAGCACACCCAAGCAACATTCTCAGAATTAGAAATAATGATGATTCTCCTGACCCTCTGGACTTCTCTCCTGTCTCTTCCCATACTTGAGCCTCCTCCTCTTCTCTCCCTCCTAGGACTCTCTCTCCCTTCATCTCCTGTGATTATTTTGTTCCCCCTTCTAAGTAGGATTGAAGCATCCACACTTTGGTTTTCCTTCTTGCTAAGCTTCCTATGGTCTGTGGGTTGTATTGTGGGTATTCTGAGCTTTTGATCTAATATTCACTTATCAGTGAGTACACACCATGTATGTCCTTTTGGGTCTGGGATACCTTACTCAGGATGATGTTTTCTAGTTCCATCCATTTGCCTACAAAATTCATGAAGTCATCATTTTTAATAGCAGCGTAGGGGGATGCTAGAGGAGTGAGGAGGGAATGGGTGGGTGGGCGGGAGAGCACCCTCTTTAAATGGAAAAGGGGAGGGAGGATTCTATGGTGGGCTTATGGAGGGAAGACCTGTAAAGGAGGCATTTGTAATGTAAATAAGTAAAATGATCAATTAATAAAAAAACGATGATATTAGAATTTACTTAGTACCTGTTAGACAGGATATTTGATTTTAGTCTTTGTAGCATATGTGTTAATCAAGAGCATTGTCTACACTCTAAAGTGTTCTATAACATTATTTTTAAAGTACAGTTAGCTCTATGATAAATGGAGGAAGCTAGCTTACATGTACATGTTACATAGAAATATATTAATTAGTTTTAAAATTTTTTCACACACGCACTTGTGTATGTATGTTAGTCTATATGTATCTTTGTGTACCATTTGCATGTGTATTGCCATTGGAGGCCAGAAGAGGGTATTTAACCTCCTAGAATTGGAGTTATAGATTGTCTTAGTCAGAGTTTTTATTCCTGCACAAACGTCATGACCAAGAAACAAGCTGGGGAGGAAAGGATTTATTCAGCACACACTTCCACCTTGCTGTTCATCACCAAAGGAAGTCCATACTGGAATTCAAGCAGGTCAGAAAGCAGGAGCTGACACAGTGGCCTTGGAGGGATATTACTTACTGGCTTGATTCCCCTGGCTTGCTCAGCTTGCTTTCTTATAGAACCCAGGACTACCAGCCCAGGGATGGTACCACCCATAATGGGCCCTCCCACCCCTGGATCACTAATTGAGAAAATGCCTTACAGTTGGATCTCACGGAGACATTTCCTCAAGGGAGGTTCCTTTCTCTTGATAACTCCAGCTTATGTCAAATTGACACACAAAACCAGCCAGTGCATAGATAGTTGTGATTTGCCATGGGAGTGGGTACTGGGAACCAAACCTGGGTCCTCTGGCTGAGCATCCAGTACTAACTGCTGAGAAAATTTTACAGCCCTTCCCTCTCATATATTTTTAACTAAGGCAACCTTCAGGTTCTGGATCTCAGCTGATAAACTTGTGTGTGAACTTTATAATGTAGATAATTTCATGTCTTGTTTATGACAATTCTGAGGTTTAGTATCATCAGCAATAATGTATAAACGCTGTATCAAAGCTCTGACAAGTTAGATAAATCATCCTGGATTGCACAGCCCAGAGGGAGTTGAATCAGCTTCCAATTTAGATGACTGACTCAAGAACCTTTCTTTATCTACTGTGTTTTCCTGGCTCCCAGTTTCCTATCGTTATAAATTGTCAACGACTTTATTGATAGTGAAGAAAGTTAAAGAAATCCAAGGCTGGCTAGCAGTCGGCAATGATCTCATTCTCCTATTGCTACTTGACAAAACTAGAGCCCTACCTCTGTGGGTTCAAGTTTAAGAAGGTTATTTGATGATCAGAACTGATAGTATCCTAACCGTTTTACATACTCATTGAAACACATCTGGAAATATGGAAATAATAGAAAACATCCCATCTTTTTGTCCCAACATTATCCTAACAAGGGAACTATACCTCAGAATTGTAGCCTAGAGTGTTATCAGAAGACAAATCACAATGTATTAAGATGATTTATAATTTTTCACCCAAATAAACGCCCTTGGCTAATATCTATGGTATCCACACAAATAACTCTGACAAGCTGAGTTTCTAATACAATTAAACAATTGCTATATATTATCCTACTGCCTCTTAGAAACTCAGTGCCTACTGGGGCTACTGCTCCAGAAAGTAGCAAGACCAGCAGTTTTTGTACTTTTATCAATTCAGTAAGTGCGAATCACATCATTTTTAAATGAAAATTTGGTCACGACATTGAAAGGCTGGATCACATTCCTCTTTCGAATTGTCCATGTCTTAATCCCCCAAATCTAATAAAATATTGTGTTATACTACTGATAAATTTTTGCAGATTTGATTAAAGTTTGAATTTTGAGGCGGAGATAAATTTGGGTAGACCAAAGAACTTAGAGGAGGATGGCAAGAACACAAGAGTTATTGAGATGGAAGAATTGAAGCCCAGTGCAGGGGAGCGGCCATAAACCAAAGAATGGAGGAGCATCCTCATGAAACTGAAGAGAATGAGCAATGGTTATGTGGGATGGGAGGTTGGTGGAGGGGAAACTGGGAAGCGGAATATCATTGAGATGTAAATGAATGGAATGATTAATTAAAAGAAAAAGAGCTTCTAGCAGAATCACACTCTAGTGGATTCCTCTCCAACTTCTGATGGTGAATTTATGTTATTTTCATTCAGCGTCCTTGTGCTTGTGGTAATTTGTACAATATGCCTTGTATCTTATTCTTCTATTCTGTTCCCCCTGTTTTGTCACCTAGCTCACTCTTCACAAGACCAGGGTAATTTAATACTGAGTTTTAAAAACATCCTTCCAAATTAAGGGTGTTAACCATTCTTTGTTTGTTTGTTTGTTTGTTTGTTTGTTTTTTTGGTTTTTTGAGACAGGGTTTATCTGAGTAGCCCTGACTGTCCTGGAACTCACTCTGTAGACCAGGCTGGCCTCGAACTCAGAAATCCGCCTGCCTCTGCCTCTCAAGTGCTGGGACTAAAGGCGTGCGCCACCACTGCCCGGCTGGTGTTAACCATTCTTGAGCTATGTGCTGCTAGTGTTTCCTATCATTGTTTGCTATAATTTTGTTTTCAATGTTTTGGTATTTTAAAAAAGAATTGCTTATGATAAAGCAATGAAGGCCAGTGAGCACCATGTCAGAATGTGCTGGACTTGCGTGTTAGTTAATTCTGTGTTTAGACAGATGGTTTTATAGCTTCTCTTAATTTTAACTTTAGTAATAAATCTAGAAAACGATAAAGTCATTCATAAAAATAATTATCATGCTTTGATGGAATAATACATGCGAAGGACTCTCACCTTGTCTTCTGTAGAGTAAGTTACCAATGTGCATTAGATATTTGTTACATATTCTTTCTATCTGCTTTTATGGCTCCCTCCTTAGTTAATGGACTTGGTAAGAGATTTCATCCATGCGGTCTCTCAATTGTATTTGGTAATAGCTTGATTTTCTTCTTGTCTTTATCAAATTATTTTTTTTCTGCCACTAATTACCACTATTTTCTTATGTCTCAAACATTAGGGTTCCAGCACAGGTGACTCTCATCTTTGCTCAGATTGTTAGAGACTTGGATGACCTCATCTAAGAAGGAGGCATGGTTGCAGAGGGCACCCATGTCCTCTTAATGTTATGGATATGGAAGATCAAGGCAAAAAACGGTTTTCTCATTGGTTTCTGAGTTGTATTTCCAGAACATCATTTCCACTTCTATCTGAGTAATGGCAGGCAATGAAACTACCAATCAGTTGCAGGCTTATGTAATAGCTGGCTTCAAAAAGTGGTACATATGTAAAATGGAACTTGATTCTAAGCTTTTTTTTTTTTTCAAAATAGAACTTTCTAGAAGTCCAACATCTGTTAAAAGAACACAGTGTTGTAGGCGATATGTATCCAGAAGCCATTTGTACAACCTGAGAATATCTTTTGTTCTCACGCTTTCCCCAGTGGGTTTGCCTTTGGAAATCATGGATAGAAATGTTTCTTCAAAATTCTCCAAGTACACTGGGTTTTCCTTTCTTTGATTTTGGGTGCACATCAATTTGGCACTATTGGAAATCAGAACTTCAGTCCAAATTGTTTTATCCACTCTATCAGCAGATTTCTAAGGACGTCATCCCATGCAATGCCAATTGGTTCACAAGATAGCTGGCCATTGTACTTAGAGACTGAATGACCCAATTATTTGCTCTGAGTTCAAAGGTGTTCTTTTCTCTTGTGTCTTCTTCTGTCAAGTACCAAACAATAGCAAAGGAACTAACAAATTGGTTTTTTTTTTTTTTTTTTTTTTGTTCCTAAGAGTAAGCTCCTTCACACCTGCTGGCCCCTGACTTAAAACGATAGCAGTTACTGCATGAAGAATGTAACTTCAGGCTGGTGGGATAGGATAGGTCAGTTGGTAAAATGCTTGATTTGCCAGTAGGAGTTGTCCTCCTGCTTGTTCTGCAGAAACCAGTAAAAGGAGCTGGGTATGTTGGTCCATGCCTAATCTCAGCACTATTCATCTGCACATCTACTCAGGTGCTTAGTGTATACCTGGTGATCCATGCAAACTAAGCTAGCATGCTGTTCCATCTCCAAGCTTTCCTCTAGCCCAGAACTCCAGCTGCCTACCCCCTCCTTTCTTCTGGTTTCCAGATAAGACAAGCTTTCCCATCCCACCCCACCCCACTCTCTTGTGGAATTGTTGTCTTCCCAACTAGGCAAACTCGGCAGGTTCAGAATGGATCCCTCAGGGTTCAAATCTATTTCCAAAATTTTCTTTGAAGATCAGTCAATGTCTTTGTATGAATGGAATTATTTGCTTTTCTCCATTATGCTTATTGATTTAATTATGAAAACTGACATCAGTATTATTTCTGTTTTCTGGTTCTGTTGGAGACAGGGATTGTGATATGCTGTGTTTCTCTGTTCCTTGAACTGCATGTTTTCTGGCAGATGTGTGAGAAGTGGACTTAACCACACAATACTGCTTTGGGGTCATTATTTTACTGAGAGATATAATGTGAGACAGATTTCTCATTTCTTATTGTTAAACTAGAGCACTTTGCTATGGTCTTGTTAATCTTATAGGGATTACTATCTGAACTAAATTAGTTAGTCCCACAACCTAGCTGATATATCAACCTACACAGTTTGTTTATTTAATGGTAAGAAGTAAGACAAACCAGTTCTGAAGATGCAGGCATTTTCTTCTGTAGTCTTCCAAACATTCTTACTTGAGTAGCTGCAGAGGTTATTACAAGTGTTTGGATTCTAAGATCCCCAAACTAACAACCTACAAAGAAAGTGTTAATTTTGGGTTTTGAGTTTTAGAATACCTCTCAACTCACAAGCATGCACACATGTGCATGCACACGTGCACATACTCACACACTTTCTCAACTCTCTTACGTACACACTCGCACACACACACTTATACACACATACTCATGCATGTGTATAAACATTCATGTGTGTGAGCAGGCACATAAATACACATATGTACATACATGTGCACACACAAACATAAACACACACACCTGCATGCACACAGTTTGTTAAAGCATGTGTAAGATTCCTTGTTACTTGTCATCCAACACTCAGAGCTGGCATAATGTGACCAAAGATCCTAATTATCCATTCGTGGGACCAACATTGTCTCAGTCCTTGAGAAAAATTCTGTATTTCTTGCTATGTGCCCTCAAAGTAAAAGAAATTATATATAAATGTCATGTTGTTCTCTTAGTTGCAGCATTCTTGACTGAGATGGATGCTGCTTCAGCACTCAAGGAAAATCAAGATTGTGGAAGGGTTTAATTTATAGGAGGAAGAAATTAGCTTGTCAGATAATATGATACATTACTGAGTAGTGTGCGTATACAAGATTATTGCAAGCTTACATATCATTCTCTCATAACACCAAGCCCTTATTTTCTTGTTTCTTTTTGTTTTGACTCCAAAGGAGTTATGATTTACATTATGATTCCAAAGGAATTCATAAATCAGTGAAGAATTTGCAAGCTGAGAAATATTTTATATTAAACAGTCTATCTTACTGGTAAACTTGTATATATGGAAAGATGTATAATATCTGACAGTGATTCGTCCCAAGAACTGGATACATTCCAAGCACTGAAAGTGAACATAAGTAGGTATTAATTTCTTACTTGATTTTTAAAGAGTGTCTTGCTTTGAAGGCCAGGATGGCCTCTATCTTCCTTGTAGCAATCCTCCTGCCTCAGTTTCCTGACTACTAGAATTACATATCTTTATCCCCAAGTCTTATTCAACTATTTAATATTTTAACCAGTAATTTTGAATCATAAGGATAAAACTACTGTTAAAAAACTATTTGTTTGTTTCTTATACTTAATTCTCTTTTAAAAGTGAGAACATCCCTAAATTTGTTTAAATTGAATGTGGTTTTATTGTATGCTTTAATTCTTCAGTTCTTGTTTTGTCCTATATATTTGACCAGTTTTGTCTCATAATCACCATCATATCATACAATTCTTTAAAAACTTTTATTCTTTGAGAATGTCATATGATGTGCTTTGATTTCCATCCCGATCCTCTCAGATCCACCCTCACATCCCACCAACTCAACATTACATTTTTTTTCTTTGTTAAAGCCATCAGTTCAGATTTGAGCTGTTCATATATCCGTGAATGTCTGGTCTTCCATTGGAATGAAGTTGACATATTAGGGGCTATACTGTCTTACAGAAGACCGACCCTCCTTTCCCCAGTGACTATCAGGGCAATAGATTCTTTGCTAGGAGTAGGATATAAAGATCACACAGCCCTTTGTTCTCTTGAGTTTGGCTTAAACTCGCATGGATTTGTGCTTACTGTCATAACTTCTGGAAATTCATACTCGCAGTTTAGAAAACACAGTCTCCTTGTAGAAATCTACCAGCTCTGAGGCTTACAGTCTTTCTTCTTCCTGTTCTGTAGTGATTCCTGAACCTAGCGAGAAAGGAGTGTGGTGTAGATGTCCCAATAGTGGTCTGAGTATTTAGTCATTTTGAAAGCCTGTTAGACGAAGTTAGGACAAACAAAGTTTCATTTGTATCATTACTCCAGGCCCAACAAATACCAGGAGCTATCTTACTTGATAAATTACTCTTGAGATTTTTATTTTGTAATTCAAACTATTTCTTATGAATTAGAAAGAAGTCTTGTTATTTCTTCTTAAGCTTAGCATACATATTAACAAAACCATGGTGAATAATGTTCAATATCCTTTCTGAAGAAAATCTTACTATGATTTTTCTTGGAAATGTGGGTCTCAGCAGTGTCTTCTATCCTGACTGATTGTGTTTGTTGTCTCCAGTTTTCAGTTGCAATACACAAAGATAGTTCTCTGTTTGTGATTAGAAATAGTTCTAGACTCAAATTTTATTTGATTTGTGCACTTGTGACTGTGTAGAGTATGCAGTCATAGCTGGCTTTGATATCTTGAATTATTTTCCTAGCAGACTCTGCCACACTGGCAGAAAGGTAAGTTGGCTATCTATAAAACACAAAGCTACTGATTCCAAATTACTACCTACCTCATAGACATGCTGTTATGGCTTAATGAAAAAAAATACTTAATGCTTCTTGGCAGTCAGGGGCTGGGAGAAACACTCTCTGTAAACAGAAAATCATTATCAAAATGTTTTTTTTTTCATTAGACCTTTGGATTCCCTTGTAAAAGTTCAGGCTACCTAATGGATGGGGATTTATAGATAACCATTTATAAAAGCACATCCAGGCACACTCAAACATTAAACAAACACAGATGCGCAAGTGAGATTATGAAATTGCTCAAAAATGGTACAGTCTGTATCTGGAAATGGATGGGATTGATAGAATTTTCATAACCCTAATTATTCTCACTCTGAACCATACATCGAAGACTTAAACTGCCTAGGCTGGCCAGCAGTGAAGTGGTCCCTTTTATAAAGGTCCCAACGGTGCTCCAAAGGAAGGGGAAAAATTAGGAACAGATTTCATGAAACCTGGCCTGCATTTTTCTTTAGGCTCCTGAGAGTTTTCATCCTTTGCAATACTGGAGACTAAACATAGGATATCATGCAATCGAGGTAAGTCCTTTCCTCCAGCCATACCTTAGATATAAATGTTTCCAGACTTTATGTAGATTGAGGTAGATATCATACCACATTTCTAATAAACCTGGAGCCAGTGTCTCATGAGACCATCATAAAATCTGTTATTATTTCTTAAAGACTTCAGGAATTTCTCTAAGAAACAGGTTTCAAGAGCTACCTAGAGTTTTCCCTAGATATGAGCACACTCTTGCAAAGGATAACCCTTATAGCTTAGAGCAGAGGGCCTTGATTAAGGCGGTTGCCTTCTTGGCTTTTACCACTTCCTTCTTCATCCATCCCACAGATGACACAAACTAGAGGAGGCTCTAACGATGACAAGGAAACATTTTGATTTGGATTATCAACACTGGTGGCCTCTTCTCCCAAACTCACTAAATTGCTTCCCAGCCTTCTGCCTGACTCTCACACTAACCATCTTCTGTTACCATTTGGCAAACGCTTTCTACCCTAATGTTCCTGTCTTGCACAATGGAAATGGTACCCATAAGGTCTCAATCAAAGTGTCATGTGAATTATTTTACATTTCATGAGGAAGATAAAAATAAACTGGATGGGATTGGAAAAACCATTTCATGTCATCCACCTCGAACCGTCTCCATGTGTAGTCATTCCAGCATGGTTTGATCCACTCACTAACCTATCCTTGCATCCTCTTCTTCACAATGACTCAGCCCCCCCTCCCCCCATTGCCCAATCCTTGTTACGACTTGGGAGGTTGTTGTGGTTGCTTTGTTTTTAATATCTTGCCCAATCTTTCCATTTTTAGTTCCAGACTATTGCTTTTAACCACTTTCAACTATCCCATTCTTCACAGAATGACATGGTACTATATACAATTGAACTCAACTATTTTTTTTTTCCACTCTAATTTCAGATTGGCTGCATCATACTCACGCTCTCAACAAAAATTTCAAGTGGGCTATTATACCAATCCCTTTTACTCTTCTTAAGGGTTCATTGCTAAGGGCTCCACGACTTTTATTGTATTGATTTTTTTTGTTGTTGTTTAAATAAACAGTCCTGTGATGTAGGTGACATTGAAACTTTGGTAGATGAGGAAGACAATTTAGTTAGCTCTTCAAGGTCCAAATAATAATTGATGCTGACCACTTCACTGTGCCCTTTGTAAAAACAAAATTATAAATCTCATTAGCTGAACTATGTGTAAGTGACTTGAATGTAATCTTGGCCAATTCTAAGAACCACTTCTGCTTATTGTACACTGCTATTGTTCTTTGGTGCCGTCTTATACATAATTTTTTAATACCCACAGTAAATCCCCACACTATTACTTTTGATTTCTATTTTGTATTCTAAACACAGTTCCTTAAATTACTGTTAACTATTACCAGTTTTGATTTTTACTATTTTAACCTGTAGATTACTACCATTCCAACCTACTACTAACGTCCAGTTTGCTTAAGTGATGCAAAAACCTGGACTTTTCCATCTCCGTGTCTGCCTTCATCTGTTGAGGAAGTACACTATTGGGAAATGTCTACACATATGCACTGTATCACCTTTTCCCTAGGTGCTGTGCAGCCAAAAGAGCATTCAGAATACAAGGTCCATTGGAACTTTAGAAATTTATTCAGATAAAGGAATGTGAGTTATTCTGAATTCTTAAAACTTTTTGCCTTTTAAAATGTTTCAACAATTGGGTAACCTTTATCAATGTGGTTAAGAGTATAGTTGGCATCAGCTTGGGTTGCTATTTTAAGCCTTTTAAAGAGTTTTACATAATTGTCATTATTCTTATCTTGGTAGTTCTTTATCAAATATACCTTTTAAGTGTTTGAGTTGGTTCTGAGTGGTTATCTATTTAGCCAGCATGCTTTAGCTACACCTTTTTCTCTTTTTCCCACACTCTTCTCATCCTCATTCTCCTCCTCTTCTTAAACTTCTATTCTCCCTCCTATTCCTCTTCCTTTCCATCCTCTCTTTCTTTTCATTTTCTTCCTGTTTCTTTGCTCTCTCTTTCTCTTCTCTTTCCTCCTGAAACTATGATTGCAAATCACCCCCGTCCAGTATCTCCCCTTTGAAACTATACCATAACACTCTGATATTTTGCTTCTCTGAATGGTCACAACAGAACCAAATGATTCAGTTTTTTTCCTAATGATGTTTTGTATCAGTTCAACCCTGTAGAGTAGCTGAATGTAATGGAACAGTGACTACTTATTGAAGAAGTATGCGCTTATGATTTTGAGTATTTTCTTTTTCTATACAAGCCCAAGTTTTATCCAGTAGCTTTGTGAACCACCTACTTACCTAAGTCTAAGCTGATGTTCATATAATATCCAAGAAAATCAAAACCTAATTCTGAAAGTACAATCAGGATTTCAAAATAAGGCTTCTATCTTCACCTCTGGACTTAGTTTTTCTTGATTCATAACATTTTTTTCTCAAATATATATGTTCTGTTCAGTCAGCATATTCATAAGTCACTAGAAAATGGCCACGAGTGTTGAAATGTCCAAAATACTCATTTCTGTTGTCTTGAGTTTATTTTTATGAAATTATGTTAACATAGGTACAGGCAGAGTTTTGTAGTGGCGATCCTGTGCTCAAATTCATATTCTTTCAAATTGTTGATCAACATGGAACTTTAAAACTAAATGAATCGATCTGCAAGTTATTAGCCTCTCAAAGTGGGGGAACTTCCACTACATGGACTTTTATATTATTCCTGATTTTATACTATTGTTTTGTGTAAGAGATCTAGACATCAAAGTAAGACTTGAAGTAGAATGTCCCAACTGAACTCACAGAAATGGTGGAGGAGGGTATGGGGAAGGGGAAGGGGAAGGGGAAGGGGAAGGGGAAGGGGACGGGAAGGGAGAGAATAAGAGAATATGGTGAATTCTAGGTCTGCCTTTTCTCACGAGGATCCATGTGTTAAGAGCAAGGTTCCCAATAATAGGAACATGCTTAAAACTTTAAGATGTGGACCTGGCAGGAGATACATGTGTCACTAAGCATGTGTCCTCAAAGGGGACCGTGGATTCCACTTCTCATTTTCTTTCTTGCTTGCATATTTTTAGACACAAAGAGAGCAAGAGAGTTCCCTGGTTTGTTCCATCAAATGTTCCTGTCATGATGTGTTGCTGTGGGAAGATAAACTGACTGTGGTCTCGAGTCTCTGAAATCATGGAACCAAATAGACCCTGTTATTAGAAGTTGATATCTAAGTGGTTGACTATAGTAGTAATAGCTGATAAAAGAGTTATCATTAAAAGTTAAGTGATGTGTTTATCCAGTGCCAAACATTCAATGCTGAAAATATACATGCAAGGATATAAACTTTACATTCAGGCTATACTTAGAAATATATCTATATCTATATATCTATATCTATATATCTATATCTATATATCTATATATCTATATATCTAT
>JANHMN010000002.1:11112927-11125119 GCA_030674055.1 Rhabdomys pumilio | reverse complement strand
TATCTATCTATCTATCTATCTATCTATCTATCTATCTATCTATCTATCTATCTTTTATAGAATGTGAGACCAGACTAGGTACATAGCAGCTACAAAATCCATGTCTTGGATTTAATCAAATTAATTAATTGAGTCTAAATAGTAATGTTGAGTAAGTGAATCAAAACTCTAGTCAATTCACCATGCTTGGTTAGACTTAGCAGTGTTGCGAAGCACTTTGAAATTGTTTTGATCATATGATGAAAGTGAAACATAATTTTTTTTTTTTTTTTTTTTAGCAGACTTTGTTTTGCAATCTGAATTCCTTTTGGACTTTGCTTTGCAAAAGGTTGAAATGAAAGGCATGGCAATGATTCAGCCTGTTAAGAAGGTTAACAATTAGTCATAACTTTAATAGATGAGACAAATACACCATCTCTACCTTTTAAAAACAACAGCACTTTTGATTAGATTTTAATCATAAAGGTCAAACATAGTATAAATTTGAAAGAGCAGAATAGTCTGTGTTGGCAAAACAGCTTCACCTCAGACATGCTAAGTTGACCTGATTAACTCACACAGATGGTGACAGGCTTCTGTGCCTTCAGTGACCATGTGCTGATTCTGTGGTTCTCACTGACAAATATATCCAAGTTGGATCTCAGCACTCTGACTTATGGTACTTCCATTTCTATACCACTTTAATGTTTTATGATATAGCCATCCCTTGTTTCCCCGCATAGTGCACAATAAAGCAATCCTGCAACCCTGCTACTTCTTCACTATTCTGCTTCTCATTTTAGACTTCGCATCATAGTCAACCCATTAGTTCTTCAAGTTCTAATTTGGGGTAACAAATGTTGACTCTTTAGAGGACAGTTGCTGCTCTGGTGCCCTAATCCCGAGTAACAAGTTACTGCAATACCTTGTGACATAAAGGGAATATTTTTTTGTGTGTGTCACTTTGTGAGGGCGGAATTGGATCAGCCCCCATTTGGGACTGATGTTTGGTGTGACATGATATTCACAGCTGTGCTAGAAACAGTTCTTATGGCTTCTGAGATGGCTTACCTGGAAATTTCCTGTGTGCTGTTGGCTTCTTCCTTAGGTTAGTGCAACACACTTGATAGGGTTGATTTGCAATATTCCTTCTTTATCCACACAGTTGGAGCTTGTGGTGGATGGAGGGTAAGGCTGGATAGATATTCCTCGTCTTCTTTTTCCCCTCCTCTTTTCCTCCTCATCCCCTTTCTCTCCCTCTCTCCTCCTCTCCCCCTTCCATGTCCCTGCACCTGCTCTCCTCTTTTCTTCTTTCCCTGCCCTCCCTTTTATTGTTTTCTTCTCCTTGCTGTCCTCTCTCCTGCTCTTGTTGCTCTCTCATGGCCTCCCCATGTCTCCCCCACTCCCCTGAATATGGCTGTCACACACTCATATCTTGAGCTTTTGCACAATATAATTAACTGAACTTCTTAGCTGATGGCTAGAACTTCCTCTGGTGGAATTTTGCAATTTGCAATACAATTTGCAATATGAATGCATGTCTATAACAGAACCCATGGTGTCCTTATCCTCAGGGAATCACCCTTGGCTTTCAATATTTTATGTTCTAGCTTCCTGTAGATTCCCACACCATTTTTTCTGAGCACCATATACCATGGGCTCAGTACAATTGCAGTTATTTGCCTTTGGATTTTTGTGGATCCTAATAGTGAGATTTTTCAATCATGTTTGTAGAATGGATAATGTCAGCAGTTGATCACGTTCATGCTAGAATGTTCCAAAGTCTACTCAAGCCTAGCCATATGTCCTCTAATTCTCAAGTTCAGTGGTTTTCTGATGAAGTAGGGAATGAAACCAATTAGGATTCATTTGGGCTATAAACTCATTAACAGACGTGAAAAATTTATTGCATAGCACCCCTTTTTTATTGAGTGAAATATATATTTTTCATATTATTTCTCTTGATGGTTTGATTCACTCTATCACACCGTTAGAACTAGGAAAACATTTGAGCTGGAAAAATTTTGTCTTTTATTTGTTTATACTTCGCATCAAAGATGTTTTTCATTCCTAAGATATTGTGCTTTTTCAGTTTGTGGGGCCCTTAAGAACAGCAGCCCTCAATCCATCTCAGAGTTCTGTGGGAGAGACTATATTCATATGCCCACAGAGCTACATGGACACTGGAGACCAACGTGATGAGTGATTTACACCAGTAACACCCTGGGAATTCTGGGAATGTGGTTTCTCTCCTTTGTAAGTAATTATACACACCACTCTCATTAGCCTACGCCAAAAGTGACTATTTGTACAGGCTGTGATCCTTTATTGTTCCAAGGATGCCAGTCAGCAGGACCATTTCTCATCTTTAGTTTATCCATGACATGAGTCTCCACAGTCTAGCCTTTATAGTGACTACTCAACAAGATATTATTGACAGGAACTGTGATGCCTTTTCCATGATTGATCGAGATTTGAGTGATTTCAGTATGATGATCTTTCTGACATAGGACAGGTGTCTGGGATTAGAGGACACCAATCATCCCACACATTGTGTGATGCCCACTTTGGAGCTGAGGGCTGGCATTAGCAACACTGGGAACATGATGACCGAAAGGGCATACTCCTGAAGGAAAATACAGGAGCTTCTGACAGAAACTGCACTATTGTACAAATGACTTGTGCATGATCTCCCTAGGCATCCCTTCCCTGCCATTTCACTCTTCTCTCCACCACCAATGCCATGTCCACTGTGTTTTCTTCCTGCCACCATTTTGGTGAGTTGTCACGAAGAAGTAGATATACGGTGGTGAGTGGTAGGTGCCTTTTCCCTAATTGCTCATCTCTCACGTTTCCAAACAGGCCCATTCGGGCTACTTTGTGTGCTTCAAGCTAAAACGGGCTTGTTTCTAAAAATAGACCCCCCCTTTCCTGTTATGCCATCTGTGCCGTCCCTTTGTACAAACCAAAGACAAAAGCTCCCACACATGCTCATTTATGCAAATAAACTCCCGAGATTATTCTCGTTATTAGAAACAAATTTCCATTTATAGTCCTTGGCTTCGAATCTAGGATTAGAAGAAGCAAATACGAGAAACAAGAGAATGGCAAAGAGAAAAGAAAAAAAAAGAAATGATATGTAGATAAGAATGAAAAAAGATATCTTCAGTGACCTGCAGAGGGTGTCAACTCATGTCATGGAAGTAATACATGAGATGGCCACGGATTAGCTGCCTGCATCCTTTGTTACAGAATGAAGAAAACTCATAATTTTGGGGTGTAAATATAGTGTGGATATACTTTTAGAGAGATGAAGTAGTTGGTTAATTACTTTCCTTCTGGCAAACTGATGTTTTATCAGCTCATTTATTTTAAGTTTTTAAATTTAGATTTCTTTTTAGTTATGAGTAGGCCTATGTGTCTGAGCATACACAAAATGTATGCGAGTGTCCATGGAGGACAGAGAAGGGTCTGGATCCCCTGGAGCTGGAGTTCCTGATGGTAGTATGTGTCCTGATGTGTAGGCTGAGGACTAAACTCAGGGTCTCTGGAAGAGCAGCCAACATTTTCAGCTACCCAGTTCTTTCTCTGTTCCTCAGATTTTGGTGTGAATCAGGGAAAAGACAAACAAATGAGGATTGACACCCTACTTTCAGTTTTTTTAAACATATTATGCTCGTATTTTAGAGAGTTTAACACGAAATTCCTTTTGGTCAGAGGGTATAATGTCACTCTAATGGAAAATCATTCTTGAGTAGCCACGATCAAAATGTTCAAGAGGACACTTTGAAAGAGGGAAGATTTAACTTCTGGTCAGGGTTTTAGAAGACTCAAACCCGTGGTTGCTTGGATCCATGTACTTGGGCAGATAGTTACGGAGTTGGGAATGAATGGCTGAGAGAGTTTTTTATTTCATGGCTGATTAGAAGGAAGGCAAGATAGAGCGGCAAGTCAGGATAAGATAAAATCCCCAAACTCAGCCCTGGTGACTCGTTCTTCCAGATACATCCCCCTAGAGCAGCCTCAGACGGCTTTCCACCTTCTTTAGTTTAATATATGGCTCCTCTCTATTCCATATTCTCTTCCAGATACAGAGAACTTCTAGGAATATGATCTCTTGACCTTTGACCCTGCTTTCTTGTCTATTCAGAGCATAAGTTTTCCAACTTGGTGTGCATATTTCAGATCAGACCTGGTTGTAACCTTACTGTGGACACTTCTCTAAACAAAATAGCAATGCTCCATTTGGGCTTTTAATGTGTAGTTTATTTATTTATTTTTTCCAGAACACACAAAGGACTGACTTATTGTTATCATCACTGATACCTGATGGCTCTATCCGTGTCTCCATTACAAAAATGCAAGCCCCACAGGGCAGAAACTATTTTTAAACGTATAGTTCCACGGCATGGAACAATTCTTTTTTATTGAGAATTTTCTTCATGCTTACACTGTTTTGATGAATTCAAACAGTTCATTCTCTCTCCTTCAATCTTTCCCTTCCTCCACAACCAGAATATCCATCTTATTTAAAGTATTGTCTTCTTAAAATACAGAGTCCACTTAGTGCTGCCTGTCTGTGTCTGGGTGATGGAACATTTACTGGAATATGGGTAACCTCTTTGGGACCATAGCCCTGAAAAAAAACTTGATTTTCTCTTTCAAAACAGCCAATAGTTTCTCTGAAAAGGGGTGGGACTTTATCCACAATGGGATTTTTTTTTTAATTTGGCTTAATCTTATACATGTAATGTACATAAATTTCAGCTGCTGTCAGGTCATATGTGCAATGACTCTGTTGTATACAGAAGACCTTGTGCCACAGTAGTCCTCCACTGCATTGGCTCATACAATCTCCATCTCTTGTAAAAGCTATGATGAGTATTTACTTATGGCTTGTTAATATGTATCTGTACAACTGTTTGGTGAGCAAGAAGATAACTAACCAAACAAAGTAGACATGTAGAGTGTGGTTTATTCCATGTAAATGAATTAAAAATTACCACATACAGGAGAGAAATAAGAGGTAGAAAAGCCAGAGAATATTTCCGGTTGAACTCTCTTTTATGGTTGGGCAGATGAAAGACAGGGAGGGAAGAATGTACAGGATAAGTTAATTCTCCAGAAAGTTTTCATTTTGGAAACAATCCAACTGAAATTTGGAGTTTGGAAAAGTCTAAGTTTGGAGTTCCTACCTCTAAACATTCTTCTTCAATTTGTCTTTTTGAAAAGGCATAATAGAATATCTGTTTGATCTCTCCCATCTAGCTACATCTATTTAACTAACATGAGACATAGGCATAGTGGTCAGGGTTGTCATAGCAACATGAGTTATATGGCTTTCAGAACACTGTATTTCCAAATTTATGGAGGATCAAGGTGTCACTAGGTTGATTAGAATTTTAGTTATATTTATTTATTTTTATGTGTGTGCTTGCATGTATCTGCACCACAGCATGTATGTGGAAGTCAGAAGAAAACTGGCAAGAGTCAGTTTTCTCATGGTCCCATGTGGGCAACAGCCAGGATGGACCCCAGGTCACTGACCCAGATTCTTTTTTTCCTAGTCCTCTCTTTGCACTGTACATAGCTGTCTTCTCCCTCTGCTCTCATATACTCTTGGTTGTATGTGTGCCTGTGTTCCAATCTCTTCTTAACACTAAGTCATATCACATTAGGAGTTACCTACTTGTCTCATTTAGCCTCAATTTTCTCTGTAAAGGACATGTCTCCACATACAGCTACAGTCTGAAGTATGCATGTTCACCCTCAACATATAAACCTGGAAGGCACTGCCAAATCTTGGCATGGACCCAGCTTTGTTCCTACCTGATATCTCTGCTTCCATCCCATACCCATTTCTTTGTGTCAACCCCTGTACCTGGAAACACCTTCTACCTGGGATTCCCAGTGGCCACACCAGACTGGGACTCAGGCAATTCAGTCTTTTCAGTTCTCCATTGTGGTCTCTCAATTTTCACCCTCAGTCCTGTAACAACTTGCCTAAAGGTTTTAATTGCTGTAGTTTTCTGCAAAGTTTGGTTATTGAATCAGTTAAAAATAAAAGACATATGGGAGGGAGAGGCGGGTTACTAGTTAAGAGCATTGGCTGCCTTTTCGGAGGACATTCAGTCTTCAGTGCCCACGTGGAGGCTAACAATCACCTGTTAGTCCAGTTTCAGGGGAATCCAACCCCTTCTTTTGATCATTGTGGGCTTCAGAAATGCACATGGTGCACAAAAATGTGTTTAGACAAATGCTAATACAGATAAATAAACCTTTAAAAAGAATAAAACAGAACAAAACCCTCCAATATTTCATAAGAAACACCTTGCTTTGTATAAAACATTACTTTGAAATATATCTTCTATAGCCTATTAATGTTGATAGACTATGAGTACTACTAAGATTTTTCTGTGTTAACTATCTCATATTTTTAGTTCAAACACTTAGGGAGGAAAAAATTGAAACCTTCCAAATATTTTATTCACCAAATTTGTCATTCTGTGGAGAAGCTCTCAGATATGAATAATGCATTGTGTGGTACAGCAGATGATGTCACATATGGTGCACATGACCATGAACATAGAAAAAAATAGAAACAATGAGAAAACAGCGGTACAGACAAGTGAGTAAGTTAGCACAGAAGTCTCCTTCATTCCCTTTGATTCAATCCACAGTTTTATGAAGAATCTGCTCCATTTTCTGAGCCCCATGCAGGGAATATTATTGAATAGAAGTTTGTCATTGCCTTCCAGTGGTGACGAAGAGTTGTGGGGATATGAGGTGGGCATTATTCTTGTATGCAGCTAATGAGGAAGAGGCAGCCCGAGAGACAATGCCTAGTGATGTAATTGTCTCTAATAATCTGTCTGTAATCTAGAGCTCAAAGTCCAATGATGTGTCTGATATGGGAGGCAGTCTCCTTGAATGGAAGAGGTGAGAGCAAAAAGCAGGAGGAAGCAACACTGGAGAACTGATCTGAAGCTAGCCTGTGAGTAGATTCAAAAGACCTTAAATGCCAAATGAGAAAAATGGTCTTTATATTCCCTTTATGACCCAGAATGTGTACACAATTCTGCTGCCTAGGAAGATAAGCTTTGCATGTACTACAACACAGAAAGGGGTGTACAGTTTACAGCTTAGTATTTGTTTTTCAACAGTTAAAAGAGGAGAGTTTAAAGTTTTAATGTAAAGATTAGAATGTATTTTAGAAAGAAAGGCTACTTATCTTGATCATTGAACGTTGTACACATCAAATTATCACATTGTACATGCTCATAGATTATGGTATACTAATCTATACTAGTAAAATATCTTAAGCCCAGAGATCTCTGTAATAGTAAATATTAGGTAGACAAAGAGTTTATGAAAATAAAGACATTATAAAGTCTTATAAAGGAAGAACCTTCATTGAAAGTTGCCGAAGCCGTAACTCAGCTAGACATGGTGATGCCTGATTATCATCCCAGATCCTCCAAAGCTGAGGGAGGTGGAGGACCATGGGAGCCAAGGATGTTAAGACCAGTCTTTATAATATAATGAGATTTCATTTAATAAAAAATTTCTAATCAACTTACGAAAAATTGTGTTTGTGCATGTTTTACCTGTGTGTGTGGGAAGGTTTGGATACAGCTTAAGTTTAATTCTCAAGAGTTTTCAGAAGCTTGATCCTTACGGTTAGTGTTAGGAGTCTGTAGAACTTTTAAGAGCTCTGGCCTCTTGGGAGTTTTATGGATCACCAGAGCTGCTCCCTGAAGAGGCATAAAGATAGTTCTTTTGAACTGAGAAACATCACTTATACAAGTGAAGTGTTACCCAAACACCCTCCTCACTCTCTGGCTTCAGTCCTACCCTGTGATTACTTCCACATACCCTTTCTCTGATGCTGCTGGTGTGAGACTTTGGCATGTTCCCGACTGGTATCCTCACCTCATTGTTGAATCCCAAGACCTGTGAACAAAATGAAATTTTTGTTGATAAAAAAAAAAAAAAACCCTGTCTCTCGTCTTTCATTATAATAACAGAAAACTAATGCAATCTAAAATATGTTTCAATTGTTACAAAAAAATAACGTGAACCCATGTACTCAGAAAAAAAAAAAAACCAAAAGATTTTCAGGATTATTTTCTACTTTGTTGTTGTTTTGTTTTTCATCATTCTTTTGAGACAGAGCCTCACTATATATCTCAGGCCGACCTTAAGAGCATATGATCCTCTTGCCTCAGTGCTGAGACTACAAGATTGTGTCACTGTGCACTCACTATTGGGAGCTGAGCGTTGTATTGTGTTTCTTTCCTCTGCTTCACTATCAATTCTCTGTTGAGTCAATTATTTAAGCAACATAAAGTTTTAGGAGGCCACAGCCCTGGTTTGGATAGTGAAGCTAGCAAGCTTTTTAAAAACTTTTTTTTTAATAGCCAGGTAGTAAATATTTTAGACTTAATGTATCATACGGTCCATGGTGCAACTATCCGACTCTGTCTTTGTAGTGTGAAAGTAGCCACAGACAGCCCAATAAAACTTGATTTACAAAGTCAGAGAGTGTCTGGATTTGGCATGTGGTCTGTAGCCTGCCAACCTGTCTTCCAGACAAAAGATAACGGGCATTCGATTGTGAAAACGACACTTAGATTGGAGCTGTAGAATTGATTCCAGACATGGTGATGAGGTGGAATTTACAGGGGGCTGGAGACAGTCTGTAAACCTGAAGGGGAACGAGGAGGTGAACATGGCATTTCCATGTTTCACTTCAGACATCGGTGTTCAAAGATACTGGGTGACAGATACCAAGGGAGAATGCAAATGAAAGGTATATTTGTGGGAATGTGGTCGAGCTACATGTGTTCCCCCTGAGACCTCAGGCGGGCAGCTTACCCATACGGGCTTCAAATTCAAAACTGCACTAAAGAACAGAACTGAGGACTTAAATATGTCAATGCTCCACTGTAGAAACTGATGAGATGTTTAGTTAAGAAAATGGAGAAGTAAGACACAGGGCCCTTAGGAATCCCATACTCCATCTCTGATATGACAAACTGGGTTGGACATGTTTAATTAATTGCTGTCCTGTATTCTCCCCCTTCTCTTCACCCTGGCAGTTTGAAAAATAGCTTTGGGAACAAACATACTAACCCTCAAAATTCATATGCACATGCTCCCTGAGTTCCATTCATAGAGAATGCAAACAGACTCCCTCTGGAATCGGGACACTGGCTTGTTAGCTTATAAAAACAAATGGTGACATGGAAAGCTGACAAAGAAGGCTTGACTATTTTTTAGGATTTTTGTCCTAGGAAGCTAACTTCTATGATTTGAATATGAAGATAACTTTCCTTTCTCCAGATTCATGTGTGGAAACATCAATCTAGAAGGCAGCAATATTAAGTATTTAGGAGATAGGTCATTGAGATCAGCATGTGAATGGTTAATGCCGTTATGAGACAGGCTGCAGAGAACCCCACTGCCCCTTCCTGAGATGACACCACAAGAAGACACTTCAATGAGCCAGAAAGTCCCTCAAAAAACACTGAATTTGTCTTGGGTTTGCACTCCCAAGCCTCGGGAATGAGGGGAAATTTGTGTCTGCTGTTTATAAGCCATTCCACTTATGGTATTTTTGTCATAGCAACCAGGATGGACTAAGGTGTTAATCTGTTTCTCAGTGACAGGGAAGAACCCATATCCTTTGGAACGTCTTCTTTATATTTTCTGTTTAAAAGCTAATTACGGGCATTGATTTTTTTTTTTCTTTTTACGGAAAAATCGTATGGAACTGAGATACATCATTGATCCTCACTCATGGGGTAGAAGGGCAATGGCTGTCATATCTGGTAGTATGGTGGCTTAAAGCCAAGAGGAAAAGGAGCTGAATGGAATTCAGAGATCTTTTCTACTTGGAGTTTCTCCTCAACTTTAACTCTGTTAGTATCAAAATTATTGTTCAGAGATATAGTCCCATAAGTAAATATTTGAATGCTGAGTTTAAATGTTTCCATAGAAAAATTATCCTGGATACTTTGGCCTCTTTATGAAAAAAAAATAGGAAATGGGAAAGAGATCTAGGGCAAATTTTTAATAATATGGGTTTTTTCCTCCTTTCACACAGTGTGAAAGCTACAGTGCCTGCCAGCAGCTCTAAAACAGTCAGCCCACTTTCAGAAATCCACTCACCTCTTAAACACTTAGAGGCTGAATTGAGTGAAAACCCATTTTCAGAAGAGTTTCCAAGGAAGTAGAAAGTTTCCACACCCTACATCTTCTACTAAAAGAAATGGAAACTGTGCTCTGCCTGCCAAAGGCTGAATTGTTGTGTCACAGGCTGTTGAACATTATAATCAGCAGTAAAAATGTGAACATACTTGATGCTATATTAAAGAACTCTTGCAAAGCTTAACTTAATCATATTTCTAGAATTATTATTATTAATTGTAATTTGCAGTATTGTGTCCTCACATTTCAAATAATAAGAAACCATAAGAGGGGAAAATGAAGAGAATTTAAACATAGTAGTAAAATAAACACACTAAATTTTTCCTTAAAAAATTATTTAATTTTAGGATCATCTATATGAGGAGTCAAAGACTAACAGTAGAAGTTTTCATTTTTGTTTTTCTGATTATTAGTATAGTAGATGTTGATATAGAACCTGAAATGATTCAGAATATTATAGGAGGAAGAAAGCAGAAACAATTCCCAGGTGCTTCATAATTCATCTATTAAAACTTCTGATGGAGTTCTAGACCCCAGACCACATATTCATTTATATAAAGGCATGTTTTATATGCAACATTATAAAGTTACATAATGTTGCATAAATGGGCACACATTTTGACTTTTGTTTGGTTACATAATTCTTTCTCCTTCAACATTGTCTAGTTGATATTTTTCCAAGTCAACAAATATGAATCAATGATTAAATTTCTGGTTTTTCTCTCTTTTTATCTACTGTTCTCTTACATGGATCTGATGCAACTTGCTTAATCCAATTCCATAGTTATTTGACTTTGTCCTGTCCTTTACTATTTGAATAGTAGAAAAAAAAACTATCTTGGCTTGTATAGTTTGATGGTTGCATGGAATAAGATTTTAAAATATCTTATTTATTTATAATTTGAATGTGTTCATGTATCTGTGTATGAGTGTATAGACATAACCCATGTGCAGGTGTCCACAGAAGACAGTAGAGGGATGTGCTGGAGATGGAGTTACAGGAAGTTGTGAGTCGTTATTCAGGGAACCAATCTTAGATACTCTGGCATAGTACTCAAGGATGCTTGATTACGTAGCCATCTGTCTACCCCTTCATAGATGAAATCCTAGAAGCAGAATCTGTTCATTCACCTGTTTATTTATCTACCAGTTATCAAGAATTTATACCTTGAGAAGTCACTGGCTTAAGTAAGAGAGAAGGAATTAAGGTAGAAGAATAACAATAATGTACAAGACTGGTATACATGTTGTGGCTATGTCATGTGAAACAATGGAGACATTGTAGGCTAGGGCTAAATTTGTTCTGCACAGGGAGTCCAGTGAGATACCAATACCTGTCTACAATGAACCCCCAGGACACTCTGAAGTCTGAAGACTGAGCCAGAGGACAACCATCACCTGAGGTTTGGCAGTAGTCAAGAAGGCAGAAATGGAATCAGAGTAGTAAAACCAGAGGGTGATAATGGCCAGGTTGAAGGTAGGTATATTTTGATAATACTTTTTGTTCAAATGTAGATGAATAGAAAGAGTTCCAAAAGATAATGAAGACAGAGAAAACATACCATCCTACCTTCACCATGGTGTCTCAGCCAATAGTGAGAGAACACCCATGGTGGCTAGGTTGTCCGGGGAACTTCCAAATTCATGCAGGAGGTAAGAAAGGAATGAATGACGCTGAGGATACTGAAGGATTGGCTCATGTGGAGCTTGTGCCAAGGTGGGAGAGTTTGGCAATGATGGAGAGACTACATGGTCAGATTAACAAATGAGATATATTTCTAAATGGACATGAAAGACTATGGGGTGGCTTAGAATCACCTGAGGAGATGTAGCTCTGGGCTCACGTTTGATGACATTTTCAGTGAGAATAAACTGAGCAAGGAAGATCTGCCTTCAAAGTAAGCAGCAATTTCAACTGGTAGTTGGAGGAAAAAGCACTTGGTACCTTCCTCTTCTTCCTCTTCTTCCTCTTCTTCCTCTTCTTCCTCTTCTTCCTCTTCT
>JANHMN010000002.1:11100363-11112917 GCA_030674055.1 Rhabdomys pumilio | reverse complement strand
CTCCTTCTCCTTCTCCTTCTCCTTCTCCTTCTCCTTCTCCTTCTCCTCCTCCTCCTCCTCCTCCTCCTCCTCCTCCTCCTCCTCCTCCTCCTCCTCCTCCTTCTTCTTCTCTTTCTTTCTCTCTCCTTCCTTCCTTCCTTCCTTCCTTCCTTCCTTCCTCCCTCCCTTTCTCCCTCCCTTTCTCCCTCCCTCCCTCCATTCCATTCCCTCTCTCTCTCTCTCCCTCCCTTCTTCCTTCCTTCCTTCCTTCCTTCCTTCCTTCCTTCCTTCCTTCCTTAAAGAGAGAGATTGCTTCAGTAGACTATTGCTGACACTAAAGATAGTTTCCATGTTCTTTAGCCTTCCAATGTGGACTGAATCCAGAAGCTCTCTAGGGAGCCCTTAAGTCTTAGTAGCATTTTAGGACTGTTTAGTACAGTTTGCCATACTAAATTTAATTATAATCTAATTATGAGAATATAAGATCATTCAAAATGATGTTATAGCAGATCATAAATTTTTTGAAGATACTTGCAACAAAACTTATCAGGCAACATGTAATTTAAGGTGTGACCTTACCATCTTTTTATATAAAGTTTAATTTTTATTCTTTGAATCTACGCTGTCTTTATATTTCACCTTCATCATGACATTATACACAGTATTGTGGATACATCCACAATTAATTCTTTACAATTTCTTTTTCTGAAGCATATGAATAATAATAAAATAGTCGTTTTGTTAAACAACTAAGTTGGGCTCTTGTTTTGCTGTAGTAGTAACGGTACCAAGGATCATTGGTAGGAAAGGTATGTGGCTTTTGTGAAGAATGGGGTCGAATAGGCAGAAAAGCAGAGAAAGCTGCAGTGGTAGACATCTCTAGGTGGTTGATAGCACTGGTGATGTTTCTGAGCCCCAAGGTAGAATGACAATGGAACTGGGAGAATGAAGCATATGGCTTTAAAAATATAGCTATCTTGTTTGAAGGTTCTATTCTGAAGGAACGAGAATGTAAAGAACATGGAGAATTTAAAAAGCAAAGACACAAAGGTTAGATATAGCATGAAACATTAGGAATTAAAATGTCAGAGGTGAAGAAATGATTATGAGAGAGTGAACAGAGCTGCTTTGAAGTACTCTTTTGAAAAGCTAGAGCACCAGCTCTCTCTCTGTGGTAGCAAACACATCCATACTGACAAGCAGTTCCAAGAATGACGGCAGAAGACATACAGAGGCAACATTTCCTGATTGGACTTGTTCATATTATGCTGTGTTCACATGCCCAATAGTCACAACAAACCACATGGCCTCCTTCACACCTGCAGAGTTGGAGATTCCAATTTTGCTTACACAGAGCTATATTAACAAATAACACAGCCTACTATGATTGCTAATACTAGCAGAGTTCGTATATGCCAAGAGAGTTTACTATGCAGAGGAAGATTATGAGGGGACAAAAGGAGATTTTAAGGGCTAGAGAAGGGAGAGGAATAGAATCCAGGTGACATAATGGTGGAAAGGAGGATATCATGGTGGAAAAAATACAAGCGGGAAGCACGGGAGAAAGATGATTGAGAGAAAAGGCCTGTATGAAAATGCATAATCAAACTGGTTACTTTGTATGGCAATCAAAAATATTAAAAGCAAAGCATAAGATGAGAGATACAATCAACTGGAGAGGTAAAACCCACAATAACCATTGTAATATGTAGAAACATATAGTTAATGTCATTTGTCCAGAATATAACACTAGTATTAAAACTGAGCTGGATGGTGAGCACATTTTAAAATTTGGTCTCGTCTTGAAAGATCATATCATCAACTAAAAAATCCAACAGAATCATTCTGCCAAACATAGTAAATGGATTGGAGTAGACACAGCTTTGTGAAAGATCTCTGTGCTAGTTCTTTCCCCTTCTAGGTAACTTCTTTTACAGCAGGCACCACAATCTCACCAACTTTTCCTGTTGATAAACGTGGAGGAGTGAAATGCTGGTGCACTGAGTTGGCTGGAGACTGTTCATGTCTGAAATCAAACGCTTGGCAAACCTCGTGCATTTCTTTTTGTATTTAATTAGATACTAAAGATATAGAGACATTATTTTCTTGGAAACACCATCTAGTTGCATGACTAAGCCTTAATTGAAACAAGGATTTGGTTTTAAGGAAGGATAGCGTGGAAGACAGAGTTCTTCTATTGGTACGTTATGGAATTATCCAGGGGATTCTCTTGATAAAAGTGCCTTCAGAAGCTCTTTCAGTCATACACATATCTCCCCTAAGATTCACTGATTCTTTCTGAACCTGAAAATAGAATTTTACTGTTAGCTCCTTTTTTTTTTTCTGTGAAAACATTCAGACAGAAGCAACTGAGGAGGGAGAAAGTTTATTTTGGTTTCTAGTTCAAAGTGATGCAGTTCACGGTGGTGGAGAAGGCAGGGAGGGAAGAGAGACTTCAGCTATAAGGTATCTGACCACATTGCACCCAGGAGCAGAAGTGAAAAGATGAAGAATGGCCTTATATTTTTATTCTGCTCACTACCCATTCTAGGACCTCAGCCTATAGAATGATGCTCCGGACCTTGGTGGATTTCCCCTCCTTATTTACATATCCCTGTAGATGCTTTCTAGTACCCAGAGGTCTGTCTCCTAGGTGATTCACAATCCTGTCAAGTTGAAAATCACAGTTACTCTTTGCACAATGATATATCATATGCTCAGTAATGATGAAAAGAGCTAATATTTATGAGCTAAACATGTACTTTTTGGGTACACGAACTCCTTAATTGAGTGCTCAAAACAGCTATGAAGTTTTATCAAATTCAATTTATTAATTGAGCAAAGTACATATGAAACAGGAACCTCACATTACAAAAGTCGTCTCAGTTACCTACGTCATGCCCAGGGAGTCAGAATTCAAATGTGTCAGATCTTGAATTAACCAAGACAATGCACCCATAGTTCCTTCCAAAATTATATGAGAGACATTATTGTGGATGGCAGTAAATTGTTGGGTTATATTGAGATATAATTTCCTAACATAGCAGCAACATCTGTTAGACACTGAGCAGATTATTCCATATAAATTGACCTAGTAATACATCAAGATTTTAGATCTTGTTTGTTTTGATTTTTTCTTAGAGACATTTTAGAAAAACCAAAATCAACCAACCAATCCATCAACCTACCAACCAATTCCTATTTGGACCCCTTGAAATCTAAGTAAGACAAGTGAATTCTACACTTCCATATCAATGGACTATTGCTTCTGATTATCCCGAATTTTATTATTTTATGCTATAAATTTTAGTATTTTATTTTATCATCCTTATTAACTTAATTATTTTGAGTACCTGTTATATTTAGAAATGTTTGTTTTAAAAATACACGACGAAGGTTATTTTCTTTGTTCATGCTGGCTTCCAGATGATTGAAAGAAGCAGGAAAGTCCACTTGATGTAGCTATCTCATCATGTGTAAGACATCTTAGAGCAAGCTGGAGAGATCGCTCAGTGGTTAAGAGCACTTACTATTCTTCCAGTCATCCTGGGCTCAATTCCCAGCAACCACATGGTTGCTCACATCCACCTGTAATGGGATCCAATCCCCTCTTCTGGTGTGTCTGAAGACAGCTACAGTGTGCTCACATACATAAAATAAATAAATCTTTAAAAAAAAAGAAATCTTAGAGCTGAATGGTAACTCAAGATTTTGTATGAAGATGGAAAAGAATGTCTTGAGACCAGCTTGCCACAGGCTGGGTTGGAAACTATAAAGCTATTTATAGTTTCACACTCAAGTTTCTATTGAGAAATTATCCCTAACTTTCCTTGAAAAAATATTCTGGTATTACTATTTCTGATAGGGCTTTTTGTCTCCAGTAGTAATTCTTGTTAAGAATTGAAGCTTTCTTCACTAGCTGGTAGTGCTCCCAAAGAGATAATTGGATGGTAATTGAATAATGGATTAGTCTATTGATTAATTCATAGTTGAATGGGCAATTAGAAATTTGTGTTCAAGTTTCTTGAAGGGCATGTCATATCCAGAATGAATATCTCAGGAATCTCTGTTTATACCTCTCAGTTTCTCTTTCTTTCTCTCCCCTGAAGACACAGTAAACAAATTCTATTTATTCTCTCACTCTCTCTATAGCTATATAAATACATACTTGTACAAGAAGCATCATATTAAGGGTGAATACACACATACCTACATACAATGCTTGTTTTGTTTGAGTATTCATTTGTTTATATGTATATATAACAAGAATGTCTATAGAAGAAGAGTCTATGCATTTTGTGGGCAGAGCAGTGAGTGATAGGATGAATATGTAAGAGGTAGTAAGGAGGCAAGTGAGGGAGGCAATGCTGTGATTCTGTTTTAGTTAAGTTTAAATGAACATATGTAGTGTGTTACATATAAATATTTATGTCTTCCTGGTTTATATCTCATCAGCACTGATTTATCTATCAGTCATATATTTATCTGCCTTCTGTCTATATATTGTTCTGTTTGTATGTAGAAGACTATTATAAGTCATGAAAAATTATTTCCATATTTAAGCATCAAATGCTCTGAAAAAAAAACATAAAGGCATAGTGTATTAAAGGCATAGTATTCCCAGTGTCTGTATTGGAAAGGGGATGAAGCATTTAAGAGGTTGGGCATTGAAAGATGTCTTGAAGTCACTGGAATATGTGTTCAGAGGGGAGAGTAGACCTCTAGACCTTTTCTTTTGCTATCTTTTTTGTTCCTTGACTTTGAGTTGGCGAGCTAATTCTGTTCCTGACAGATCCTGCTATGATGTCTTACTTTGCTATAGACCCGGAGTAATGGAAAGAACCCTCCCAATGGTAAGCCTTTTCTACTTACAAGCAGGTCATCTCAGGCGTTTTATTAAAGTAGTATAAAGAAAGTTTGTAGTTTTTGCTTAAGACATGTGGTGTCTGAATATATGGCAGTTGATGTCTTCAGTGAGGTGTCTGAGCTATGTGTCAGAGTAGATGAATTTACAATACAAACTTCCCTTTACTTCAGAATGATTCAGGTTTCCAGTTTGCCTTTATGGGAAGTTTCTTAAATGATGCTGGTTACCATGGTAATAT
The DNA here is from genome assembly GCA_030674055.1 of Rhabdomys pumilio. NCBI lineage: Eukaryota > Metazoa > Chordata > Mammalia > Rodentia > Muridae > Rhabdomys > Rhabdomys pumilio. The sequence continues at coordinate 11,107,833 of JANHMN010000002.1, read as the reverse complement.
AATTTACTTATCCTTGCTTTTATGTAAAAACAAAATGAACTGAGATTAGAAATACATGAAGCTATTTATTGCTATAGAGAGCTCATTAAAAATTTAAAAAACAAATGAATTTTGTAACAGACTTTCTGAACGGCACATGAGAAGGCAGACAGCTCATTCAAAGATGCCTATTGATAGGAAGAAAGACAAGCTTGTCTGATCTCATCATTTACTATGGTGATAAAGGCTTGGTAGTTCCTATGGGAGTGCAGAGAGAAGGTATAGTAGAAAGATGCTGGTGTGACACTTGGTCCTTCTAGTAAATGATGAGCCAGAAATAGCCAGTCATAAAAACCAGCAGGATGGAATAGGCAGATGAAACAGGCGTGAGAAGTGGTGATACCTTTCCTAAGACTGAAAATACTTATTGCTTGTGAGTTTAACATTAGGCAAGTACAATTCAGTAAAGCTGTGTTCTTCCCAAGGCATCGCTGAGAATAAGTAACGCCTGATGTTCAGAATCAGAATTCGGAGGTGCCTGACTCCAAATTTGAGTACTTGCAAGCATGCCTTGTGTGAGATATGATTTAATAACATGAGAGTATGTACACTACCTCGTGAACAGAAGAGAGGTATGTGATGTAGATATATTGGTACCAATGAGGTATCATTTGACTCTCTCTACTTATTTATTTTGATCTCTTTGAAGTATTTGACCATATATTTAGAAATGTGGTATTTTGTGGGTGTTGGGCATGAGCAGAATGCATTGTTTAAAGATGTTTAGTGGGTAGATGTGCTTCTGGAGATGTTGTTTAAGCTCTTAGAGGTCAGCATCACAGTGTGAGCATATGACAGTATCTCAGATAATGTTACTGGCATGAATATGATGAACAGGATAAAGGTTCTAAAGAGGGTAGGCACATTCTGTGTAAATTTATCACTAGAATGCAAAGTCTTCTATACATCTGGGATAGAGGGAAAAGCTACTTTAGCATGCTATACACTATTTTTCTTGGCTTTGCAAAAAGACTTGGAGGGAAAGAGATGAAATAGAAAAAGAAAGAAAGAAAAAATAGAGAGGGGGAATGGAAGGAAAGACAGACTAAGAAATGATTGATGTTTTTTTTTTAAATGTTTATGCCATAGGTGTATATAAAGCAAAGCATAATTTAATGCTGTACTTCTCATGTTATAATAAGTGGTAAAAATCAGGTGGCTTTGTAAGTAGAAAGTAGTATGTGACACTAATTTGTGACAACATAGTTACAGAAAATCAGAAACTAATTAACAATGTGAAATTTTCATTCAAAGTTTTAAAGAAAATCTTATAATATGTCAAGATGCACCCATGAGAGGAATAGTGGCATAGCGGTCTCCAGGGTAACCAACATATTTTTGATTAAATCTGAGACAAATAAAGGAGGGAGCAAGGTTGTATATATGCCCTCTAATGTAAACCAAGTCAAAAGCCTATTGATAGGGAGGTCTGGGTCGTATCAGGGTTAGTCTACTATTCATGCTTTTTTAAGTGGTCATGTAGTTAACCTGCCTTCTAAATACATACATTTATACCCATGAACTGATACAGCTCTGAGCCTTATAACCTCAAAGCCTCCTTTGTCAGTGGGTGATAATCAAAGTAGACTCAGAATTTGCCCAGGTGCTAAGTGCCCAGCCCTAAAAGGAGCATCTCTATGGCCAATGACCAGGGAACATTGTGGAAGAAGCGGTGGGAAGGTTGACAGATCCAGAGGACAGGGAGGATTAATGTAAAAATGTCATCTTCTAGATAGGACCTGGCCATTGCATTGAAAAGTGCACACCAGCTGAGGCCACCTGAATAACACCTGCAGGCACAAAAGCCATGAAAGTAGAAAGGTGATTAGGTATAAAGGTGAAGGAGGCCAGCAGAAGTAGGAGGGGACAAGAAGTTAACCAGGCCTATGGATCAGAATATTGTGAACAAGCATAAAACTGTCACCAATTTAAAGCAATAATAAATGAATAAAAACCTCCTACCAAAGAAGCATTATGAACACATGCATATGAATAAAATCCACTGATCATAAAAACAGCATTTTATTTGTATTTCTTTATTCTGATGAATTCCATTAGAGAAAGAAGCCTCTACAAAAGGCTCATGAGTGAGCCTCTTGAGTGAGCACATAGCTAGTATTGACACCATCTGAAACAGTGTCCTGCCAGCCCATCATCCTCATGTGGAGTGGTTAGAAATACAAAAAATTAGACAGCTTTGCCAGAATCAACTAGAATACCAAGCCCACCTTTGTAAATTTGGGAACGGTTTGTCTGGAGACAAATGAAGTCGTTTGGCTATCTGAGAAAGCGTGGGAGATTTAAGGTTGTGTCTCTGGCATCTGTGTGTGTTGAGATGCTGTGTGAGCAAAGTCCCTGTCTCACCTGGGCAGCAATGGCATCTGATGTAGAATGTGGAGAAGTGGATGGTCATGCAACGTGCTCTCCAGGTGTGAAGAGGCTCAAGTGTTTATAAACTGGACCGCTCAGGGATCCCAACCCTCCAACTCAGCTACGAGTCAGGGGCAGTGATCCTTCCTCTGTAATTACTCTTCAGCATCAATGGTTCTCTACAATTCAGTATCTTGGCAGGAGTGACCTCATCTTCGTCTAGAATCTCAGCCAACTTTGGTTTTGTATCTTCGTGTTAAGACTTTTTGTTTTAGAATTTTATTTAGTTGCAAGCGATTTGGATATAAGCTACTGATTACACAATGTACCCTTTCCTCCAAACTAAAATGTTATGTTCATTTCATGTTCTCATCACAGAAACACTTAACACGAGTGCTTTGTAATTTTTAAAGTGCACAATGCAGTATTGTTGACTCTACTTAGAATGTTTGACAGCAGGGTCTCAACAGCTGAGTCATCTTGCTTGACTGACGCTATGATTGTTAGTTATGTCTCATCTCCACTCTCTTTAGTCCTGAAAAACACTATTTACTCTTTGACTCTATGAGTTTGAATAGTTTTACTATCTTTAATTATTTTTACTACATTGTGGTGTGTGTGTGTGTGCGTGTGCGTGTGCGTGTGCGTGTGCGCGTGCGCGTGCGCGTGCGCGTGCGCGTGCGTGTGTGTGTGTGTGTGTGTGTGTGTGTGTGTATGTGTGTGCTCAAGGAGGTCAGAAGACAACTTGCAGGAGTCAGCTCTCTCTTTCCACTCTATAGGTTTCCAGGTTCCATTTTAGGTTTTGTGTTGAGCATTCTTACCCACCGCACTCTCCACTGGCCCTGAGTTTAATTGTTAGCACTTTGTCTAAATGTAATCATTTAATTTATGTTTTTCTGTGTTTGGTTAATTGGTTTCTGTGATTAGATACTTTAAAGTTCAGCCTTGCTATGGAATATTGTACATTTGCCTTTTCTTTTTATAAGGTCAAATGGTATTTTCTGCTTAGACTGCCTACTGCCTTTCCTTTATCTGTTCACCATCAATAGACTTCGAGGTCATTTTTTATTTTGACTGTTGCGAGTATGCTGAGCTGAGCAGAAGCGAATTCTAATTCTTCTCCCAGAACACAGTTTCCATTAATCATGATCAATACCAAGAATGATTTCTGGATCACATGGTTATTTCTTAATGTTTGGAAAGTCTTCTACATGATGGCTTTTATAGCAGCTCCAACAGCTTGCATTCCCATTGATGGTGTGTAAATGGTTCTACTGTCTGTGCATCTTTTGTTTCCTTGCAGTTCTGAAGGATATCAGATGATGTAAATAATTTTAATTTGTACCTTTATATACTTCTTGATGATCTCTATGTATTTCCTAAGGAATTGCGTATTCAAGTAGTTTTAGCATTTACATAGTTATTAGAGTTTCCATTGTTTTGCCACGCCATCACTCCTTGAACATGCCGGCTCACACACATAAACAAGTACACAGGCACACACATACACAAGTACACATGCACACACACACACATATACACATGCACACACACATACAAGTACCCTCGCACACACAAACATGCATATACACACATACATACACATGCACACACACACACACGTACAAACACACAAAAGCAAAGATATAGCTAAAAAGTTAGTAAAATATTCAAATTCATAGAGTCAAAGAGTAAATAGTGTTTCTCAAGACTAGAGAGAGTGGAGATGAGACATAACTAACAATCATAGCGTCAGTCAAGCAAGATGACTCAACTGTTGAGACCCTGCTGTCAAACATTCTAAGTAGAGTCAACAATACTGCATTGTGCACTTTAAAAATTACAAAGCACTCGTGTTAAGTGTTTCTGTGATGAGAAGATAAAATGAACATAACATTTTAGTTTGGAGGAAAGGGTACATTGTGTAATCAGTAGCTTATATTCAAATTGTATGCAACTAGATAAAATTATAAATATATATGTATATATGGAAATTATTTATGTACATACACACACACATACACACACACACACACACACACACACACACACACACACACACATATATATATATATATATATATATAAAATTTTAGAGATGAACCATTTCTGAAATATATTTTTGTAAATATTCTCACATTTTTTGTACTGCATTTTCAGTGAGCTAATGGCTTTTGTTGTTTAAATTTGATTTACTGAAGTTACTATGGTTGTTAAACTTGGGGCAACAAAGGATCTTTGGAAGAAAAAAATACTTTATGCACAGATCGGATGAATGAGAAATAGGATTTGCAGTCGATGCACGGTGAGATCTCAGACCTTCCTTGGGCTTCCCTCTAAAACATTTGATCACTACACTTCTCACAATCTACTGATTCTTTTCTGTCTTCTATGCATTTCTTTGGTCACTAGGTAAAGACAACAAAAGTCACTTTCTCCTATTATTATTATAAACGATGTTCATCTCCAAGGAATTGTTATATTCCTAATTGACTTTTAATCCTGAGAATCATTTGTGAATGAAATCATTTATTCAACAATGAAAAAAATGATATACATTTTGACTCTTGACATAACAGAGGTAAGAAGTTTGCAGAAGGATGCTTGGTTTTGAGCTCTTTCTTCCTGTCTGTCCATTTATCTACTAACTCTTTGTGAGCCTTTCCTCCATTGGTTTTTCTATAGTTGATTTAAAGCTTAGCTGACATTCTAAGCTTTTGGGATTTACCATATATGACTTATATATAATAATGAGTTTCACAATGGAATTTTTATCCATGTATATAATTTATTTCACTAACAAGCATTACACTGTCTTTTACACGCCCACTGATGTCTATGCTAACTATCTCTAAACAGAGTTTTTCATGACTTGTGTGTTCATGTGCGACTCAATAAATTTAATTAGAATTACCTACAAGCACATGGGTGAGGGTTATTTACTGAAGAGCAGGCTACCTCACTGAAGAAAGTGTTGAGAGTTTGAAAAGTTGGCATTTTTTGAATTCATCTTTTTGATGATATTCCTGCCCACCTTTTAAGACAACTCATGTTCAGAGAGTGCATGAACCCCTCAACGTGTCCACAGCCTCCATCTTTAATTCCCCACTGTTTGTCTTCTTTCCTGATTTGTTTATGCTTTCGTAATTACTATCATTTGATTGCCCAACTGCTTCTCACTGATAACCACTGCTGGTGCAATGATCGTGTAAAGAAAAGAGCATGAACACAATGTACTCAGGTCTGTCTGCTTTCTGAGCTGTAATTATGTGGCTGCCTTTGCAGACAACAGCAGAAGAGTAAGTAAGATACACTTTCTTCCAAGTCTGGCAGAGGGCTGGGATTCGGAGGGGAAAATATATTTAGTTTCCATTAAGATCCACATTTCCCATGCTTTTTTCAAAAAGAGTGAGTTTCAGAATGGGTAGTTGGTGGGTGTAGAAAAAAATAACTTTATATTAAACCACGAGTGAATTTAGTTAATCAAACCCAATTCCTATCACAATTAAAAATACTAATCCTATGAAAGAACTGGAAAATTGGAGAAATGAATTGGTTGTTTATTGAATACCCAAGCCAAAATTTTCACAACAATCTCTGAGTTAGGTGACTAAAATATGAGATATAGAAGTAAAGGATTAGTTTTAATTTTAAAGCAAGCTAATTTGTAGCTAGGGAGCAGTCTTTCTCTAAGTATGTAGCATTCCCAGAACTAAGCCAACAGTCCTGTATATTGCCTTCATTTGTCATTTTGTTCTCTGAATCTCAATTAACGGACTGATGTTCATAATACTGGGAAAACTGACCATGGGCGGGTTCTAACTCTTTTTCCTTTCTCCAACTGACGTAGAGGTCTTACTTAATGGACCTTTGTAATATTTTTTTTTAAAAAAAAGGCCAGTTGCTTATGATAAGATGTGTCTGCTCATACACGAATTAGGAAGTTGAATCTTGATTCAATTAAAGCTGATTGACACCAGGATTCCTGGCTGCGCTGTTTTCTTCACCTCTTATGAAGTCATTATTTCCAAGAATTTCCACTTCTTGTGAGGCGCAGTTGGCCTTCTAATGCGGTTCCCACAGATGAACGTTATGTAACCTACATGCACAGTGAGTGGTCTATTTATCGCCAACCCAGGCACTTGCTCTAAAGTGTGAAGGCTCTACTTAGAGACACCTAGGTTAAAAGACAGATCATGATATGTTTCCTATCATTTCCAAATGTACTCATTCTGAGCCAGACTGGGGAGTGTAGAGGGAACGTGCATGGGTATTTCTCAAGTCTTTGTAAGTGATGCCTAAAGATCTTTCCTCAAGCATGTGCCTTTCCTCAGAGCTCTGTGGTCTTACTCAGCTGTTCTTTCAATGCATTTGGAAATGCAAGAGAAAACGGTAGCCGAACCCCAGTGGGCTCTAAGATGTGCTATACACATCTTGCCAAGAGAGTGAACTCAACTGACCCTGGAGAATTTTTTTTTCTTCTTTTTTCTTTTTTGAGGCTCTGCAAACCTCTTTTGAAATTATATTAAAATAATTTCTTGAAAAGCTAGCTTAATGTATCCAGGATTTTCATTTTCTACCACATACAAATAAAAGACATCTGATTTCTTATTTTAAAAATCTACATATAGTAATTTAAGTCCAACAGATTTCTGGGAGTTTCTGTCTATAAGCACCTCCATTCAGGTTCTGCCAGGTGAATGTATCTCGGCTCACTTTCTTTAGTTATGTGTTTAGAACTGATTAATGATTAGAAAGTTAGGAAGAGCATTTGAATGTCTCCCTATGTACATATGTTGATGCTTTGTGAGTTGATACAGATGCAGCTTAATACACATGAATATTGAGTGTACCAGTGATCTTAAAATGCCAATCCTCTTCTTTCTACTGAAAATTAAAGCCTTGCTTCAAGTCGTTGGATCTCATAGTTAATCACATTTTCTGGGCACTATAATCTAAATATCTAATACTACTCAAAGCACCTTGAGGTTTTTTTTTTTATTCTATCTATCTATCTATCTATCTATCTATCTATCTATCTATCTATCTATCTATCTATCT
>JANHMN010000002.1:11050912-11100353 GCA_030674055.1 Rhabdomys pumilio | reverse complement strand
TCTATCTATCTATCTATCTATCTATCTATCTATCTATCTATCTATCTTTTGATTCAGGGTGTCTTTACCTAGCCCTACCTGTTATGGAACTCGCTATGTATGCCAGGGTGGCCTTGAACTCACAGATCCATCTGCCCCCAAGGTGCTAGGATTAAGGTTGTGTGCCACCATGTTCAGATTTTTTGATGAGAAAATATTTAAGCACTTCTAAGATATCATCAGCAAGTTTGGGCAAGTCAGTGAAGACACTTTCTGTTATTTATTTTCAAGTGGTTCAGGAACTGGGTTTGGTATATGGCCTTGAAGCTCATCTTCTGTCTCAAACACCAACATAGTTATGCAGTTCCTTTTTATCTGCTGCAATTTAACCCGGGGTCTGAATAACTTGTGGGGGGACATGAATTTCCCTCAGGAGTTCACAAGCATCTGATTTCTGTATATGGAGAGAGTAAAATGGATAATTAGATTCAGTTCTTATTTCATCTTTTTCCCTCATTTTCCACATTGCCTAGGCTTCAGCAATCAAAATGCCACACTCCTGCATCTATTTATATGTTGTTTCCATCTTCTTCAATGGCTAGGCTATGCATTTTCCCTTTGAGAAACTCTCACATTTTTTTTTCCATGCCCAGGATTGCTGAATTTTTATGGTGGCAGCCTGCACGCTCTGTGCCATGGCTGCTGCTCGATCAAGCAAGTCTGAGTGGCCTGGCTCACCATCAGAGAACTGTCAATCTATTCCCTTGTTTTTCTACTGACTTGTGAGCATCTGCGGAAGGAAGAATGAGTACACGACTTTCTGTCTCTGCTTCATTGACTACTTAACTTCTTGTTCTGCATGCCTTGTGGGAAACCAAAATCCTACGGAAATAGTACTGTTGAACTTATGGCTCACTTTATATGAAATGCCTTTTTTTTTTTCTCTGCTCGCTCTAGTCTCAACCCCATTTTCCTCTGTAAGTCTCCGTATGAACTGGTTTTTAGTAAGAAGTAGAATATACATTTAGATATAATCAACATGATTAAGTATGGTCTTTGAGAAGAGTTTGCTGACTATAAATGTTGAATATCTTTGCCATTCCCATTAATACTTCCATTTCTTTCATTCAAGTTTCTTTTGGAGAGTCTGATGATGTAACTTATTCATTCTTGCCCTATTGTTTCCTATCACTGAACCTAGTGGGCATTCAGTTATTTTGCACGCAGGTTATAATTTTTCTTAATGAATATCGAAGACTCTTCCTTGATACTGTTCCATCATCCTTTGCTGCCCAGTGGTGCTAGCAATAATAATACATGCTAAAAAGCCTTCATGGAGTGAGTTCAAATATGTAAGTGATTAATTTTTAAAAATTATTTTTACATTAATTTATTTTATTTTGTATATGGGTGTTTTGCTTGCATGTATGTCTGTGCACCATGTGCATGTCTGATACCTGTGGAGGCCAGAAGAAAGTGTCAGAGTCTCTGAAACTGGAGTTTCAGATGGCTGTGAGCTGCCACTTGGGTGCTGTGAATTGAACCTGGGTCCTTTGGAAGAGAAGCCATGTCTCAAGACCATAAGTGGTCACTTTTCATACTCACATGAACCCTAAGAGGTCAATGTTATTATCTTCAATGCTCTGGTGAGAAAATGGAAGCCTTGAAGACATAGGGGCTTTTCTGAGACACACAGCTGGCCAGTTGACCAATTGAAAATTGAATTCAAAGGAGTTTGTAATGTGTTTACCGTGAACATTTCTATTATCCCAGACAGAATCCTAGGTATATGTTATATCATGTCCCTCAGTGCCTCTTCTCCTCACACTGCTTATTCTTCTGAAATCTAATTCCAGATCTTTCTAGGTATACTTCTATTATACTCATTCCACATCTATAATTTTAACTGCTCTCTCTCTCTCTCTCTCTCTCTCTCTCTCTCTCTCTCTCTCTCTCTTTCTCTCTCCTTCCCTCCCTCCCTCCCTCCCTCTCTCCCTCCCTCTTTCACTCCTCTCTCTCTCTCTCTCTCTCTCTGTCTCTCTCTCTCTCTCTCTCTCTCTCATAGTTGTAAAACATTGATTCTTGTAATTAATTTTTTACTCTATATCCAGCTAGAGTGAATTTTCCAAAATGTAGCTCTAGTAACATTTTTCACTTTAACTTCTTTAGTAGTTTCTTATTGCCTTTGATAAAGATAGCTATGGAAACTTCGAGTTCCCACATGACCTTGACTTTCCTATCTCCTTATTTTGATTCTTTCCTGACTGATCTCTGTCTGTCAGTGGTCTTAGATTCTCTTCCTATCCCAAAATTTTCATGCAGACTTTGCTTCCAATACCCCAATTATGTGGTTTAAACACTCACAGCCAAGTATCATCTCCTGGTCTGCAAAGGGATCCTTGTTACATTCAGAGTGCATCTGAACATGTGCCAAGTGGAACTTCTAGTGTGTGTAGGGTGGATTCTACTTTCAGGACTGTGCATTCCTCCCTATCCACTGAAGTTGGTTCTCCATCGATGGCTTCCAGTGGAGACTGCCCATGGGAACTCTCTTCCATGTAAAGAGACAGATTATTGCAGTTCTTCCTTGTGATGATACTCTCTGGTTACAAAGATACGACTCCCTGCTCTATGGGGCCACTCTAAACAAGGAAGTAAGTTGTGAACTTGTAATTTAATTGGTTGTGGCACCCAAGTGGGATACATCAAAAACTCCTCCATTTTGTTTTGCTTTTCTGAGTGAGAAAAGTCCCATTCCTCAGTGAACTCGTTGTGTGCACGGTCCAGGAGCCTGAATGGTTTTCAATCTATGGAGGTTGATGTTAGATGTTACCCAGGAATATGTTCCAGGAAGCAGATTGACATACCCAGTTACAATACCCAGAGCACATTTATGTGGCAAGCAACAAAGAACACACAGGGCCATAGCTAAAGAACTGCAGTCATCAATACAAGAACCCACAGTGGATCACATCCTACCCTGTAAAAGTCCTTAGACTTGGAATCTTCTCTAGACCACTGGATGGGCTGATCACATCTTATGAAAATCGTGGAGGGCACAACTCTCCTATGTGTAGCTCTCCCATTCAGTGAAACAGTGACGTAAACTTATGTGCATTGACTTAGGTACTCAAGTTTTGTGAATTCATTTGTTTACACAACAACACACAACGAATGCCTTTCCTTATACAGAGTTTGAAAGTTGTACGTTCACGTAAAAATTAGTGCAGATATGTTTACCGCAGCTTTATTCATAATTTTCAGAAGCTGGAACCCAACTTAAATGTTTTTCAGTAGATCACACAGATAAACTGCGTGATAATTTACACAATAAATAAAAAGAACTGTCCTACAAAGCAACTTGGATTAATTTTAAATGGTTATGTTGAGTGAAAGAATCTAATTCTAAAAACAAACTCTTAGCTGCAGTCTACTCTTTTGATGCGACAATGTTGAGATTTTAAGAGAAAGGCGCGTTTCTGTGGTTATCAGGGGTTAGACATGGTGAGTGCATGTTCATGTGTGTATGTATGTATGTGTGTGTATGTGCATGTGCATATGTGTGTGTGCATGCCTGTGTGCTTGTGTGAATGTGTGCATGTGCTTGATATAATGAGATATCAAGTTGAAGCAGGGCTAAGTGCAGCCTTTCCCACTGATGCCCAACCATGCAGTCCAGCTAAGGGAAGGGGAATTCAGTGGCAGGCAAGAGAGTCAGAGAAAAGCCCCCACTCCAATTTTTAGGAGACTCACATGAAGACCAAGCTGCACATCTGCTACAAATATGTATGAGGCCTAGGTCATGCTCTTTGATGGATGTCTCAGTCTCTGTAAGCCCCCATGGGCCCAGGTTAGTTTATTACTTAGGTCTTCTTGTGGTATCCTTCAGTCCTCTAGTTTGCTTAATCTTATCTCTCAACTCTTCCACAAGACTCCCTGAACTCTGCCTAATGTTCAGCTGTGGGTCTCTACATCTGTTTACATCAGAAGCTGGATGAAGCTTCTCAGGAGACAGCTATACTAGGTTCCTGTCTGCGAGCATAGCATGGTATCATTAATAGTGTCAGTGGTTGGCTCTCTCCCATGGGGTGGGTGGGTCTCAAAAATTATCACAGTCATTGGTTGGCTGTTCCCTCAATCTCTGCTCCATCTTTATCTCTTTGCACCTTGTATGTAGTAGGACAAATTTTGGGTTGAAGGTTTTGTTGGTGGGTTGATATCCCCCCTCTCTCTACTGAAAGTCCCACCTGGGTACAGAAAGTGACCACTTCAGTCTCCATATTTCCTGCTGGTAGGAATCTCAGCTAGGGTCACCCCTAAAAGACTTCCCATAGTTTTCCCAGTCCTAGAGATGCTCCCCACTGATTTCTCTTTTCTCTTCCAGACCTCTCTCACTCTCTCCCCACACCTGAGGGTCTCTTGCAATCTTGGAGCTTACTGGTTTTCTTTGATTGTCTGGTCAGTGAGCTTCCAGGATGTTCTGCCTGCCTCCTCAGAGGCAGAGTTATAGACATGTGTTGGCTTTTTTATGTGAAGGCTAGTAGTCAAAACTTATGTTTATAAGACAAGAACTTTACACACTGATTCATCTCATCGTGTCTGGAATTTTAATTTATTTTTGGAATCCTTATTTTTTAAATATGAAAAGCTTGGATTCTTTTCTTTCTTTTCTTTCTTTCTTTCTTTCTTTTTTTTTTTTTTGAGAAGTTGTCTTAGGCCAATTTCTAGGGCAATTACAGAATATGTTTGCTTTCAAACCTTATATTTTATGTTATTGCAGCTGTGTTTATAGGTTATTCTTCAGATCTAACATAACCACTCCCTCAAAATACACCTCAGTCTTGACTAGGGTTTCAGGTAATTACTAGAACCCCTGAAGTCTCCAGGGGTCCTGAGATTAAGAAATGTTAAGAAATGTTGCTTTAGATAATATTTTTCCAGACCTTTAATTATTTTGACCTGAGCCAGCAACACAAACACAGTGAACTAAGGAGTTTAATAAGCCTCTTCAGATACTGAGACCATGCCAACTTCGATGGAGATGGTCAGTCCTTCACTGGAGATGCTTCAGATAGCAAACAGGTGTTAATATGTTGAGCTGCTGAGCAGTTCTAGTATGACTGACATTTAAATGTGCATGTTCATTTTGCATCAATTGATGTTTCTGTGGAACAAATAAATAGTGTGAATGCTCTCACAAGTGTACTTACATGCAAGTATTATGATGAAAACCATTTTTGATATGTCTGCATTGTATTTTACAGTGATTCTATGAAATAGACTCTCCACATTTCATAGGCGAGAAAACAAGCTTTAAGGTTTTCTTTGGTTTATCATCCAATGTCGATCATCCCTGATTCCATAGCTATCCACTTTTCTCTATATAGAAGGGTCCAAATGAAAATAAAACCCACTTAATAATTATTCCAGAAATAATAATTCTTCTTCTTCTTCTTCTTCTTCTTCTTCTTCTTCTTCTTCTTCTTCTTCTTCTTCTTCTTCTTCTTCTTCTTCTTCTAATACTTGTTTTTTCTCAATCAGATTTTATGTTCAGGAAGGTTACAGTTCATTTAGACTCAAGGGGAGTCCTGTGTACATTTTTGAAGTTTTATGAATTTTTATGCATATCTCTCTTTTCTCAGGCACTCAGTTACATATATTCTGGCTGCCTTCATTTTCCTCATCCCTGATCTAGCCCCTCTCCCTACTTCCTTCCACTGTCTTTTCTCTTTTCTCTATCCCTTCTCCCTGCTTTCTTCCTCCGCACTTCTTCTGCAATCCATTGAGAATGCCTGAGTATGTTTGCTTAAACTGCTTTTGGAAAGGTCCTCTAAGCAGAAAGCCAGCACAATCTGTGCAACCATGATTGTTGATAGGGATCACAGTCTTTCTCTCTTACATGCTCAGAATATGACAAACATCTAAAGTAGCATGGCAAATGTTATACAAATAAGTTTAATTTCATAAAAATACTAATAACTCATGTCCATGGTGTTTTTACTATCTTCCCTGTATATGTTTTCCCCAGCAACAGTATAATATAAATTCTAAAATTTGTTCCAAGGGAAACAAAACCTATAGAAAAATTTCAAATTGCTCTAGTTTATAAAACTGGGAAGGGCAAAGTCTACAATTTCATTTGTTTAATCTGAATCTACAGGTTGGAATTTTAAAACTACAATCATTTTTATTGACTGCTCAATGTAGGTCATCCAAGGCAGAGATGAATAATATGTTATTTGCTTTCAATCATGCATGAGCTAGGCAACTGTTGACAAACAAGATATATGACCACATTACCAAGAATGAAAGTGCCAGAATAATCACAAATAGAAGAGGAAGATAGCAGAACAGACAAGGAATAAAATGGAGCATGGAGCAGGGTGGTATTGGGGGACGGTGGAATGAAGTTCAGACACTCTCCTGCTTAGCATCCATATCCTAAAAAAAAAAAATCACCTTTATATTTGACATCATTAGAGATGAGTGGGGCAGGTTCTCAGCTATGGAACAGAATTCTCTATTTTAAGGGAAACACCATCATGGTAAGGAATGAGACTAGCAACTTGGTGTGAAAGACACAAAGAGATAGATGTTCATCCAGTCAGGGGAATAGCATAAAGATTCATGGAGAGTAGATGGCTCACCCTTGGCCAGAGAAGCAGCAGTTGGGCCCACAACTTCCCTTTGGGTTCCATGAACTGCATCGTGTGATCTAGGGGAAGCAAAGCCTCTGTATTTATCATATTTGATTCGATGCGGGGAGCTAGATTTTTGATTGTTTTGAAATTCCTGAAGCTGGATGTATTCTGTTTCCTAAACTCTTTTCCAAGTAGCTGGTGTTATGTAAGTTATTTTTTTTTTTAATCATTTAAGGGAACTTGAAAAGTCTTCTGCATATTTGCAAAAAAGAAGTCTATTCCTAGACATCATGTTTATTTCTCAAGTGGTGGCACTATTTTTAAAAATTAAAACTTCAAAACCATCAGCCACATTTTTTAGCCATTACCCAATACATGTTTCTCAAGTTTATGCAAAACAATGACGCAGACAAATCACTGAGCCTACAGGGGGAAAACAGCAGCTCAATTTTAAAGTATGTTAACAAATATTATGATTTTGTTATTCAACAGTTGGCTTCATTTGGCATTTGGAAAGTTTTTCTCAAATGTAAGAGAGTGGCATATTAAGATTTATTTGTGTAATAAGCAAACATATTTGGTTGAAATATGGTGGCATATATTTAACTAAACCAAAACCCAGGAGACAACATATTGTAAAGATTGATATTTTTCAAAGATATTTATAAACATATGAAACACTTTACTGATTTCTCAGATTATTTTGGGACTATTTCCATCTGTATTTTTTAATGAGGCATATTCAGAGTAATTACTCAGATGTCTTTTTCTTTTTTCTATTCTTTATATAATGAGTCAGTGTGGATCTTATGTGTACTACTATTTCAGCACAGTGTGTAATACTGTTGAGGCAAATACCTTATGGGAACAATATTATTGTCTGTCTCCTTTCACACTATATTAACTATATTAACTACTTAATTTATCAGTGAACCTGTTTTTCTCTTATATATAATTTTCTTTAGAGGACTGATGTATCAATCTAGTTTGTGATGACGCTGGTGCAAGGTGACCTTGTTAGATGAACTCTGTAGTTTCTGCTTGTGAAATAAAGTTTTTAGAACACCTAAAATTTAAGATTAATAGAAACTTTGATAATAATAAAAGAACTGTGGCATACTTGGGTCTGTCGTTATATTTATATTGCTTTGAAGCACTTAGGTGCATTTATTGTTGAATACCCTTGTTGGAGATGTGTTTACTTTTTAGTCTTTAAGTGATTCTGTGCAAAGATATTTGAAGACAGATGCAATTATGTAATGTAGCAAATGGTTAATGGGATAGGTAGATTTCATTTGGGATTTGTTTTTTTGTTTGTTTTTTTGTTGTTTTCTTTGTGGGTTTTTGTTGTTGTTGCTGTTTTGGAAGTCAGGGAGAATGAAGATTGCATATTCACAGCCTCTGACTGTAGGTCAGGTGCATTGAAGATAAATGCTTGTTATAGCTTTTTTTCTACTAAATTAAAATAAAGTCTTTTAATATTAACAAATGCAAGAAATAAAAAGAAGGTTTGGGATGGACTAGAGAAACATACTGTTTTTATGGAAATAAAACTTTCCTGACCAATTGCATTATCAATGGTTGTCTGTGTAGTCTATGTCTGTAGACTTTGTCCCAGATCTTTCTCATCAGGCAGCTTAATTTTTATTTGATTTCCAGAATTTATAACTATGTGAGGAAGGGAATGTGTTGAAGAGCCAACATGAATATTCATCTGCTTGGCAATCAAAGCTTCATAAATTACTTGGTTAAGTCTCTGACACGGATCAGTCTCATGTGGGCCTGGGTTGCATAAATGAGACATTGTTGTTGTCTGAGCATCGTTCCTGATATAGACTACCCTAAAATTGTATTCTGACACATATACATTAGTAAGACAAATTTCTGTGTAAAAGATGACGACAGTATTTTCCAGTGTCTCCATCCAGATCCACCTCTCCCTGATTAGCACAGTAACATATGTTCACTGTACGAATAATTACAGAAACTGATTGATAAGATTGTTGTAAGTTATTGCATAAACAATTGAGGAGCATGGGGGATACATTCAGATATCCTTTATCACATTTTCTATAAGCAAAGTAATATGTCTCAATGTGGTTTTGACTTTTTGACTATTTCTTGGACACTAAGCGTATGTACATTAATTAACTTTAACCCCCAAATCACCATCATTGTAGGGTAAGACTACTATTACTCAGGTAAGAGTAGTCAGGCACAGAGAACTTGAAATAGTTTGCCTAACATCAGTAGAAGAGTTGTGACTCAAGGTGAAGAATCTAACTTTGTATTCAGTAAGTGGCATTGCATTTTGAAACCTGCAAACTCTTTTTGCCAATGTACATAAATTAATTCACTATATAATTAGGAAGTTTGATTAGCTTTGTTGACTGGCAACCAAGGTCTTATACTATATAACTCTCAAATCGATTTGGTCCTCAAAAGATTGGAATTGAGAATTGTTCAGATAAGT
The DNA here is from genome assembly GCA_030674055.1 of Rhabdomys pumilio. NCBI lineage: Eukaryota > Metazoa > Chordata > Mammalia > Rodentia > Muridae > Rhabdomys > Rhabdomys pumilio. The sequence continues at coordinate 11,091,260 of JANHMN010000002.1, read as the reverse complement.
AATGAAATATTTTTCTCATATTGGTGGCAAAAGTTGGTTGTTTAAGAAATGAGTGTGTAAATACATCTGACATGTGAGCTAACTTCTTTGCTCTATATTCTCTTGATGTTTTTAAATTAGAGCTTGTATTCTGTCAGGTCAATGAAAATTTACTTGTGAAGTAAAATTACAAATCTCAATATTGGGTAGTTGAGAATTTTTTCCTATATTTTCTCAAGGCAAAGGTTGCTGAGTGAAGTGGATCTTATGAAAGGATCTTAGCAACATAAAAAATGCTGTTCAGAACAGAAACCAGCAGGGTGCGTGTAAAGTGCAAATATTCTTCCACCTGATGGATTTCTACCTGGTGTGGTTTTTATACATTTCCTCAGTTCAATGCCACAGTCTGAATGGTCAAATGACTATCCAAGGGCTAATTTGTTATTCTTTTCAGGTGCTGAGCCTGTGAGTTAAAACCAATCTATTATTTTCATTTCTTTTCATCATAAAGTACATGCTTATTGCAGTTCCAAAACTCAAAAGATAAATTTTAAAAGTTGAAAACAAATTATTGAGAGTATGAATCTGGAAGTATACACATTAAAATGCCTAGCTTGGGTTCATTTGATTTGTTTTATTCTATTTACTAAGGGTTTAGAAAATTAACTATGTATTCACAGGGACTGTTCATGATAGTCTGAGATGAATATTTTTGCCTTGGCTTGTTTTATTCTCCCCTCTCTCCCATACTTCTCTCTTTCCTTAAAAGTGATACTATCATAATAGATTGAACAAATATTTTGATATATTATTTTTCTCATATAAATATTTTTATAAAGACATCATGTAGGTAATATAAAATAATACATAGATGTAGTTATGTAATAGAGAAAAATGGTTATATGACAGAGAAAATCAGACCATGAACTTTATTCTCCTCTTCCAAGAGAACAAAACCAAAGGGAATCAGAGGAAATTTAATTTTTTAAAAGAATAACTTCTAACTTTTGTCTTGCACGAAGAAACAGAACAATTTAATGGACCATGAATGAGCAAGGACTGGGAGAGAATAGAAAGTCTCACATCAAAGGGAAGCCCAGTGGCCTCACTGTTGATATCGGCTAAATGTTATAATAAGTAACACCGCTACACTTCACATCCTAAATTCATTTTACAATGCCAGTTTTATTAGCTGGTTTCCTAAGCCAGACCAAGATTATAGAAAAAGAAAATTATTGGCCAACATCTTCTGATGAGGATAGATTCAAAAAGTAATTTTTAAAAACTATTTCCTTTTACCTTTAATTATATTTGCCCATGTATTGGTCTGTGCACATGGGTAGAGGTACTTACAGATTCCAGAAAATGGAGCCAGTTCCTCTATTGCTGGAGTTACTGGTGTTAGTGAGCTACCCTGTATGAGTGTCCCCTAGAAGAGAAGTACACGGCCTTAACCACAGAGTCTTATCTATAGGCCCAAGATTTAAAGGAAAAAAAATTGAACTGGCCATCTTCTGTAACGAGGCTAGGCTCCCAGTGTACGACAGTGAAAGGATAGCATGGTTTTTGGTCAAGCAATGGCTGGAAATTGCCAGATACCCCACAGGTTGGAGACCCCACAAGTTTCCCTGCAAGGGACCACATGCATTTTGCCATGCTCCCAGACTCTAGGCTCCTGACACAAGGCCAAAGGCCTCCATCAATTGCCTTTAAGGACTATGCCCCTCCTAGCCCCTCCACAGGTAGAGGGCATGACTACAGGCTACATATCCTCAAGAGAGATCTCTATATTAATGAAATACCTAAGGGCCAGAGGGCGTAGATAATTAAACATTCCTTCCCAGACCTTCCTCCTTGCAGAAGGTATTTAACCTCAGGCCTGCCCTGAGAATACAGGGGTATAATTTTTATTCAATTTCTGCCATGATAATAAATATCTTAAGACCATAGTGTATTTCTCTTCTTTGGGACCCACTGTGGGGAACCGTGGAGAAGGTTTTCAACTACCAAGGCACTGCCTAATCTCCCGCAGATGACCTCTCTACGTTTCCAGCCACAAAGGCCATGAACTCAAGCAAGCAATCTGAGCCAGCCATGACCTAAGAGAAGAATGAACTGTGGTCCTAATTTGTGCTAATTTGTTCAGAGTTAGCTCTGGCTGTCTTTCTTGTCTGTCCCTAAAATTTTCACAGACCATCAGAACTCAAATATACAAATGCTTAAAATTAATAAGTGATTGTAGTAACATTGAAATACACAGAATCAACCTTTGAAAATCAGTTAAATATCTTTATTCAATAACTACAAACTTTTTGAAAAGAAGTCAAGAAAATAATTCCATTTGTATAAAGCAAATAGAATAAAAGACTTAGGAATAACTTTGGCTCAGAACATGAAAGATGTCCACACTGAAAAATTTAAAATTTGATAAACTAAATTGAAAGGTCATAAATAAATAGAAATATATCTTGTGGTCATGGATTTGAAAGATTAATATTACTGAGATATTCATTTTAAGCAATGTACTGATTAATTGCAAAACAATCATAGAGTTGATGCAAGCCAATAGTAGTTTTGCACAAAAATAGACAAAAATGTAAAATTTACAGAATCATACGATGCTCTTGGTAATGAAAAGAATAATTTTTAGTAAAATGAAAAAGTTGGAGGCATGATCTTATGTGACTTCAAAATCAACTGCAAATTTCTTATAATCCAAAGTGTGTGGCACTGGTATTAATAGAAAAGGACCGACAAAGAGAACACAATGGGGAAACCAGAAATAAACCCACACATTTGCACTCACTTGAATTCTAACACTACTGCCAGGAACACACAATGGGCAAAGTGTAGCCTTTTCAGTAAACAGTACTGGGAAAACTGGATGCCCCTTCACAGAAGAAAGGCGCTGGGATCGTATGCCATACGAGCATCAATCCATCTGAGCCATATGAGCATCCATCTCAAAAGATGCCTTTCCAATCAGGGACCTGAGGCAGGTGTAAGTCTTCACTGAAGAGCTGAAGAAGCAAGGTTATAATGAGCACGGGCCATGCCACAGCTGTGGACACATTCAGGAAGAATGGAGCTTCTAGGTGTTTGCTGGTTTCCTCTTTTCCCTCTTTTAATTTTATCTTCTCTCTACTGCTTGTTGGATGCTGCTGCTCACATTGAGGAGAGAGATTTTCTTCCTTGAGTTATTGGCAACTCAGTCATCTAATGGACACCCTCAGAGGCCCACCCAGAAGTGTGCTTTTCTTGTATTCTGGGCATCTCTCATCTATTAACCATCAACATCAATTGGTATCTAATGTAAAGTTGCTAAACTCACAGAAGCAGGCAGTGTAGCTGGAGGGTGGCTGGAAGTTGAAAGACACCAGTCTAAAGGATATAAAATTTCAGTTGGTAGAGGGAATACATTTAAGAAGCCTGTGCAGTCAGATTGTTCATCCTTGTGTGAAAATGTCTGGCCAACGTGACTTAAAGGAGGAAACACTTGATTTTTGGCTCATTGATTCAGAGATGTCTGTCAAAGCAAGAAGTGTGTGTGTGGTAGCAGAATGGCCCACATCATGGCTGATAAGAAACATCAAGACATAAGACTTATACTTGTTCTAGAACCTTTCCTCCTTTTTCATTTTATTTTATGGGAACCCCAAGCCTATGGAATGGCGAACCTCATATTTATGTTGGTTCTTTCTCTCCCTATGAAATCCTTTCAGAATATGTCATTCTCACACCCCCATAAAGGTCTGCTTTATTAATGCCTCAGTTATTTATCTAATCAAGTTGATAATCAAGATTAACCAAATCTACCTCTTGCTAACTTGACTCCAAACCACATCTCTGTAGACTATCACATTCTATCCACTGGCCTTTCAAAAGCTCATCTCACCTCTCTCTCATAATGAAAAGTTCATTCACTCCTCCCTGGAGTTTGAACAGTTGTAATGTTGTTCAGAAAATGCTGAGTTTAGAGTCTTGTCTGAGGCTCAAGGTGATTTCAGTTGTGTGACTGTTCAAAAAGTAAAAACCAAGTTGTGTATGTCTAATGTACAGTGGCACAGGTATCTTCAATCTGAAGGAGAGGAAGAGGCAAATATCCAGGGAGGGTTAGATCAAAGGAGGGTGGAAATCTATTAGGAAAAATACCAAGTCTCTTAGCTTTACTTTAGTAGTCTGGCATGTGATGTCAGAATGTGAACCTGAGGCTTTGGACAGGATCACCTCTGTGCCCTCTAGACTGGTTCTACTGGCTGAATTCTGCTTTCCTCTGCAGAGGTTACTTTCTCTCATCATCTCTGGCTTTGGGAGACCTCCAATGCATATTTGACTTCCCTCATAAAGCTCTGCACATCATTTCTCTGAGGCTGCCTGCAGGAATCTGACCCTGTTGCCCATCATCCTAGCCTACTTATTCTTCTTGGCTGGAAGATTCCATGACCTTGTATTGCCTTTACCACACACACACTCAGGGCATATCTCCCCGTGCCCTTACACAAAATATTCAGCTATTTTCAATAGGCCTAAACGGCTACACTTTCCTTGGCTCCAATCCTACATGTGCTTATTTTCCTGTCAAATTGTCGTTGTTTGAATCTTTCAGCTTCTTTGATCACTGCAATCACTGAAAATGTGGCTAAAAGGAGTAAGTGGAACTTTTGGGATAGCTTTGATGAAGTGCTGCCTTGAAATTTTGTGCACCAAATTAACATCTGTCACCTTTAAACTTTTTCTCTCACTAAGTTTCAGGGCATAAACAAAATGTGTATAAGGTCTTTAACATGCATGGTCTCTAGTCCAGTTCCTGGTTGACTTCTGTCTCTCATCTGAAATCTTATAGGCACACTCTTCTCTATGTTCTTACTAATAACCTGGTCTTCTGAGCTCTGCTTCAATTCCTGAAACAAGTCTCATAGCATCATGCAGCTCCTTTAGTCCATATATCCAAATGTGTAGTGGGTGTATGTTCTATGTGTGTTATGTATGTACACACACACACACACACACACACACACACACACACACCACAGATATTCTAAAGAGTTCTGCGTATGATGAAAATCTGTAACTTTTATCATTTAAAACTTAAATAAATGAGAGGAAGCCAAGATTGTTCAGTGGGTAAAGGAGCTTGCTGTACAAGCCTGCCAACCTTACTTTGATATCTGGAACCCATACAAAGTTACAGGGAGAGAACCCACTCCACAAACTTTTTCTTTGAGCTCTATCCTCAAACTGTGATACACCTGCCCCTCATTCCCCATTGTACACACATTATACCCAGAAAGTAAACACAAATTTTAAAAGAGAAGTGTTAGATGTTCACTGTAAACATTCAATTTAGATTAAATCTGAGCTTTAATTTTCTGATGGGTTAGACCCAAATGACTAGAGTTTATTTTGTTATGATTTTGAATAACTCAAGTGTAACACTGAGTAGTCTCATTTCTATTTTTATCTAAATTAGATCTCTCTCATAATACAGGGTGCCATTGGCAAGTAATGCATCGCCTATGGGTGCCTTCTTATTAACAACCAGCATTAATGATTTTATCTCAGAAAATTTTCCATTAAATGTCATTTCACCATGTCTACATATGTATATCCATTTCAAAACTTAGTATGTTGAGGTGACTTAAACTTTATTAGCGTTTAGAGAGTAATTTCAAAACACATGACCATGTAGAGTGTGCATACATATATGCACTTAGAATGTATCATTTAATGGTTTAACTATTATTGTATTATTTTGGTAAATTATATTCATAGATTATGTTATTTCATTCATTAACATTCTATGGGGCTAGTTAGTAGGTTTCAGCTTATTAAATCACCCAATATCAATTCTATATAAATTAGAAGAGAAGACACATACATGTGTGTGTGTTTCCGAAAAATTAAAAGACTTGTTTTGTAAAATTGCACACTAAACATAATAATGCTTATGGTGGAAAGATGGGTGGGATAGACCACACAAAACCTATGCTATTTTATAACCAGAACAACAGTAACAAAAATAATTACTGGTGCTTAATGAGATAACTTGGTTATTGGCAGACAGCAGCTCAGTATGTTTGGAGCTGTTTCAAAGGACATGAAATATGTTCACCGTAAGAGAATTGAAATGCTGACGTGTGGTTGCCAAGATGGTACAAATGGAAGAGGAGCTATGATCAGCAGGGCTGTGTGAAGGTTGGGAACAGGAGAGAATAAAACAGCCAAAAGCAAATACAATCACAAAACCAATGCATGTACTGGTTTTGGAAAGAGACACTGGATGCAGAGTTGTCTTATATTTCTAAAAATACTGAGAAAATTTCTTCTACAGATGATCTGAGGGATTTTTCCCTTTCTGCGAGAGTGCATGGCCCTCTAGCAAAGAATGAGTATAAGATGCCCAGCCTGTGTGTTCGAGCCTATCTGTTTTATAGAATCTTGTTTCACACTGCAGAAAGCTTTTCTAAAGAGGTTTATGATTTCTTTATGTATATGTGTGTATGCCTGCATGAATTCATGTGCACTATGTATCTGAAAGTCTTCACAGTGACCAGAAGAGTAAATCATATTTCCAGGAACTGAAGCCACTATGTGGATGCTAGGAACTGAACCCAGGTCTTCTGCAAGAGCAGTAAGCACTTTTAACCCAAACCATCTCTCCAATTGTAGTGGGACAGAATTCTCAAATTTTCTATACATCTAACAATTGCTTGAAGAGTTTTTTTTTAATTTAAATTTCTAGTTTATTTTTCTCTTCCTTTCTCTCTTTCTTCCACCTCCCTCCCTTTCTCCCTCCTTACCTCCCTTGACCCTCTCTCCCTCGCTTTCTCTCTTTCTTCCTTCCTCCTCTTTCTTCCTTTTCTATGATGGAGTTCTTTGTATGCCAACCATGCTTTCAACTCTACATAGCTAAGGATGATCTTGTACTTCTGATCCTGCTGTGTTTGCTTCTTAAGTGTTGAGATTAGAGGCATGGATCACCACATCGCATTTAGGTAGAATTTAAGACTGACCCAGCACCTCACTAATGCTAGGCAAACACTCTACCAACATAGCTGTATCCCTACCCTTCTCGGTCCAATTTCTGACTAACCTCCAGCAAAGCTGATGTCAGGACTTGCACAGACCCTCTTTAATGTGGCAAGGCTGATGCAGAGCAGATGTATAACATGCTTGTTTCTTTCATATGTGAGCTTCAAAAGCCACAGGAATTGTGTTGAATACTAAATCCATACTTGAAGAAAATGAGACCAAACAGGAATAGCTCAGTGAAGCATTTTGAATAAAGTTTTTGCAGACTTCCAAATGACTCATTTTTCCTATTCAGAGAATTGGGAAGCCTGAGATACTGGCAGACCCTGATTTAGAGCGATGTACAATTACAAAGAGCAAGTACCTCAACAGACTCAGCCTTTGTCAGTTTAATTATCAATGAGGTGTATATGCCAATAACTTTCCAAAGTATGTGTGAGCACTGGGAGAATCTACCACCAATGAAGCATGTCTATTGTTTATTTATATAATTATTTTAATTTAGTTTTTGAGAATTTCATAATGTATACAAGGAAATATAATGATGTCACTTCCATTTTCCTTCTTTAGCCTCCCGTCCTGAGTCCAACACAGTCCAAACCTAATTTCACATCATCTCCTTTACTTTTTAAATAACTAAATGGTGCTGCCTATATGTGTATGGGTGTGGACTATCCACCAATTATGGGCAACCTACCAAAAGTCAAACTCCCAAAGAAGAATGATTCTCCCTCCTTCAACAGTTAGAACTGCCAATATCTCTTTAGTTAGAGATAGGCTCACAGGAGTTCATCACCCATCCATGCTGTGTCTGTGTCTAGAAAGCCTGGTTGAATGCATAGGCTCTATATGATTCTTCATCTTTTCCCCATCCTGTGAAAGAATTAATTCTGTTAGGGATGAAATAAATCATCTTTATTATTAGAGATAAACGTTGGATAAAATAGAAGTCCACAGTTTCTACTGAATATAGACTTTCATAAAGAGTGTGCTATATGGGTTTGGTTCCTTCATGCCTCTGAGCTTATGATGTCTGGACTGGAAATTAAGGGACTTGTTGAGAACCACACTCTGCCCCATGCTTGGGGGCTAAGTGCTCTGGTCAAGAGAGAGAGGGTGGGGGAAGAAGGGGAAGAGACGCGAAGAATGGAGACAAGACAGGGTGTGATTCCAAGTCTTGTTTCTAGTTTATTGTCTCCCTCTTATTGTCTCTCTTATTGTCTCCTCCTTATTGTCTCCCTATTTGTCCTCATTATCTTATTGTCTCCTTTATTGTCTCCTATTGTCTCCTCCTATTGCAAGGAAATCCTGGGTATTTATAAGCACAAGCAGGGTAACACAGTTGAAGACACTTTACCACATGCACCATGCAGCTGGGGTCACTAAACAGCAAAACAAGATATGTGGGATAAACAAGATGTTTATCAGAGTGTGCTTCAGCTGTTGTAGGTTGTTGAAAAACAAGTCTCTTGTCAGGGTATATGGCTCGAGATGGCTGCAAAGTTGATAGCTGCTTTCTGCTAAAAGTCAGCTCCCAACAGGGGCTGCCTTCAGTTGCAATACTAGTAGGTTTGAACTTTGTAAGACTCTGGAGGGAACCATTCAAATAGTGACCAGCCAAAAGGCCTTTGTTTTGTTTTCAATGACTTTCTGGACAAATTGAATGAATTACTTTTTAAATCTTCTCTATTCATTCTTGTCTTTCTATGCATCATCAGTTAGGTCTTTTTTTTTTTTTTTAATACTAAGCTTTTGCAAAGCTTACTGGGCCACCCCTTAAAAATAATAAATGAAATTCAAGACATACAGAAGAAGTGAGACAAAAAAGGCAAGAACTTACTCCTCACACTGTCCTTTCACTGCCCCACGTATACTCTTACATATGGGCTCTAATGCTCACATCGTCACACACTGACAAAGACATACACAGAATAAGGAAATTAATTAATTAAAACAAAAGATGTAGGAGGTTTGGGATTGGGCGATGGCTGAGTGTATAAAATGCTTGCTGTGGAAGTGTGAGGATGGGGGTTTGGCTTCTCTGTGACCCACATAGAGAGCTGGGCATGGGGATCTACCATTCCTGGAATATCAGCCCCGGGGGTGTGTGTAAGGAGCTGCAGAGACAAGCAGACCCAGTCAACCAATCTATATCGAAGGGTGAGTTTCAAATTCAGCGAGAGATCCTGTCTCAAAAATAAGGTGAAGGAAAATAGACATGCCGTCATTGACATGCCTATACACATATACACACAGCATACACACACATCACCACCACCACCGTCAACAACAACATGATATGGAAACCTTAATATCAGTATATATTAATAGATGACAAAGGTTCAAATTTAATAGTAGAGACAGATGTAAGAGCATACAGCATATGAATGAATGGTCTCCAAAATACTATAGAGGAACTATAGTCCTCTAATGAAAAAGACTGTTCATTTGGTCAATGGTCATTTGTTGAGTAACTGTTTTATAGCTAGCATTTTGCTGGTTTCTAGGGTGTATTGATGAGCCCCAAAGGAAACAAGGATATATTCTTATAGATTACATGGTTCTATGCAGAAAAGAGGAGGAAGTAAATATGAATATAGTAGTTATATATCCATATGTGCAAGTTAACCAGCTAGCATTTTTTAGGACCTATTATGGTTGCAAGATAAAAGCTGTGGCTTCTTTAAAGGACGCTAAGTCTGCTTCTCAATTCTTTTTCCCTTCAGAAGAAGCCTTCTAGAGAGACTTAGAGGGTGACCTTCAGCTGACCTTTCTACCAGGCCAGCTGAACTTTCCAAACCCTCCTGTCCTTCCCTTTTAACTAAACTAAAACTGAACTTTGCTCATTAAAGCACTAAAATTTCCACCCAGAGACATTCCTCTCCACCACCTTCTAAACACTCAAGCTACGAGAAATAATAACTTTAAACTGACTTGCCCGAGAGTGCAGGTCCCTCCAAAGGTAGGAGATCTGTTCTCTGTGAAAAAGTAGAAAGAGGTTTCCCACTAGTAGTCCTTTGTTTTGTCTGCAGAACACTTTGCAGAAGTGAGACTTTGGAATTAAGCCCTGCATTGTCCTTACTTGTTTGAGTAATCCACCTCTCTCTGAGCTTTTTATCTATTTGTTTATTAGCTGGGCAATCACCAAAAGTACAAAAACACTGCACTAGTTACAGAAATATAGCTATGATGAATCCTAGAGCAGAACAGTAGACACATGCTTGGAGATTAATGTGAAAGGGATTTGATATAGCTTTGGACTTCAGGAACAACTAGCCCAAAGATGCTGAGATATGAAGGAAGCTGGGCTTTAATGGATTAAAATAAAGGACAAGTGGAATTTTCTGCTGATGGTGAAAAGTTTTCCAGATGAAGATTAGACAGAAAAGTACTTCAATAGCCTCGAAGTGGAAGAATGAAATAGTTGAAAACAGTATCTAAAATCATGATGATAAAGTGGAAAATGTACTAATATTCTTAGTGCATATATACACACATATATACATATGTATGTTTATGTATATATACACATAATATACATGCATATACATAATTTATATGTAAGCTAAAAAAATTAGCACTTAAGGTAACATGAGCGATGCTATGGATTATTTTTAGATTCCATGTTTTATTATATTGGTATTCTCATGATGTTTTTATTTTAAATGCAGAAATTGGGAGAAATAAAAGTATGGGGTTAGGTATGGACCTGTTGACCTCACTTTTAAGTTTCTTTTAGACATCCAAGTGGTCATGCCCAATGGGTAGCTTTGTTGATGGATTTATTGCAGCAGAATTAGAGACACACGTTTCAAAATTGTCTGCATGTGAGATGTAAGAGAAGCTGTCAGTTTGCATGGCAGGGGACATCTATTGAAAGAGGCAGCCAATAGCAATGGCAGAAATGAACCAGGAAAATAGCTAGGTGAGGGCTGAGCAATATCTTGGATAGAATAAAACCCAGGATGTGTCATAGCAGTCAAGGGAAGAGAGCTATTCAAAAAGCAAGGAAGGGTTAATGTTGCAATGCTGGGGGAAGGCCAGTGGAAATAAGAGCCAAGAATTACCCGTTGGGATCTGTTATATGAAGGTCATTAGACAACTTACCAAATATTATTAAAAATAACTAACATGGTGTCAGTTTGGAGTTTGCTTTAGAAGACAATCTTAGGGGAAATGGTAGAGACCGTGTGTGTTGTTTGTGCTGTGTGTGTGTGTGTACGTATGTACTGTGTGTATGTTATTTAAACTATAATAACTATATGACCTAATTATATTCTTGACTTCAATTCAGCTAGACTCTTCTTAGTGAAAATGTGGCCTTCTTTTGAATATGCCTCTTTTGAGTAAGTTATTCATAAAGGATACAGGAGAGAAAGGGAGAGAAGTCACAATAAGAATTTTTGCTTTTTGTTTATTATAATACATGATGATTTACTAAGCATAAAAACAATCTAGTTGAGATACAGATATCAATGATCTACGGAAGAAGGATTATAGATGCATCAAATTGTGATATGTTTAATGCTGCAATGCCCATGGAAAAGCTAAAGATCTTAATGTAAATTTTTTGTCCTAACTCAGTAGGTCTCAGGTGGACCTAAGATTTGTCATTCCAACAAATCCGTAGGTACTACTAGGCAATACTCCTAGATGTTTAGTTTGAAGGCCATATTTTCTGTAAGAAGAGTCTAGCAGAATTTAAGTCTAGATAATTAGGCCATATAGTTATAACAGTTCAAATTTAATATAGATTGTGCTTACTCAATTTCACACACACATACATATGTGGGATACACCAACATATATAATTTATTAAAGATGAAGCATATTTGTAGATACTAAGGTGGATATGCTTGTTTATTTTTCCATAAATTATTTAATCCTGGTTCAATATTTTATACTTCAGGACATATAACATCTTCAATGCATTCTAGAGTTGTTTGACATTTTGATTTAATTATTGCCAATGGTACTTCACATAGACATGTAGTACCATGTGGCAGAATTATATTGAGGGCAGCTTCAGATATTATTGGAGTTTCTGTCTTAATCCAGACTGAAAATTCATTAAAGGACGTTTTGTAAAACTCAAGTCAGTGATTCAAAGAGAATGATAACAATCAAACGTTCAATCATAACACAACCCAAAGGTGTATTAATATGATCTTTGAACACTGAGGAGTGATGGTAGGAAAGTATTTAAAGGTTTTCTTTTATGTAATCTATCCTTTATGTTTCCACAAGGGCTGAAAACCTTGCACATACAGTAAAGACATTGCAACTAATAACATATAGTGGTCTTGAAACTGAGCTGAGGTCTTTCATGTATTGTTCACTGGCATTGTTTTGTGTAGTGTCCATTGTGTTACTTTTGTGAGTACCATGGCTGCTTGGAGATATGAAAAAAAATTAGTGATTAATGTTCAGTGCAGAGGAAGTAAAAGAAGGAAATCGTTAAATTTTTGGAAAAAGCAGAGGGGTCCAGAGTATTCAAGGTCCCAACCAAGCAGAAATGCAACGAAGTAGTAAAGTTTGAAAAAAACAAGCCAAATGCAGTTTCATTTTGTATTTTCTTTTAGGATTAGCTAATTCATGTGGCAATATTATTGAATCAATAGTAGGATCCAGGCTCGGTTGTTGACAGTATAGACATCTATTGGGAAGTTGTGTGCTTACGTTCTGGTGGATTGATGGTTCTGTGTTTCTGGCTTCCATATGGATAGTGTTTGATGCTGACTCCTGGCGTCTTCTTCATCAAGCTGAAAGGGATACCTGGGATGAGACTATTAACTCACTTGTGTTCTGATCTTTTAAATGAAAGCTTGGTCATCAGGAATGTCTTGATGTGAAACTGTCAATTGAGTTTTCGTCAACACTAAAACAAGTTAATTAGCTTATGGGAAACCTAGCAAGAAGTTTCAACTTGGATACCTTTGAAACGGATTCTTTCATTGCGTACTCAAAGCCGCAAGAACCTTTTATCTGATGAAGATGTGAGATGAGAACTTTCCTGTAATATCAATAATAAAAATGATGAAGGACAGTGACTGAAGATCAGAGGCTGTCAGGTTTCTCAGAACGTAGTACGAAAAGCATTACTGTTATTGAGTAGACAATGTGAGGAAAATCAACAATTTTATTTTCATTTGATCAGACCTACTAATTGTTAAGCTTTATTAGCCTTCAGTAGCCCTCAAAAAATTAAGCAGTGAAATAAGTGAATTGATAATAAATATATCGATTTAGGTTTCTGTGGCATTATAGTACATAGGAAAATCAGGTACATGGTGCCTCTGGGAGCTGAGTTGACTCCCTGGCTATATTCTGTGAATTTCTAAGGTGTATCTTTCTGTAGTGATTTCTAGTCTGGCTTTGAGCACACCTTATGTCTGTCTTGATAGCCTGTTAGGAAAACTTTACCTTTCTGTGCTGAGCCACACATTAGTGACATACAATATAGGAAAGTTTTCTCTTATTCTTTTGATAAGTGTGAATCAGATTTTGGCGATCAAAACAGGGAAACAGGGAAATAGCCATTTCTTTCCACTTTTGATGACTAGAAAGCTGTATTCTTTACCTTTGAAGTCTGACTAAAGAGTAAGACTACATTCCAAAGTATGTGTATGTCTTCAAAATTTCTTGGAAACTTTTGGCCGACACCTCCTCTTTGAACTTTCCTGGATCACTTTTGAAACTTTGATCTCCTTCTATTTGGTCTCTCCTTATCAGCAAAAAAACAAAACAAACAAACAAACAAAAAAACCAAAAAAACCCAAAAAAACAAAAAAACCATCGATGCCAACATGGATGGCGAAAGACAGCTGTGTGCAGTGCAGGTAGACCTGAGATATCAGGGGGAATTTTAATATAGAGAATTCAGTTTTGAGAAACAGACATTCCAGGATGCTAAATCACACCAGCCTTATGAGATAATACATTTCAAAATGTATTATTTCAAAAAGCTCTTGATAAACCGCAGCTTTCTGTTCCAGAAGAAAAGAACAAGACGTGTTTTTGGCCACCAAAAGACCTCAGATCCCCAATGTGGTATCTCACTAATATGGCTAGAACCACATTAACAGAACTTAAACTTGGTATCAGTTTTCACAGTGTCTAAATAGAATAGATTAATTTATATGAATTCCAATGAAGTATGGCCAAATTTTTAGCTTTTTATTGAATCTAATTTTTAAGATTTTTTTCTTACTTTATTTACTTATTATGATCTGATAATAGCCCTTCCTCAGTCCACTCTCACACACCCCTACCCCCATTCCCTCTTTCCCTTCACCCTACTCATGGGCACCAAGCCACCCTGGCACTTTAAGTCACAGAAGGGCTAGAGGCATCCTCTCCCACTGAGGTCAGACAAGGCAGCCAAGCTAGGGAACAGGAGCTAAAGGGAGGTATAGAGTCATAGTCAGCCCCTTGTCCATTTATTAGGGGACCCACAGGGAGATGATTCTACATATCTCCTACATATGTGTAGGGGGCCTAAGTCCAGCCCATGCATGCTCTTTGGTTGCTGGAATCTAATTTTTATCACTGTAGATTCATCAAAAAATGTATGTCAGTGTATGCATAGCAATGAGTTTACACACACGCACACACACACACACACACACACACACACACACACACACACACACACATCAATAAAATATCTAAACAATTCTTGAGTAAACTTACCTAAGGGTTTGCAAAGTCTACTCAGTGTCCATGGCTCACTCTCATGATACACTAAGTTGATGGCACCAAGTCTTCTCTCTTTCATCTTCTGTGAGGCTGAGCTTGAGTTTTTTTTTTTTTTTCCTTTATTGGATTAAGAAAAAAAATTTGGGCAATTCTTTAATACCAGAATGTTTTAAAGTTGATGATCTGTTATGGTTCAAATATGAGATGTCCCTCAGAAAACAACAGTTCTCAGTAATGGACCTTTGGAAAGATAATTGGACAATGAGGACGTTTACTTATATTTATGGATCCATCACTTGATATGTTCATTATTTGATGATTTATTGGGCAGTGATGGAGACTTAGGAAGTAATACCTAGTTGAAGGGAGTGAATACTTGTATACATGAAACCTTGGGCTTTCTCTACTCCTGTTCCCTCACCTCTCCACTATCTGCTTCCTGCCCACCATGAGGTGAGTAGCCTACTGTGCCATATGCAATTCACATTATGATTCTCTGTCTCTCTTTAGGTCCTTATGTTAAGTTAATTATCTTAGGTATTTTGTCACAGTGAGAGGAAACTGCTTCCTTCATCAGCCATCTCCTGGGTCTCTGGATAGCTGCTTTTTTTACCCGTCACTGGGAACCTGGAAGGTTTCAGGTTCCAGTCACGTGACAGTTTTGCAGCTCAAAAAGGATGCAGGTATCTTCTCTGAAAGAAATGAATGACGCAGAATAAAACTGACAAATGGACACCTATCAGCCATTTAGCTCACCATGATCAACTTCATCCTATAAAATGATGAACCGGAGGATATGGCCAATCTTTTCTTCTTCTTTCTTTATCAGAATATTTTTGATTACACCATAGTTTCCAGTCTTGGGTGCCCTCTTGCTTTTTAGACTTGTATTAAGACTGACCTACTAGGTTGGCTTTCTTTTTGTGTTCTACAATCTCTAGGTTGGATCTGTGAGGTAAACCTATAGGAAATTGCTTGAATGTCATATCTTGGCTTACTGAAATATCGTTGATTAGGCCTGAGCAAGTAGGCTAGGATCACCTATCATTCAGTAAATTAAGAAGTGCTTTATCCATTGATCTTGATTCAAAGAAGATCCAAGTCAGGGTTCTTTTAAAAATTTTTGAGATTATAACATAATTACCTTCCATATACCCTTCCTTCCTATTGTTCATATTTATGGCCTTTTTCTTTTTTTTTTCTTTGTTTTTGGTACATGTATGTATATGTGGGTGCACATGCGCATGTGTGTGTGTGTGTGTGTGTGTGTGTGTGTGTGTATGTGTGTGTGTGTGACAGAGCTTAGAGGATTGATGTGACATAAACCTGTCATGAATCAGCAATGCAATTCATTGATGAATACAATGAGCTCAGTTGATTTGACTACATGTGATCATTGAGCACATGTAAAGCAGGCCTTTAAACTGTCAGCAAGTGTGAATCTTGTGCAGTTTTGTGAGAAACCAGATAATTACCATGCAACTCAGGAGACTTGGAATCCTCTTTTATTCATTTAACAAGATACCTTTTACTTAAGTGGAAAAAAGTTTACTAGTTAGACCCCACACCTGGTAGGTTATACTAAATTCTAGCCCTCAGCCTGTGAGTATTGTATATATTAGGAATAGAAGAGTTTCATTATTGAAGTATAATGTACCAATGGACATTTTTAGCAAAGACATGTTAAAAGTTTTGTCTTCTGTTCTTTTCATGGAAAATCTTGTTGAAAGTAACCTCACAGCTCTTTCTTTAAATATTTAGCCGAGATTTTCTGTGTATGCCTGAGGAACTTTCTGCCAAAAATGCCTTCTATGAATTATTTTAGGTGTTTTGAGCTAGTTAGAAATAACATGTATTCCTATGGCATATGGCTGTTTTATCCTTTTCTATTAAATTAAAATGTTCAAATTAGGCTCTAAATATGTCTTTTCAAGTTCCAAAAGGTTCGGTATACTTCGTGTTGTGTCTTGCACAATTTTGGAAATGCAGAGAAAATTACATGGTTGTTTCTCATTCTATATGATTGATGTTATTTTTCTTTTTTCTTGTACACACACACACACACACACACACACACACTCAAAATTACTATTTGCTCTGTCACATGACTCAGGAGCCTTAGTGAGGGTCTTATTGCTAAGGGTAGAATGAAAGAACCCACATCAGACTCCAGCTTCCTAAGTTCATTAATTTATTTTATTTATTTGTGTTTACATATGTGCATATATGTATATGTTTGCGTATCTGGAGATCAAAAGTCAATCTTAGGCATCGTTCCCCAGAATGCTCTCCACCTTGTTTTTGTGACAGAGTGTCTCATTGGTCTGAACCATAATCACTTTCACACAGCCAGTATTGACTCTTCAGCCATGCCTGGATTTTTATGTGAGCTATGGGGATCCTACCTAGGTCTTCATTCTTGCACAGAAAACACTTCATTCACTGAACTACCTCCAAAGCCCTCTTTATAGCTCTCAATAATCAGATTTCACTAGATTATAGCAGCTTTTGCTTTTATTAGAAAGATGTTAATAGAAACTCTGTTTTGAAGTTTGAACTCTGCCTATGATCTTTGTTTATTTAATACGTCTCTCACAGCACTGCTTGAGGGTTGGGACTTCATATCACATTCCCATGTGACAAGGAGAGGCAGATGCACAGTAAGATTAAGTAACTTGCCCAAAGTCACTTATTAGTATGTCATTGTGTCAGAAATTTGAGCCTGGGGTCTCTGGTTTGGAGGCTCACATTCTGATCCTGTGCTGTCCTGTTTTGCCTCTGACATTCTTCTTTTCTTCCCTTGTGTTTGCATTGGCAATGTATTTTCTAAATGTCTCTGTGTGGATTTCGTATCCTGCTCGTCCATTATGTGAAAGCGAGTTTAGTTAAAACCAGAGAAAAGAATGCAGTGTTAAAATAGACCAGAAGAAAGCAAGATGGAAGAGCAAAATGAAAAGGAAGAAAGACAAGGGTGGCATTGACCCATCATCCTCTTATGCTATGGACCACCTCCCATTTTTGTGGGAAACTCATATTTCCTGGATGAGTGGGCACATTAAGAAATAAATACCAGTGTGTACACTATATACTTAATACCAGAAGAAAAGGAAACTGTATACAAACAGAAGTTAGAAGCAGCCATTCCATTCACACAGTGAATTGCCTACGACACCTGCCATACAAGGAACCTACTGGGGTGACCATTGTGATATTGCAAAATGAAGAATGAAGAATCATTGAATGTTTAGGGGAGCATCAAAACAAAGAGGAATGAAAAAGGTCAACTGATATTAATACTTTAAAATTTCCAGTAACCATAGCAACAGAAAATTCAGGGGAGCAGCTAAGCTATTCAAGGCTTTTGAAGGGTAAAATGTCTATACATGTCAAAAGCTATTATCAGGCTTTGCTGGAATTGGTTTTAGAGCCTTAGCCTGTGGTCATACACTGCTCATCCTTCAAATACCCTTTCCCCAAGTAGTGGCTGGCACTTGAATCTGTGAGAAACCCAGCCCTATAGGTTCTGATTGCCAGCAGGCTTTTCTGGAAACTCCAAAACTCTGTGGATCAAGGACAGGGTCAGGATTTTCTCCTGATGAAAGATTTGTGCACTGAATAACACGGGGCAACGTTCACTGAGAACTTCTGCATGTTTCCAGTGATGGACATATTCTTCTTCAGGTTAGGAAAATAGATCATAACTTTATTGTCCTGCACACTTACAGCAGCGATAACTGAGTCATGTTCAAAGGCTTACAGGGTCTTCATATAATACTAAGAGGTCTGGGACAATATATTCAGTGCTTTGTAATTTGTCCCCCCTGACTAACAATAATGAATGTCATTGTACACTCTGTTGACGTTTCAAAAATTTCTGGAGGCCATTCTGACTTATTCTTTTAAGCCACACTCTGGTTTTAACTAAGAACGATCTCAAGAACTTCGAGTTTTACTGAGGATGTACGGTAGAAGAATTGCATTCTAACAGACATCCAGAAAGACCCTGATGTTTGGATTTCCTTCTTACAGTGGCTGTTGTTAAATCCCATTCCCTCTTTCCTTGCCAAGCAACTCTACTTTGAATCAGTAGACTGAAGTGGACATTTCTTGGTTTTTTTTTTTTTTTTTTTTTTTTTGGAAAGTTAGTTATGTCAAATGATGGTTTGCTTGGGCACACAGGTGAAAGGATGTCATGCTAAAGCTGACATGTGAAAGAATGTTTTCCTGAAGCAGGCACGGGCGAACAGATATTTTGCTGGAGCAGACACAGGAAAGAATGTTTTCGTGAAAGGACATTTTGACATAGCAACCATGTGAAAGGATCTGTGATGAAGGAGCATAAATATGACTCTACAGAGAGTGAGAGAATAGCACTGAGCATTGGTTTTGTTTGCTCTGTCTCGCTCACTATTCTTCACTGACAACATGCTTGCGTGCTTGTGTAGGTTTGACTTATAGAGTGTTGTTGAGCTCAGCTTGTGGTAATGCTGACATTAAGAGAAATTCATTGAGAACTGATCATGAGGTTTTTGTGGTAGCTTGTCTCCTCCATGAACTCATCTTAGGCCAGTTGGTGAGACTGGTAGCCTCTTCAGGACTGAACTACAGCTGCTGGTTCATGCCTGGTGTCTGCCTGCCTGAAGGACTGTTCTGCAGCTCCTGAGTTGTATTTGGTGTTTGCTACTGGATTGAACTTCTGAGAAAGAAGATTGAGCTCGCTCTCAAACTACTACTGAACAGGGCTACTTCCTCCAGATCCTAATAACTTTTCTCTTCTACCACCTCTGCTGGGCTAAAGGAGAGGTTGAACCTTTATTAAAAGTAGATTGCAAAAAATTATGCCAGCAGTAAACCTTTTATTGGTCTTTCCTTTTCTTCCTTTCTCTTATTTCTTGACATCCTAATCTAATCTACCAGTAAATTTGAGCTCTGTGAGGTGTTTATATATAAGACTATATGCAACTTTTCATCCCAAGTGATGATAACCCTGGACTGTTTGTGTCAGGGGAGATATGATGACATCATCTGAAGAAACACTAACATCACAAAGTAACAAGATGAATCCTCATGGTTTTCATGCAAAATACCAGCTAGATCCTCTTGTTTCTCCCTTGGTGCTAAGCATTGAACCAGGGCTTTGTGTATTTGGCCCACATTGGAGAGGCCAGGCTTTGTAGTTTGATGCTAATTCTGCTTTCCTGGGAGGGGCTGCAGAGGAGGAGTGAATCAGTACACAGCTGACTTCCTGTGAACCCGACAGGGAGGTGGGGAAAAAAGGTTTGTGGGAAGAGAGACAGAGAGAGAAAGAGAGAGAGAGAGGAAGAGAGAGAGAGAGAGAGGAGACAGAAGAGGAAGAAGTGGAAGGACAATGGAGGAGAAGCACGTGACCTGGGAAAACCACAAGTTATAAGGGTCTCATAGCTGGGGAATAGAGTCGTGTAACGGTAAATCTGCCCAATCTAGGTGTGCAGTTTATATTCATAATTATTGAGTTGTGTTTTCTTTGACCGGTCATATTTGGGTTGGAGATTTACCACAACAACATTTTCTTCACCTTTGCCCTCTAATCCTTTAAAAAAAAAAATTCACAAATGGGTCTGGAGATGGTGCTGTCATTATAATGCTTGCCACGAAAGTCTAAGGATCTATATTGGGATCCTTGTCACCTATGTAGAAAACTGGGTGCAAGGGGATGTGCTGGCAAACCTGGAATTTCAGGAGGTAGAGACAAGATGGTCCCTACAGCTTGCTGACAGGCGTGATTGACTAGCCAGTCAGTGAGCTACAGAGTCAGTGAGAAACTCTTTCCCCCAAAACAAAGTAGACCAGGGTCATGGTAGACACTAGATGTTTAACCTCTGTCCTCTGTGCATATTTACCCATATGTATAGGCACACGCACAAACACCTGTATACACATATACATGCATATATGTACACACGCATGCACACACACATGCATGCATACATGCACTGACATTCACACGTACATACTCATCTACTGTCATGGAACTATTGAGACACATGCTGCATTTTAAGTAGTTTGGCTCAAAAACATTTTTAACAGACCATGTCATATATTTAAATAATGAAGCCTGAAGTTCTTTTTTTTTTTTATTGTTATCAATAAAGAAGAACCTCAGAAATTTTTTCCAGTGAGTATTGTAATCAGATCAAGACCAAGCATCTGATGTTATGACCAAAATCTTCCTAAAACAAGCAAAAGTCTCTGTTAGTGAGAATTTAAAAAATAATGCACTTTAGAATTGTTTTCATTTATCAGTAAATTCAAAACACTACTAGGTTGGAACTGTTATAAAAATAATATTTCAAGCAGAGAAAAGTGCAATACTCCATCCTTAATAATTATAAATAGTGAGTGCTTCAAATGATCGCAGTCGATCCTCCTTGTCACCTTATGGAGCTAAGGCCATTATGCCTTCCTTGAGATGTGAGCCTCACTCACCGTGAGGAAGAGCTTTAAACCTAGGCCGTTGCTCTGAAATCTAAGCCTACTTTATTTCTTTTTTGTTACTAATTGCCTTCAGGAAACTGAGCATAAGCGCAAACAAATAGGGGTCGGGTTGTAAGTTAATTGGTAGCATGTTTGCTTGGTGTTCATGGAACCCTGAGTTTCATGCCTTGAATCATGTAAAAGCCTTGAATTCTGGCACTCAGGAAGTAGAGGCAGGGGATCAGGAGATCAAATCATTCTTAGCTATATAGTAAGCTTTAAGCTAGCCTGGGCTATTAATGAACTCTTAAAAAATGGTGAAAGCTTTTATTATTTTCAAATTACCACAAGTTATGGAAAGCTACGTTACCATATATTTTTAAAGCAGAAACTTTTGCATGATTAGTATAATCTGAAAATAGTAAGTAAGTAGCATTGTTTTAGAAGCAATTACCCCTCTTTCTCTCCACATCTCAGTGACCGAGTACTGAGACTTTAGACCTTCCCTTCTGTCAAAATCCCTTATCTTCCTGAGTGATTCCGACCAAATAAATAACGCATGAGATCAGCAACCAGGAGGTCATGGAAATACTGAGGAGCAGATAGAACTGAAGATAAAACTGGTCATTTTGTCAGGAGAGTGTGAGCTAACGTCGAGCTACATATGGTTCAGATTGAGTCCCGACTCAACAAATCAACAAGTTTCTCCTCTCCACTTCCTTCGCCTACCATCCCTCTACTCTTCTACCCTCTCTTCATCTTCTAGTTTTCATGATGAGGTGTATTCTGGCAATACATATTTGTTTGATGCCAAACAATGTATTCTGCCTTCTCCTGTTTCTTTTTATATTATTTTAGTGTCTACATACATTGTGTTTCTCAGAAGCCATAATTATTTTTGTTTGAGGCAATCAGACACACCCTTTTACTTATCCAAACCATCATGTTTTCTTGTGTTGTTTATTCTTTGTTGCGGTCCTGGGCGTTAACTTTGAGTCCTTTCCCCTTGGCTTGGGGCATTTACTTTGGTTTGTGTTGTGTTGTGGGGTGCATTCAATGTACATCTCCACTGTTGTTAATCTCAAAATTCTATGTTTTAGAGTTTTTTCATTATGTGCATGTATTTTTTTTTATCATTTTTTTTTTTTTGTAAATGCTCCAGTGTTGCTCTGTGGTTTAGAGAGGTCTTCTTTCCCTATAGCCAAGAATGATTATTTTTTTGGATGCTTTCATTTCTTTAATTTTTTAAAAAGATGCATAAAACATTTTGTTTACTATTACTGTGTTTGAATTGCATGTGTTAGTGTGGGTATGCACGTGGCAAGGTGCACATATGGAGATTAGAGGACAAATTTGTGGAGTCAGTTCTTTCTTTTCATCTCTATGTGTGTTCCAGGAATCAGACTCAGGTTGTTGGGCTTCCATGACAACCACTTCTATCTTCTGAGTCACCTTGCTAGGCAATTTAATTTTTCAAAAATGAAGTACTGGAGACTGGACCAAGGGCTCCCACATCCTAGACAAGCTTTATCTCTCTGACATATCTGTAGCCTTTTCTTTTACTTTCAAATTTATCTTCTTTCCCTCTTCTCTCCCTCCCTCCCTCCCTCCCTCCCTCCCTCCCTCCATCCCTCCCTCCCTCCCTCTCTCCCTCCCTCCCTCCCTTCTTTCCTTCTTTCCTTCTAGTTTTTGAGACAGATCTCACAAAGTTGCATAGGCTGGCCTTAACTTCTCCTCTCAGGCATATCTTATGATTCCCCTGTCTCAGTCTCCTAAATAGCCGGGATGATAGGTCTGTGTTCTACGCACAACTTGTCTTTGCTCTCTGTCTCTCTCTCTTGCTCTCTCTCAGTATATGTCTCTGTCTCTGTCTCTATCTCTGTCTCTCTCTTTCTCTCTCTCTCTGTCTCTCTTTCTCTGTCTCTGTCTCTTTGTATGTGTGTGTGTTTATATGTGTAATGGAGAGTTTTCCTTGAGGTTTTCTGAATTTATGAATTTATAATCTTTTTCATCAGTTTCAATAAGTTCATCATTATTTCTTCAAATTAATCCTGAATCCATCAGAATTCTTTTCTGGGAGTTAGAACGTCACATGTTAAAACTTACGTGTCTTCTATGTAATTTTTTAAAATAACTCTTATTGCTTCTAGATTTCCACACAAAGAAAGTCTGCAAATCTTTGAGTTTGTTAATTTTTTTTTCTGTCTTTAAGTTGTTCAGATAGTTTTAATGGACTCATATTTTTTGTCAGATATTGCTTTTTAAAATTCATTTTAAGGTGTATATTTGATATTTTATAGATGCAGATTATTTTTTCAATTCTTCATCTTCTTAGCTATTTATTTACTTTGAACACCATTTCCTCTATTTTGATATTTTGATTAAATTTCTCTACAAGTTATAATTGTACTTAATAGCCTTATCTGTGAATTCTAGTGTCTGAAAAATACTGACTTTTTTTTGTTTAGTGTTTCTTTTGACTATGAGTTATCCATTTCTTTGTCTTTAAATTTTAATTTTATTTCAAATTAAGAGCTTTGAACATTGGTTATAATTGCTTCTTCGTGTAGCATAAATTGAAGTAGGTTAGGGCTGGGCTGCACAATTGACCTAGGAATTTGTGAGCACTGTTCTTTTGGATCTTCAGGTATTATGGTTGGAGCAGGGCTGGCTAATTAGTCTCCATCCTCACTGATCTTCAACATTTATAATTTAAGGAAGAGATGAGGGATGAATGTATGGCCATAGGATCTTTAATTCTAAGTAAATAGAAACCAGTGAACCTCTCCCCTCCTCATTGTTAGTGGCTATCTCTAGGTTTTGAGTGACAGCCTTAAATGAGTTTTGATTGTTTTATAGTGAAATTCAAATCTTTTCAAATGCCTTAATGAACTTTATAATAGTCTACACATTAAAAAAAAATGACACCTATTTGTGTTTACCAAAGGATTTCTGTCTCCTATGAACCATGAACAAATGAAAATTCTGTATCTAGCACGGCTTTATGAGCCAAGTAATATCCTATGCTGTCACGTATTTGAGCTTCTTTGATCTTCATATGTTGGGTTAGTCTGTGTGTCTTTCCAAAAACACATTCAGCCTCAATTTTCTGCATAAGAGTCATTCCAACAGTGACCGAACTGGTCCTCAGCCATTGCCCAGACAGGTTGGTTCCCTCATTGGGAAAAAAAAAAATTGTTTGCCCGTTCTTCTTGAGGATTTGAGCTAATCTAGCCTTTGATGGTTCCATTAGTTTTCAATGGCTTTCTGAATTATTCTTTCAGCTCATTCTTTTTTCATTTCTTAATTATCACATCAAGAAAAAGAAGTTGCCAGTGAATGCTATATTCTGGGAAATGCTATATGTCTGGGAAAAATACTTAATAATTGCTATTGCTATATGTAACTTCATTCTAGTTTCCCAATTGTTAACAAAGCACATGCATTTTGGACTTGTTTTGTGCTTATTAAGTTTTCTTTCATGTGTGAGTTATGTAATTTGGAATGCCTACATTTGTTTCTATGCCCTTTATATCCGCAGTCCTCATGAGATAATCTCATTTTCAGCATCATGAATATATGGATTTTGCCAGAGCTCACCCTTATGCAGGGTATCTAACAAGCAGTTCATTACACATGGGCACATCTGTAAAGTATCTGTGGAGACTTAACTGACCTACATAAACATATTTTGATTTAGTATTCTCATTTAGATGATCAAAATATCTATGGTCACTCAAACAGTGATTAACAAAACTAGTCAGAGTGGAGAGACCAAGATTATATATACCCTCTAACAGTTATAATCTATCAACTTTACAAACTTTATGTGAAGATGTGCCCATGTTACCAGATTGCTAAAGGGTATTTTTGAGAGTAAATTTTTGTTTTTCAAAAAAATAGTACTATCAATAACAAAGGCACATGTAGTAGCCTCCATAATCAATCCGATATCAACAGTAAAAGCAAAGTTGGCTGACATGGTGAGTACATTTGGCTTACTTAAGCTTGTGCTAATGTGTGATAAAAAAAAATTAAGGAACATAAAACTTAAAAAAGACTAATATGCTTAAGTGTTAATGAGACTATACATTTCTAAAATGATAAGGATATTAGCTCATAATGATCTGAACATGAATTATGAAACTAGGAAGGCCAGGTTTAAGTGAGAGGACCACAAGAGAGAGCTCTGACTTTGGGTCAAGTTTTTCTATAAAGATGTGTTCTCATCTATAAAATGGAGATACATGAATGCTCTGGTTTTACTTATGTACATAGATGCATTTAAATGCACATTACATGCTTTTATTTTTATTATTATGTACTATACATTTTCTTTGCTATTTATCTATTTCTTTCCATTCTTTTTCTTTCTCCCTCTCTGTCTCCGTTGCCTAGCACACAGCATCATCTCACACTCACAATTATTGTTATTTAGAACTATAACTGGAAAGAAGTAAGATGGCATTCTCTTTCTTATATATTAACATTATTAACAACAATTGCCTGAGGGTATACAAAGCCCAAGATGTGTTTTATGATCAAAGACATGTCACTAGCTTGTCCTGCATTGTAACCTGCATGAAAGTGTGGGAGAAGGAATTATACTGAGACATGATCTGTTTTTAAAGCTCTGAGTTCCACCTTAGAGATGGCTACTTATTTGCCTGTTCCCTTGCAGACTGCCTGCAAGTCCCAGAGCTGTTTTCATAGCACACATGATCCATCTGACGTGATAAGATAATCTCTTTTCTATGTGAGTGAGTGGCACAATGATCCTACATGTTATTTCAAGGGCATCAAAATGACAAAACACCAAAGTTGTATTCAGTGACTTGCTAAGAGCCTCTTATGAAAGTAATCCATAATAAACATTAAAGGTTAGTGTTTATATTTATAACTGTGTTTTTTGTGCTTCATTCTCTCGACCTCTTCAACAAAGCATTAAAACTTTTCTCTGGCATGTGATCTGTACAGGGAACACTCTTCCCGATACATTTATTTGTAGATGGGCTGACGTAGCTAAGATTAGATGTCTGTATTATTGTTGTGTTTAGTGTAACACACATGCCACAAGCGTGAAAGTTTAGGAAACATGTTAATTTGCTACTTTGATGGTCATCTGGCTTCTTAATTTGTCTCATTATCTGGTTCTAATTCCAAACCAGAAAAGTCTAGTTAGTACTGCCTGTAGGCACAAGACTGTGGGGCTATCCACTGAAGCATAGGAATCCCAAAGGAGAGTGAGTCTCCCTGCCTTAGCATCTATCTACTATTCAAGATCATATCACCGAGGAAGGACCTTGGGAGCCCAACCCACATTCATGTTGGTGTTTTGCTGGCTTCTGGTATTGTGCAGGTCTTATGTATGTCACTAGTGCTGTTGTGAATCGATGGGTCCTACCACCACGTTAGGTCTAGAAGTCAGCATTTCACAGCTTTCCTCCTCATCCGCCAGCTTCTACATTCTTTCAGCCTTCTCTTCCAAGATCTTTCCTGAGCCTCGACGGGAGGAAAGCATTAAACGATACGATTCATCCACAGCTGAGCGATCACAGATACATATACTTGGCATTTTGATTAGCTATAAGTCTCTGCATTAAACTGTTAGTTAGCCATTGTTAACGCTTCTCTGTCTAAATTGAAGGCAACAAAAATCTATGGGTAAAAACATAAATATGTTGAAGACCTACTGACACTATGACTATATAATATCACAGCAAGAGAAAATTCCCTCTAGGGCCCATGATCTTCCTAGTCATGAGTTGTTGATTATGTTTACAGCGCTGGACATACAATCTCTCCCATGGAGCAAAGCTAAAATACAATCAGAAAGCAGTTATTTGACCCTATGACTGTCATGTCACCACTTCTGGCCTCGTGGGCACATCTTGCCATGCAGGTCAGCGTTGTAGCAGGCAGGATCGTCCACTTATGAGAAACATACAAAAAAAAATGAAAAGAAAAAAAAGACAACTGCTTGTGAACATATGTTTGAATGTAGAACAATATTTAGTCTGACCTGTCAATAATGTACCAGCTAGTAAGATGAAACATCTAGTAAGGAATGAAAGATCTAATAAGAAGTGAGACATCTAGTAAGAAAAGTCCAGCAAAGGAAAAAATAAAAAAGAGAAGGGATTTGAGGAGAGGGGGGGAATTGATTTTGGTAACTGCATAATGCACAAGGAGAGAGTGGAAGCACATGTTTGCTATATGCATCACACCCCAAAGCATGGCAGACAGAGGGAACTATACATGCAAAGTCCCAAAGGTTGGTCTGAAGGTGTGGGAATCTGATGAAACATCCTCCAAAGAGAGAAATTACAGACTAGGGATGAACAGAGCAAAACTAAGTAATGAGAAAGGCTGTGGTCTGGAGAACTGAGCCAAGACAAGTAACTTTAGTAAGCTATAAGATAGTCCATAATCTTCAAATATACAGAAAGCTATTTGTTGACCCCGGTCACTGACATCCAAGTAGAAATCCTGAAAGTCAGAAGTTTGGATGCCAAGATTTAGGCAGTACATAGACAACAGCAACAATGAATGACCCAAGACTTCATCATGCATGCCAAGAGCCCTGCAAAGAGTGGCTTGGTCTGTTCAACCTCCAACCACATATAAATTCCCATTTTTATTATCTCTGCTTGTTTTCTATAATTGATCATGCAAAGGTTGCCCTCCTATTTCAATATGACTGAACCATTTTCAGGGGAATCTGATTGATGGGTTAAGTAGTTAGGTTACTGTGTGCTGGGAGAGAAAGGGCTAGTGGAAGGTGATGTGCTTAGTTTGCTTTTTAGTTGTTAGACTAGAAAGTCACCCTTCATGGGATGGGTAGAAATCAGAATTTGCATTGTGGTAGTGGAAGTGAAAGTAGTTTGTACCCTTAAAAGGAAGCATTTTTAGCACTCAAGAAACTGGGACAGTTTCTGCTGTAGCACTGCCTCAAATTATCATCACAAAGGAGACAGGTTCTGCATAACAAACTCAGTTAAGGAAGCTTGGAGCTGCCACTGTAGAAGTAGCATTACCCAGAGATCTCCTGAGACCCAACATTACAGTCACCATTTGACATCATTTTGCAGTATTTGGGAGCTTGCATGTATATGAGCCTAAGGAGACTTGGGATAACTGTTAAGACAACTTCCTGCGGCAATCAGAAGGCTTGACTCACCATCCGGATCTCCTCTGACTAATGCTTAGCCACTGAGCCTAGCTAGGGAACCTGGGCTCTAGCTCGTTGTCTGGAATTGTCATTTCCTAGGACACAATGCTGTGTAAAAAGCCTCATTGTATCACCAGGAATGACATAGTAATTTAAGCCTGGGAATGTGATTTATCAGCCTTCTTATTTCCTAAACGAGTTCAATTTTAACAATTGCTGAAGGACCATTTTAGAAGCTTTGCTTTCTCCTCCCCCAGCCCTGGCTGCCCCTTTTTGTGGGGTGTGGTATGATAGTAGTAGTCCTGGGAAGGAAAGGGAGGAAGATATATATATTTTTTTTAGAGCTATGACTTAAGATGACCACAGACCACATTAAGAGTGTTGTGGATGCCAGGAATATGGACAAAGAAACATGAACTTTCTGACAATAGGTTTCAAGATGTTCTAAGTTTTATAGACAAGTCCAAGCTTGTCAAGTTTTTATATATTTTCTCTTAGTTCCTACAAGATAGTGTTTGTGACAAGAATTGTCAATAATCTAGCAGAAACTGAATTGAACTGCAGAAAGGGCCGACTGGCTTTGAAGTTCATTAATCACCAAGAGTTGACTTCCAAAAGCTTTAGGTTCGAAAACCAGAACTATACTGGGTCAGCTATTTTTCTTTCTTTTTTTTTTTAATTCTTCTTTTCTATTAAACCTGTGTGTATTTTAAAGGAAACACAATCCATATGTGCCCGCTTCCTTTACACTTAACTCATCAAACAGGATTTGTTAAAGTTATTTGATGTGCTGGGTGCCTTTTGAACCATATCCTTGCAACTTTCAAAGTCTTTTATCCTCTAAAAATAGGAAGTTGCATTTTATGAAAATAGGTGAGCTTGAACTCCCAAAGGTCTGATTTGGTTTTAAATCCTCAGCAGTTGGATTTAGAAGCCTGCTTTATTCTATTCTTCCTGAGAAAGTTTAGCTACATATTTTCCAATCTATGAAATTGGCTACACCTTTACTGGGATGTATGAGAGAGGAAATGGTTTATTTGTTTTTTAAATAATAAGAGTATACGTCATCTTTAATGAATTTTGGTAAATGCTTCTGTTTAAGCACTATTTTGGCTAAATTAACCTTAGTAAAGCTCAATCAAGTGAAAATTTGAAAATTATTCAGTATAATTATATTGCTAAATTACAGTGCTAATTTTATGCTAATTTTATGGACTAGTGTATTCTTGTTTTCTCTCTGTTGCTGTGATAACATACTCTGATCAAAAACAACTGTGAGGAGAGAAGAGTGTACTTGGCTTATACTTCCGGGTCATGGGCTATCATTGAGAAAAGTGAGGATAATAACTCAAGCAGGGATTTAAAGCAGAAACCATGGAGAAATACTACTTGTTGGCTTGCACAAAGGGTCACATTTAGCTAGGTTTTTTTTTATATGCAGTACAGAGGCTAGGGAATGGTACTGCTCACAGTGGGCAGGGTTCACCAAAGTTAACTAATAATCAAGAAAATCTGTTATAGACAAGCCTACCTCAACCT
Organism: Rhabdomys pumilio; assembly: GCA_030674055.1. Classification (NCBI taxonomy): domain Eukaryota; kingdom Metazoa; phylum Chordata; class Mammalia; order Rodentia; family Muridae; genus Rhabdomys; species Rhabdomys pumilio. The sequence goes on along the minus strand of JANHMN010000002.1, from coordinate 11,061,388 downwards.
GATGAAGAAAATTACTCAATTGAGAGGCTTTTCTGGTGATTCTAAGTTGTGTCAAATTGACCATTAAATGCTAACTAGGACAGGATCTAAAGTGATTCTCAAGAACAAAATCTCCTACTAGGAGATTTTAGAGAACTTTCCAGGAACAAAGCTATTTTCACATCTTAGAGAAAGTTTATGCTGTCTTAGCTGCTTTTTCAGCAGTAAAATGTTCAGATGAAAACAACTAATAAAAATGCACAACCTAAGAATTAGCTCCTCTCTCATTCCAGGAAGAAATTTTACCTCAGGTGTGACACAAAAGAACAGGTTTAATTCTTAGCCTTTGTGATGGTTTCTCCTTATGCTTGGGTCAGTCTTGCATAAAATCATAATGAATCAGGCTACTCTGCCTTCTCAGAGAAAATGACACTCATTATCCTGATTAAAACAGCTTTATTTTTTCATTCTATTTCTTTAACTACTCTACTTCTCCATTTCAGGATTCCCGCCCCCTTCACCCTGCCCCCATTCTGTTAGTGTGATATACTCCGTGGTTTGATCTTTATGTGGTAAACCCCTTGAGTACTTGGGATAAATCTCAGTTGCAGTTTTCATAGGAACCTTTTTTATATGTTGTAGAATGGCTTGCCAGGTTGTTTGTTGACTGTTTCTGCAAATACATGGATATCAAAGTTTGATCTGCAATTTACAGCCTCCCTTCCCCCAGCACTTCTCCTTTCCACCTCTCCTGGATATTCCCTTGCAATTCAACTTCCTGTCCTCATTCTCTCTATTCATAAATATACCACGGAGCAAATAAGTGCTTTTCCTATGCTTATAGATGTTGGGCTATTCACTAGAACATGTCAACTCACTAGGGGCTACATGCTAGAACACCTACTCCCCTTCCCCTAAAGGTATTAACTGCGAATAGGTTATGGGTGGAGACTCAGGATCCCTTCTTTCATCTGTGTTGAGATATTTAGTTTGATGCTGTCTAGGTCCTATGCAGGCAGCCATGGCCGCAGTAGGTTTATGAGAACAGTAGATCTGTCATGCACACATGACACTGTTTCGGTGTAGTTGTCCCAGACTTCTGGCTCTTAACAATATTTCCACTCTGAGGGCATGTTATATAGCTGTCTAATTTTTGACTGAGTTCATTGCAGAAAAGCTTTTATGTGAAGAAAATGATACATACCAGAAACCATAGGTTACCACAAAAAGAGCCTTTTTGTATTCGTTGTTGTTGTTGTTTTGTTTTTTGTTTTCTGTTTTTTTTTTTTTTTTTTTGCTGTGAAGAGACACCATGACCAAGGCAACTCTTATAAAGGACAACATTTAATTGGGGCTGACTTATAGTTTCAGAGTTTCAGTCCATAATTATCATTGTGGGAAGCCTGGCATCAGTCAGGCAGACTTGGTGCTGGAGGAGCTGAGTTCTATATTTTGATCATAAAACAATCAGTGAGAGAGCCACTGGCTCCTGCAGCACTCTGTCTACCTGTATATTGCCATGTTTCCTGCCATGCTAGTAAGGTCTGAGCCTCTGAAACTGTAAGCCAACCCCAATTAAATGTTTCCTTTATAAGTGTTGCCTTGGTCATGTTGCCTCTTCACAGCAATGAAACCATAACTAAGACAGAAGTTGTTACCAGAATTGGGGTTGCTACCACACTGGGTGGAGCTTGAGCACTAGGAGACCTGAAAACCATCTTACACAGTGACACACTTCATCAAACAAGGCTATATCTATTCCACCAAGACAACACCTCTTAATAGTGCCACTTTCCATGGGTCAAGCATATTCAAACCACCACACTTTTGAAAAAAAAAATATCAAAACCATGGAAAATTATCTTATTTAATAATAGTTGGGCATATTTAATTATTAAGATGGCAAAACATGAAATCTATCTATAAATAAAATACAATCTTCATTGAAAATAACAGCTACATTTTTTTTCTTTTAGAAGCATATATTAATCTTGCAACTTCAGTGGGAATACAAAGAACCTACAATAGCCAAATATCTCGAAGAAAGAGAATTAAGATGTAGAAATAAAACTTCATAATTTCAAAGCCTACTTCACTCTATAATCTAGACAGTTTGTATATTATAAGAATAAAGATTTGGATCAGTGAAATAAAGTTGATAGCTCCCAATTAATTCCCTTCATTTATGGTATAAAGTTGATATCAGTGATGATTTGAATGAGAAAGATTCCTGTAGGCTCAGTACTTGAATGCTTGGCTCTCAACTGGTGGAGTATTTAGGAAGAATTAGGAGGCATGGCCTTGATGGAAGAGGTGTGTCACTGGGGGTTGGCTTCAAAAGCCCATTCTAGGCCCTGTCTCCATTGTATTCTCTGCCTCCTGCCTGAGGATCCAGGCATAAGTTCTCAGCTATTGCTCTAATGCCATTCCTATCTGCCTTCTTGCCTGTGGGTTCTGGCAATGAAACCTGGGTCTTCTGAAAGAGCAACCAGTGCTCTTAACTGTGGACCTTTGCTCCCACTTTTCTTTCTTATATGTGACAGCAAAAATATGGTTGGAGATAACAAATAAATTGGACTTAATAAAATTGAAGACTTCATGCTTTAAAGAGTAACCCAAAAGCAGTGAAAAAGCAATCCATATAGCAAGAGAAAATAATTACAAGTCACAAATATTAGAAGAGACATCTGGATATGGCAGGAGGGAAGCTGCTTTCCAGACACTATGGGGGACTGAGGAAGCCTAGAGAATTCTTGAGTCCAAGACTCCTAGCAAATACTCCACAAAATAGCATGAGGCCTATGTCAAAAATAATGTGTTTCATAGGGTAGGTGGGTAACAAACATGCAAAATACATAAGTATTTTTAAAATTAAGGTTATTGTTTATTTTTAAAGATTTATTATATTTGTTCCTGTTATTGAAAATAGATTATTTTCTCATAAGATATATCTCTATTATAGTTTCTCCTCCCTCAACTTCTCCCAGTTCCTCCCCACATCTTTTCTCCTCTGGATTCATTTTCTTTCTGTCTTTTAGTATCGAGAACAGCCTTCTAAGAGATAACAGCCAGATATGACAAAATAAAATATAATAAGATGAAGGGAAAGCTATCATGTTGAAGTTTGACATGGCAACCCAGCAGGAGGAAAAGAGTCCTAAGAACAGGCACAAGAGTCATAGATCCAGTAGTCCTCACAATCAGTAGTCACATAAAAATATTAAATTGATAGCTATATTATATATGCAGAGGACCTGGTGCAGACCCATATAGACCCTGTACTTGCTGCATCAGTCTCTGCGAGCTCATATTAGTCTTGCTTAGTTAATTCAGAGGGCCTTGTTCTGGGGTCCTCCATCCCCTTTGGCTCTTACAATTTTCTGCTTCCCCTTCTGTGGGATTCCTTGAAATCCGAAGGGAGTAGATTGTCCTGGTGGTGCATGCTTATAATTCTAGGACTTGGGAGGCAGAGGCAGGTGGAACTCTGTAAATTTGACGGTAGCCTGGTCTATAAAGAAACCTTATAAGTTAGAAATAAAAGGCTTCCCCTAAGGCTTGTATTGCCTCAAAGAAAAGAAGGTGGGAGAATTATAAAACCTAAAGGTCAGGGAGAGCCAGACTGAAACAGAATTTTCTATACAGGATAAGACTAGAGGATTGACAAACTCATAGTAGTAGTGGTGGCCTATCTAAGGCACATCTTGCTGCTGTTAAGAATCACAACGTAAAGATCGTTTTTTTCTGATAGTCTTAGGCAACACCTGTGAAGGGGTCATTTGACCCTGAGAAAACGGTTGTGCCCCACAGGTTGAGAATCACTGCAGTAGAACATTAAAAAGAGAGGAGGAAGGGGTGGTCAGGATGACAAGAAATTGGGAGGGACAAAGTGTGTATTTGGAAGGAGTTGGGGGATGAAATTGAAATAAGGGGTGAAGGAAGTGGACATATTCAACATATGTTGTACGTGTGTATAAAGTCTCAAAAATTTAAAACTGTATTACAAGAATAAAATCATAAATTCTAATTAATGAATAGAAAAACGAACATATCTTTGAATAGAGGGCCCCAAAGACAAGATATTTGAATGTTCAATAAAATAATAGAAAATAGCACAACACTGTTTTCATCAGAAAACATTAATTTACATGAAAACCACAATAAAATATCTTTACAAAACCACCAGGATAATTATAAACTAAAAGTAGTATTGATAAAGAAAGAACAAATTACTATATTTGAAGATTGCCTGTAGAAATGTAAAATAATGTAACTTCTATGGAAAGAACTTCAGCGTGTTCTCAAAAGTGAAACATAAAGTCATTATCTCACTGAATTATATTTCTCCATGATGTAAACTCCCAAGAAACCAAATGGCTATGTATACTTAAGAAATGTGCACAAATACGTATGCCATCATTGGTCATAGTATCCTTAATAAGGAAATCAACAACCTAAACGCTCATCAGTGAATAAATAGAAAAATGTGATATATCCATATAACAGAATATCATTTAGTGATTAAAAATAACGAACTATTGATACATGCTTTAAAGTGGAAATCCTAACAGTGGGAGCAGGGACTGTACCTGATTTTGACACTATTATGCTAAATGAAAAAAGACAGGTACAAAGGGTCAAACTATTGCACGAGTTCTCTGGTGGAAAGTATCCAACAAAACAACCTTTGAGGCAGAAAATAGATCAATATTGGATAGCAGAAAGGGATGGAAAAAGTAAAAACTACCACCCATGGTAATGGTACTTCTCCATGTTTTGAGACTTATGGACATGGTCTGGAAGTAGGCATTGGTAATGTTGAAGTATTTCATAAATACTCTTAAACACACCAGACTGTTTATTTTTTTCTCGGTAAATTATTTGTGGATGAATTCTATATCCAAAATGAAGGCATTTTTTCCCCCAGTTTTCTCAAAAGCTTAGAAAGGATCTTTTTTGCCTTTTTTTTGTTGTTGTTAATAGTGCTATAATTCCTACATAGGAATTATACATAGGTAACTCTGGGCCTCAGCACTACCAAGAATGATTGCTTTGTTATTGTACTAATTCATGTGAGAGAAATATTGAATACAAAGAGAAAAACAAATTATATATTTTCTTCTGTTGAAATGCAACTCACCTCAGCATACCATCTTCTTTATGGGCTCTCTTGGGTGTTTGAAAATGATAGATAATCAACTGAAATAATCCAAGGGGATTGGTGTTAGAGAGAAGCGGGCTTTCAAAACTGACCCTTCCCAGTGCCTTGGTCAGTCAGGCAGATGCTTCAGGAAGGAAATGTGCACATAGATCTTTTTGTTATTGCTGTTCTTTTACCAGAAATGTTTACGTATGTAACCAGAAATACATGAGCTGTCATAGGAGTGCAGGGTTACGAATGATTAATACTGGGAAGAGAGAGGCTCAGTATCCGCTGTCAGGTTACAGGGCTCCTCGCCAAAACAGAGTTTGAATGGATATTTGAAAATGAATGGAGTGAATATGATCTCATCAGCACCGTAGTAGAGATAAATCAGAGATAAGCCTTCTGGCATTTCTCATGGAGCACCTAATGTCTTTGGTTTTTGAGATTATAATATAATTACTATATTTTCCTTTCCTTTTCTCCCTCCAAATTCCTGTATATATGTATATACCCCTCCTTGCTTTCTTTCAAACTTATGGCCTTATTTTGAATTAATTGTTATTACATGAATATATGTACATACATATATATTTCTAATATAGCCTGGATGAACTGTCCACTTTAGGTGACACCATTCCTTTAGCTCCTGGAATGTATGAGTTGGAAAGTGAGCTAAGCACTGGCAAGTATGCATCCATCTACTGCTCCCCGCTCTTAGACTATTGATGTAATGTGTCGATGTAGCTGCTTTACATTCCAGCTGCCTTGTCTTCCCCACACTGATGGACTGAAACCTGGATTTGTGAATTAATTGAACTCTTTTCCCCCTTAAGTTGTTTTCAGTTATTTTATCACAGCAACAAGAAACTAAACTAAGACAGAATGTTTACAGGGCAAGTGGAAGTTTTCATTATCTCCTATAGTTTCTTTTTATGAAGTTCCTAAAAGAAAAAAATTTATTCTTTCACGTATTACATCCACATTGCATTTTCCCCTCCTTCTCCTCCCGTCAGCTTTTTCTTTAAACCCTCCCCAATACCTCCCCTCTTCCCCAGGTCTATCAACCCAGTTGTCTTGGGAGGAAAAGTGTCCCATAAGTAGACAAAAAAAATCAGGTACAGTCCCTGCTCCCACTGTTAGAATTTCCATGGGAACACCAAGCTACTCGGCCATAACATACGTGCAGAGGGCCTAAGTCAGACACCCACAGGCTTCCTGATCTCTGCAAGTTCCTATGAGTTCCTGTCAAGGTCAATTGATTCTGTTTATCCTGTTTTCCTCTGTCCCTGACACATCTGGTTCCTTCGATCCTTCCTCCCCTTCTTCCACAAAACTCCCCAAGCTCTGCCCAGTGATTATCTGTGGTACTTTGAATCTGTTCCTGTCAGTTGATGGATGAAGTCTCTCCGGTCTCTTATTAAGTTAGCGTGCAGCTGAGTCATGTAGCATCAAAATAATGAGTGATGATGTAGTATCTTTGGTATAGGCAGAGAGTACTATTGTTAGTTTCTGTCTACTCATGACACAGTTATGATAAGTATCTATAACAATGGAAAAGGAAACAAATATTGAAGGCTTCCATTTTTCATTTCCCAGAGGATCTTATCAATAAACTTCATTTTTGCCTACAATCAACATCCAAAGTTTCTATTCCAAATTTGCCCAAACAAGCCATGTCTTTCAGGATATCATCTCAGATTTTGACTTGCAGTTGATGCTTGCAAATTGAGTGTAAGTTTCTGCCCTGACTGAAGCATCTGACCGACGAACACACACTGTGTGCCGAGAGAATACTGCTGAGCACTTGAGCAGCATTCTTGCATTCCGAGTTTAAACTCTGAGGGATAAACAAACAATTAGCTAAGAAATTACAATAAACAAAGATGAGGATGATGGCAGCAGGAGTTTAGCATCCTCGAAAGTGAGGCGGCTCAAAGATTTACCCAAGATGAGCCTGGCAAGTAAGACAAAGTCTAGAAAGGCTGTGCAAGGCTTTAAAAATCAGGTCAATGGGTTCTCCTTTTTTTTTCTAGGTACTGGCAGAAACTGGTAGAGCTTTTGGTCAGGAAATGGTGTAATTAGCTTTGCAGTTTTGGGATGAAATTTTACCCATATGTGTAGTGATTACATGGCTTATTGTTTAAACTATAAAGTTTAGATAATAAATGGACCACCATCACTCATCATGCTAAGACTGCGGGTAAGAAGTAATCGTCTTGGTAAATTGTGACATTTATAAAATCTGGAATGGAATACAGCTATTATTGGAGATAAACTTGGAGAGAAGTTAATGGAGGGAACTCTGCCAAGAATCAATAGAGACACAAAGGATAGTTACTGAGAGAAATATGTATAGAAGGATAGTCTATAATGGGCTGTAAAAAATAGGTCTTCTATATTACTATCTTGAAAACTTGAATTATTGTTACACACACACACACACACACACACACACACACACACACACACACACAAAGGAATGTTGATGCTTTAGAGGGTAGGAGGTGGTTTTAGGCATATGTTGAGATGCAGGTAACACTTGGTCACCCAGGAATACCTAGTACCAATGTTAATGCTGGCTAGATTTGGCACATAGTGTGTGTTAGCTATCTATCATTGCAATGGATACTGAAAATGTCTGTCTTGCGTTTGAAAATGAAAGATGGACACCTCTCCATTGCCCACATACAAATAATAGACTCAGAAGTCTATTGATGTCTGTGCGGCCATCAAGAGTCTTACAGTTGCTCTCCTGTGAGAGACGCTGAGATGCACCTTGATTTTCAGTTCTTGATTTTGCTTTGGTTGGCTTCACTTGCTGTATTGCTGATCTGCGTGAGGAAGAGTCATTAGAAGCATTAAAAGAGCAATATAGAGAGTCAAGCATTCGTTGTCAGTGCTGATAGTTCCTTGGTAAATTTCAATGCTCTGTAGATATTATAGAGTGTATTTAAAATAAGACAGCAGTGGCAGTGGCATTGATCCATGGTGTAATCTCACATGACATTTGTGATATATGTGATCCACTCTTGACTGGAATAGTGTTCTGCAAGGTACGGCTGAATTCTTTAAAGTCATGGATAGATCTTTGGGTTGCAACAAGTTTATGTGAAAGGAAAAATGTTATGACTTCTCATGGTAAAAATAAAATATGGAAGGTTGTCATTGTCGAATTTCTACAACCAGTTAATAATAGGATAATCTGAAGCAGAAACTGTCCCCAGATTTTCAGCACGAGACAGCTTTGGTACCAGTGGTGGGTGATTTAGTTCAAAACTAATCAATTTTTCCCATGATTTTTTTTTTTTTTACAGTGATCCATGACTGGAGACAACTCAATGGGAGACCACTTAGAGAGCCTATATTAGTTTCCTGGTACCCTATGTAAAACAACCAACAACAACAAAATGTATAGGTGCTGGGGACACAGAGTCTGTGAAGTGCTTGCCTTGCAAGCACAAAGACTTGGATTTGATCTCCAGGAACCATGTTTAAAAAAAACAGCCAGATGTAAAGGTGGCTGCTTGTAAACCCAGGACCAGGGAGACAAAGACAGGTGAATTCTTCTTGGGTCTCACTTGCCATGTAGCCTAGCCTACTTGATGAGTTCCAGGCTAGTGAGAGACCATGTCTCCTAAAACAGGTAGATAAACATGTTTTATCTGAGAAATAAAACCCGAAGTAATTCTCTGCTTACAAGAGCATGCACATGCATATACACACAGATATACATATACACATATGCACATACACAAATACACATGTGCATGCACAAGCACACACATATGCTCATACATCTACACACATACACACATATGCACACACGTGTGCACAGTATGCATGCACACGTATACAGACATACACACATATGCACACACATATGCATACACAGGTACACACACATACACACACATATAGCCAATGCCAGTGCATCTACACATACATACAAATCGTGATTCATGATTTGTTGATGTATCAATAGGACCAGAGTTATCACAACGCTGCTTAAATGGCCATACATTCAACAATGCCATTGAAACCTGAACAACCTTTTAGTCTGTGACATGAAAAAGGCTTGCAAGGTTTTCCTCCAGCTTTATAAAAAAATTAGTAATACTTTGATTCTAGGATAACCTGTAAAGAAGGTCTCTTCTGGTAAGATCATAAGAAGCTGGTACTGTATGCTAGGAATCAAATGTTTTTGTTGCCTTTGTTTTACAAAATACAGTGCTTTGTAAACAAAGAAGCTGATGCTTTCAAAGGAGGACTTTAAATACTCGAGCCGTGGAAGTGATCACCACCGGTTAACTTAAAATTGGAAAGTGCTGTATTTGGTCATTTGTCCCTGCATGGTCACAGCCAATGAAACATGGTAAAAAAAAATCTCTGGCTTCATACTAATGGTATTTCATTCATAAAATGCAATTGTGCCCTACGGTTTAACTGAGTGGTTTCAGGGCTGTGACAGCAACAGCAGACAGTCAGCTGGTTGGCTTCCTATATAAACACAATGAAATGCTGAGGGTAGTGTTCGCTTTTCCTAATTAACACAAATTAGAAGCCCCGTCGTGTTCCTGCAGTGAGTTCTGACAGCAGCATGTTCTGTGAATTGCTCATGCTACTTTAGAGGAAGGCTTTCCTTCACTCAACATTCATTTATTCCCTTAAGTGTTAAATGTATTCCAGGCTCTCAAACCTTGGTTTTTCTGATTCATTTATAAACAGTACTGGAGGACTCAGTGACATTCAGAGCAGTAACTTGTGATGATGCTCTCTTCTTTCAGCTTGATGATGCTTCTCTCTGGGTGGACATTCTATTTCCTCCCCATCTTGATCTATCAGTTTGAATAATAGTGAAGCGAATCTCTAAGGGACGCCCCAATTTGGCAAGGAGCAGTTGTTTGCAAGGACTCACATTGTTAAGACAAACAACTAAAATGCCAGTGCAAACATAGCAACTGGACATCAGAAGGGAGACTCTGCACGCACAGGGAAAGCTTCCACGGGAGCTATTATTTGACACACAGAGGCACAGTCTTTACAGCTTCCAGTTTCTGATAATGATATGCGTTTCATATGTGTAGTTTAAGACCAGCATCCAGGATTCAGGTTTGTCTGGGTTTCATTTAATATTTGAAAGAAAAGATTGAAGAGTACTTATCTCGTAGTTGTAAGAAGGTCTAGCATTCCTTTTAATAAAATTCCATTTAGCTAGTAGCTCACGTAAGTGTTTTCTGTAAGAAGATCAATAAAACATTGTTCATTTCTGAAGTAATCACTGCATTTTGTTGGCCTAACTTTTGAAATACACACACACACACACACACACACACACACACACACACACACACACA
>JANHMN010000002.1:11028990-11050902 GCA_030674055.1 Rhabdomys pumilio | reverse complement strand
ACACACACACACACACACACACACACACACACACACACACACACACACATGTTGGGAGAGAGAGAGAAAAAGAGGGAGGGAGGAAGTAAGGGAGATAGAGAGATAGATAGATAGATAGATAGATAGATAGATAGATAGATAGAGAGTAGGGAAGTGTCTTTCTTAGTCACTCTCACTGTGGCTTTGAAAACAGACTCTTACTTTTGCCTGTATCTTGCTAACATATTAGCTAGGGTGGCTGTCCAGTGAGCCTTTGGCATCTGTATGTTTCCACCTATCCTGCAGTGGGATTACAAGTGCTCAACACCACACCTAACTTTTCACTTGTGGAGAGCACATTAAGCCGTCCTTCTTGTGTGGCAGGCACTGGATACTCTGAACTCCCTAGCCCGTAGCGTGACTTTTTAAGTTAAGAGTTTAAAGGCTAGGTTTTCAGTATCAACAATCTTTTTATAAGTCAGGCTACGCTGCTATGCTCAGGGGTCTCCAGCAGTCATTACAACAAAGAGGTCTTAGATGAAGACATAGCTCTTACTAGTCTTATTTCCTTTGAGTTAATTTTTAGCTCCAAAGACTTGGTGAACTTTATGTTGGAGAAAAAGTTAAGTTTATAAAAAATGATGAAGGGTGTGTGCAATGAATGAAAGTCATAGGCAGAAAAACACAGAAGACCCTGCTCCATTCTGAAGTCTTTTAAATAAAAAGCATATATTTATACCTGCAGTTAAGTAGTGCATTGCTTTGGAAACTATACTGCATTATGTCTGCAGAAGGCAAATATTTCTCTGATATATCTGATTATCAATGCATGTGATGAAATTCAAGTCACAAATTGTATATATTAAAGGTAAGAATTGAATGCCAGGGGGAAGTCTTTTTCAAAGCTCTTTTCTTTCTTCAGTCTAACCGCTTTCTTGTTTTTCAGCTGCTGTGTCAGAGACAGTGAAGAGAAATCATAATAGAAGGTGAAATTTGACTCAGTTTGGTCTGTGAAGTGTTGTAATCCTTGTGCAGCTAATGGCAAGAACACAGACTGGATGGAATTTTTCAGTCTTTTATCTTTCTGCCTGAAGACAGTCAACAATTACCTGTAAATACATTTCAGACTCCAGAAAAGAGATTCCACTCCTCTCTTCAGCCCCCAGCCCACCTGTTCATGCAGTCATGGAATTTCCCCTTTTTCTAAAATGAGCTTTATATAGTCAAGCATCTCGTAAAATGGGAGAGGGGGCTTGTGCAATAACAGGAGAGAGTATTTGAAGGTTCTGATTTAAAGAAATGCACCCAGATGAGCTAGGCCAGTTGGGGTCAGTTAAGCCTCCCCTGACACCAGCATTAGTAATATTTTCCATGCACCAAGTAAAACAATGGAAACTTCATCACATCTGGTTGAGCCTCCAATACCTACGCAGCTTGTAATGGTTTTTGAAATCTTGATATGAAACAGCACCGTGGCAGTCGATGGTGAATTGTTAGTGAGCAAAGAAGGCATGCTTGCTCCAAAACAAGGACGAGTAGCTTATTGTCATTTCTCTTACATACTTGACTATTTCATCTGGAGCCAAAGAGATTCTGGAGCTCATTCCTCCACACTCTCCTCACCCATCCTTAAAGAAATCAGCACCTTGCCTCCAGAAAAGCCATCTGAAGGACCGTACCTCTTGGGAGGACCACGTTTTTCTTGCTGCAAGTTTTAGTTGGCTCAATGACCTCTGTAGAAGTTGGAGAAATGAACTTTGAGAAGTTGATATGGCCAAGAAATAGTTCCTGCTCTACCAGCCTTGTTCCACATTTGCATTTTCTTTAAGTACTTTGGAGATATACGAGCAGGACCCTAAGCTCACCCAAATCACCCTTAAACCACACACTTGAAGTTTATGTTGAAGAACGATGTCAAAATATTCCAAAGCATTAACCATTGTTCTCTCTGAATAGGTTCAACAAGTAAGTTCTTTTAAGAGCGTCATCTCACTGATGGGAGAATTTAGGTTGGTCTTCTTTGCTATTCTGTCTGCAACATCCATCAGTATATGAGAGAGATTTCAGGCATATTTTATTAAATGCTTACTACCTAAGACTTTTTATTCCAAAACCAAATATATTCACATCTTGTAGTGCTAACCTATACAGTGTATATCACCATATATATATATATATATATATATATATATATATATATATATATATATATATGAGAGAGAGATAGTAGTATGAATCAAAATATTTAGTGCTTACCCTAGTTGATAATGACAACAACAACAATAACAACAACAACAGCAGCAGCAACAATAACAACAGCCATAATAATGAGGGTATAGTTTTATTAGAGGCTAGTTTGTGCCAGGCTTTAGAACTGTCTTCATCATTCACATTCACCAACTTGCTTTGTACTCATAGTAATGCTGTAAAGTACTGTCTTAGTTACCTTTCTTTGTGCTATCCTGAAATACCCCAACAAAAGCAACTCAATGGAGACTCAAAGAATTTTTTTCTAACTCTTAATTCAGAGTTTCAGTCTAGCATGGCAGGGGGAGTCAAGGCAGCAGGAGGTTGAAGCGGTTCGTTGTGCCACTACCATGATTAAGAATCACAGAACAAAGAATGCATCCCTACCTAGATAATGGTCCCACCCATAGTTGAGTCTTTCCACATCAATTAATGTCATCAATATAAAGTTCCATAGGCATTCCCAGGAGCTTATGACTCAGTTGATCCTACATTCTGTCAGTTTGACAATTCATATAGGTAGTTACTTATACTTCAAAGAAACAGAGGCATGAACACAATCTTGGCCAGTGTAACACATTTAGTCATTGGAACAACCATGATTCTAACCCAGAGCACTTTCTTTTTTTTTAAAAAATGCTTTGCAATTAAAATGGAAAATAATTTTGCTTCTTTGTGGAGCTTCAGCCAAATGAGGACAGAGAGGGCCAGAAAGATGGTTTGGGAGTTAGAAGCATGCACTACTTTTGCAGATGAACCTTGGTTAAATTGCAACACTTATATTGGGCAACACACGGCTACCCCTAACTACAGCTACAGGGGGTACAACATCCTTTTCAGGTGTCTGCAGGCACTGCACTAACACACACACACACACTGATGCACACATGCATGCACACATGCGCACACACATACAAATTCAAAATAAAAATATGGTCTTCACCAAAAAAAAAAAAAAAAAGAAAAAAAAGAAAAGAAAAGAGAAGAAAAGAAAATGGACACAATGACACTTATGTCAGGAACAGACACACAGATGGGAACAACAGGCTGGAATATTTGTGAGTACATTTTCCAGTGTGAATATGCATGAGATAGCTTACTATTTCCAGGACATTCACAATATCATCAAATGTCACAGGACTTGGCAAACAAGACAGAAGTAATGGATGTCTCATTTCTGCCATAGTAGAATTCTCCTATTGCTAGAGACATGTGTTCTTCAACAAGGCTCAGGAATCTGTGTGCTATAAACTCTTGGAGTACAACAACATATAGTAAGATGTTTCTGTTTATAAAAAAAAAAAGGCCTTCCATATTAAGTTTTTATTTTTAGTTTCCATGAAGGCTAGTAATTTTCCATTTTCTTCTTAGGAAGAATTCTCTAATGCACTCTCATACACACGCTTTCACATGTAGGCACATGTACATGTACATTGATATACCTCTGTGGTCTGTGACTTGAGCCCTGGAGCTGCAGCAGGGGTGTAATAGTTGATAATTTGATTTCTTGCTGGATACTTTTAACTCTTTTGCTTGTCACTGATTGCCTTGTAAGCCTTTTATTGTTGCTTTATCAGAGATTTGTTTTAAGCAACATTGCTACTTTCTGTCTTGAATATAATTAGGATTGTTTCCTAGGATTTTTATTCAACAAGGAGTTTTCAGGTTCTACCAAATATATAAAGGCTTGTTAAAGATTCAAATGGCATTTGTCTTCAAGTGGAGCTCACTTATATAACACAGAGGGGGAGTAAGTTCTGGGAAGAGAGTTAAGCGGTCATAATCTAGTCTTCATGTCTGTGTTCGTCAGGACTGACAAACGTAACCCTCCGTAAAAATCAAGTTATGACAAATGCACCTGAAAGGTGATATATAATTTTTCTAACTTATTTTATGGAGTTCCTGAGAAGTAGATTCAGAATTTGAGATAATTTGTTGCCTGTAACTGGCTTGCTAGATCATAACAAGGCTAGTTGACAGCTATGAATAATGAAAGATACTTCCACCAGAACAAGTCCGGTGTCTGATGAGTGATCGATGATGCTACTGAAGCATGCAGGCAGAGAAACAGGCACTTTGGGCATGGTTTAGTATCTGTATAATTAAAATAATTCAATCCTTTTATGGTCTTGTTTAGTTACACATTTTATAATTGTGTGTGTGTATGTTTCCTAGAAATTTGTTGGTAGCTGTAAACACTTGGAAAACTACGTTCTGCTGATTAGACCCACAGACATTAACTTAATCATCATTTGAATGAGGCTCTAGAATACAAAAAACATGTTTAAAAAAGAAGCGGCAGATAGAAATACAGAATCTCTTCAATACCGGTAAAGTTTTATTTTCATGCTTTGAAAAAAAAAAAACTAGTCAAACTTTATTTTTAGCAAGCAAGAAAGTAAAAATGGCAAGTGCATCCTTCAGGGTAGGTACAGACTGAGCTAAATGGCAAGGATTTAGTAAAAAAAATTATTGGAAGAAGCATGAATACTGGAATGGTAAGTAATGTTTTACCTGGAAATCATGTTATGATACAAGAAGGAAATGAAAGCTACCTCCATTCACGGAAATCTGGGATGAAGCGTAAATTTTTAAAAAGTGCTACACGTTATGGCACCTTCCTCAGAGGAGCACGATACTTCAGTTCAGAAGAGGAGCAAAACTGATCTAGAACTGGACAGTTTGAGGACATTTTTTTGGCATGTGTTTGTACATGTGCCGTGTATGCATATGTCTATAATTTTCTGCATCATGTGGGATCTTGAATATAGACTGTTACAAAAATCAGATGTTGGCCTTGGATATCTTCTTTTATTTCTCTCTACCTTCTATATTGAAGCAAGCTCTCACATTTGAACCCAGAACGTGCCCATTTGCCTGTTCTCACTCACCCGCTTGCTCTAGGGAGTCCTCTATCTCTGCCTTCCAGGCAGTGGGATTACATGTGGATTGTGATACCTAACTGACATTTACATGAGTGCTGGGGATTTGAACTCTGGTCCTCTCACTTGCATGGCAAGAGACTTATCCACTGAACAATCTCTCTAGGCCAGAGAGTAATATTTATGGTGAAGAACAGATGGAATGCCTGAGAACAGAGCAGCGTGAACAAGAGCACAGAGTATCAGTGTTCAGGACTGAGTGGTTTAGGAAGTGTTCATGTTCCAAAGACATGTTGGGACTAGATCATAGAGAAGGGTGACGGACAACCTTCATTGTTTGTGCAGTATGGCAATGCCCAAGTGGGCTGCAGAAGACTGACACTATGATTTTAAAAAAATCAAGAAACGAAAGCCCAGATAGTGTAGTCTTATCCATTCTCGGAATGTGTAAGGGAGCCACTGTCATCTTTAAAGGCATGGAAAGGATTAGGCTTATGAAAACATATCTCACAATTAAATATGTACATATTTTATCTACTAGTCCACCAAAGCATCACATTTTTTTTTTGTTTCTAAAGACCTCTTTCTCATATTAAAAAATAGCTATAGGAAACATAAATTTAAGATCAATTAATTAGCTTTCTAGAGATGAGTATTCACTGGCAACCATGGTCAGGTCAAGTGCAAATTAAGGTGATTGGGTGGAAACTTCTGTGTCTAAGAACAAGAATGAAAGGGTTGGGGATTTAGCTCAGTGGTAGAGCGCTTGCCTAGCAAGCACAAGGCCCTGGGTTCGGTCCTTAGTTCTGAAAAGAAAAGAAAAAAGAAAAGAACGAGAATGAAAAACAAAACCACAAAACAACTCTCTGACTTATGTTCAACTCTCCTTTCCAACCTCTCTTGTAAATACGTACTATCTTCCTTAAAATAGAAGTACTTCGTATCTGCCACCAGACTTCCAGAAAGCCAACCAAAAATTCTAGGATATGGCACCAAATCTTAAAACTCCAGACATTCTGGATTTCAGATTAAAGTCACCTTCAAAAGTTCACAATTTCTAATTTTTATATGGTCCTGGAAATGATACCCTCTGAACTTGCTTTGATACCAATGTTAAGCACACACACACACACACACACACACACACACACACACACACACACTAAAAAAAAACCCCTCCAAATCTGAATCAAAGTTGTAAAGTGACATTTGTGGTACATAGAGCATCATTTGATAGATAATGTCAACAAAAGGGAGATATTAAATACCCCAAAGATTTGGCTATTTATAAACATCTATTGAGTTACTCATTCTTGTTAGGACTAGATTTATCTATTTTTCCTGACTCAAATCATGAACTTAGTGTTTCATGAATGGAACTATATTAAATATTTCCTGTTTCCTAACAAATTATTATAACACTTAGGTGCTGAAAACAAGTGTTTATTAAGTATCTGTTTCTCTATGTGTATTATTTATCTGAGCATGGCCTTGGTGGGTCCCTCTAGCTAAGGATTTCTCCTGAGGCTGCAAAAAAGCTTTTGGCAAGGACTTCAGTCAAGTTTCTCTCTATGTTTCTTCTATGAGGGCAGCTTGCAATGTAGTTGATGGTTAGCTTCTAACTGAGTGCTATCCAGGCAGACGTGAGTGAGTATCCTTATAGTTTACCTCAGAAAAGAAGTGCCATCCTGTTTACCAAATTCAAGACATTCAAAGTGAGTTATGGGTCCAGGCCACATTCAAGAGAAGAGGCCTGTGTGTGAGTCTGAGTACCAGAAAGGGAGGGTCACTGAAGGAAGGACATTTTAGAGGTCCCCCTGTTATAGATGTGAAGTGCTACTGAGGCAGAAACCGTTGGCACTCTGTGGACCACAGGAGAATATCATAGAAAAGTAGCGCTTTATGTTCAATGCACACAAATCCACTGACTCAGAACGTGTATGTATGTTTTGCTGTCCAGGGGTTCTTCATGAACACATCAAAGTGTTCATAACCTTCACACAGAACACTGAACTGCTATTTATACATCACAGTTTCTGTCTCGGAGCAGCGGGGGATAAACAAGTGAAGGAGGTTCAGGTTTTAATGCCCTTCAGAAATATAAGTGTGGGCAGCCTAATCCATGATCTTAAAACATAGCCACGGTCACCATGTAATGACTTAAAGATGAAGTCTGAACTATTGTTGGCTCCCAGACATAACAGTGGACACATGGGCTGCTTCTCTTATTACTGTCTTGCATTTATAGGATAAACCAGATTCTTTGAACTCATGAGAAGCCTCAAGTCCGTCACCAAAGCATCTTTCATTCCTGGAGATTATCAGAGTTTTCATTATAGGTTAAATTCTTTGTAAACTTTTTCATGTGGAAACCATCCCCTTGCCTCCTGTAAATTCTCCCGCTGAGTACAAATGGACTATAGACTCCAACTTCCTACAGCTGCTTGAGATTTGGTTACATTTTCCAGGTTTTGTGTGTGTGTGTGTGTGTGTGTGTGTGTGTGTGTGTGTGTGTACGCGCGGGTGAGTGGAGTGCTGACAGAGTGTGGCTTCATCTACAACTCTGAACTGATTTTAAGAGTACAAACACAAATATGTGTCCTGATTGATATATCAGTGGAATAAAAATGTTATCCACATATTCAGTGATATACTGGCTGTTATATTTCTATCAAGCATGCATTAAAAAATAAATAGATAACATGTTGGTCGAGGGGAAGATTGTTTAGCTATAAGGGCAGTAAAATATAGGCAGGCAAAGAAAGAGGAGGAGGAGGGAGGAGGAGGAGGAAGAGAAGGAGGAGAAGAAATAAACACCTCACTTTTCAGTTTGCACTATTTTTAATGAAAGGCATTTGCTTTATAAATATAGTGGGAGAAAAACCTCGCCTTTTGTATCTGGGCAAAAAGTCAGAATCAAATAGACGTAATTGGAAAAGTTTATAAAGTGATGGACTTATGTTACTACTTCCCAATGGTCATTTTTGTTTTATTTTACATAATGGAGAAAAATTCCCTTATATAAACATGTTTGAGAGAAAAAAAATGCTCAAAAGTCACATTTTCTTGAAACAAGATAGAGGAATAGAAATCTAATTCTGATTTACCAGTGAACACGTTTCTCTGATGATACACAATTACACTTAGTAGGGAGAGAAACCATTCCGTTTGGTTTTCAGCTATGCTGTACAAGCAAGAAATCCAGGAACAATTTTTGGCTTTCTCGATTGGCACTTTAATCCCCAAGGTGAATTTTTCTCAAAGAACCCAAGTAGACTAAATTCCTGCAGAGCACAGGGGCTAGGGAATAATATATGTTTGGACTTTAGAGCCAAAAGGCTGATGGAAGACTCACAAACTTGAGACTAGGTTTGAAACAGTTTTAAGAAGAGGCAGATATGACAGGCTGAGGAATTTTGGGGGACACTGATCTTGGTGATGGCGGTAGAATGCCCAAAGGTCTAGTCTTCCTGGACAAATTATTCAGATGAAGACCCTGTAATCACATCAGAAATTCTACTAACTGTGTGGGCACTTCTGGTGGGTGTGGCAGGTGCTGATCTGGGATAAGGCTCTTACCACATCCAAAGGGATTGATAATTACCAGTGATGTAGTAGAATCCCAGTTGTACGATATAGGGTCTGGAATGTGTTGTTCACTCATAAAGACAAACAAAACATGACTCAGAGCAAACATTTAGTCCATGATCTGGAATAGGAAATGGGTGGGCATTCTGTGAGTTAGAGAAAGGACAGATATTCCAAAGAGACCCATATCATCTCTTTAGAATATATGCTTTCTCCATAAAGGAGATTAATAGTTATAAAAACACAGACATGGGAGCATAGATTTAGTAGCTGGGCCGTCAGAGTCCAGGTGTGAGAATATTGACTTGACTTTGGCATTTTTATCCATTTCCCTAGAGAAGAGTAGATGGTTCTGGACAAGGATGAAAAAAAACAATTGCAGAGGCAGGGGAGATGTCTGAGTTTGTCTGTGTCTGTTCAGATGTTGGGGAGGCAACATAAAGTAGAACCAACATGGTGCTGACATCACTTCCTTACATTTTGGCCAAATTCTTCTCTCTAGAAACTCACTTCAACCTATGTATGGACTACCGGACAAATGATTAGCTGGGGACATACTTACAGGTTTCTGTCAATTCATTTTATGTGGTTTCTTATGAGCAGGAGAGAAAGTGCTGACCATAGTAGCTTCATAATCAAGAAGACGCCCTTATTAGATCCCATTCCGAGAAATAGAGGCGGTATCTGATTTCCTTTGGAATCAAAGCAGTGGAGGAGAAAGGGCATCCCACCATGAAAGACAATCTCCTCTGTTTGAGTATTGAACTCTGGGTCACACTGAGCATTTCCCAGCAGTGATATTCGAATACATAATTATTCTTCTCTTCATGTGGTATTGGTAGTGCAAAGAGCAAGTGTGTGTGTGTGTGTGTGTGTGTGTGCGTGCTTCACGTTGATTTTCCAGATTTTTCCTTTATTGTTTCCCAAGTGGAAGGATGGAGCAAGTTTTCTGCCATCCCATTGAAAGATAACTTTCTGATTGCTTACATTTTATTTCAGTCTGATCCTGTTTTCATTTGATTAGTGATCAGATGATCCTCATGTGACTTCTTTAAACAGTATATTTACCCACTAGAGGCTATAGCCCAGATGGTCACAATGAGTGCTTATCAGGTACCATCCTTTAGAATAAACAGTGGTTTTAGGGATGGGCAGAAAACTTAGGGGTATTCTCTGCTTGGTCACAAGTAACAGCTGAATTGTGGGATCAAAGGGAGTTTAGTGTTCCAGAGGATAGATGGTACCAAGTGAATTTAAGTCAGCTGCAAACTTATTAAGTAGTATCAAAATATTTGTATATTTCCATTATCAGTATGCTCAAACGAGTCCATAGCGACTGACATTCATTTGATTTTTAGAACGCTGTTACAGAAAAAGTAAGATGAAAGAGCGCCCAAGACTAACGCAATCTTTTCATCTCTAATTAAATTTGTCTTCTGCTTTCCTACGTCCATGAATATTCATTGAGCATCTAGCATCTATTGTGTGTCAACCCTTTTCAAGACGTTCCTAAGATAAAGAAGAGTAACACTTCAATTGTAGCCCAAGGGCTGAGTAGGAAATAAGGGGGGGGGGGGAGAATATGTAAAATGATTTAAAATAGCACAGGGAAGAAAAGCAGAGAAGGATAAACATGTAGAGGGGGTGAGGTAGGCTTTTAGTTTTATGTCTGGGAAGGTATCTCTAAGGCCTGAAGGAGTTATTTCTCTGCCAGCAAAAATGAGCCAATTTAAGCCAATCCAAGCGTGATTAGAGTACATAAAACTATGTTTATTAGGAAATTGCTCTCTCGGGTAGGTGAGTTCACTGGCCCCAAGGAAGGAGGCCAGAAAAGTCACCGCCACAGGGAGAGAGACAGGGGAGAGGGCAAAGAGAGAAAGCACACATGCAGAGAGAGAGAAAGGGGGAGAAGAAGAGAGAAGAAAGGGGCACGTGACCAAATTAACTGGATTATGTAGGGAAGAGTTTCTGGGGGAAGAGCACCCAGCCCCTGGGCCTGAAAGTTCAGGGTAGAGGGTAAGGTGTGCTAAGTAGAGCCTGAAGGATGCTGGGAGAACTGGAAGCCAGGTTTGCTTTGGTTTGTTAAATATACACCATAGCCCCCTGCCCTGGGTCTGAAACCCAACAGGCACAGTGAGGAAAGATCTGTGGAGAATGTCTTGTGTAACTGTTCGGTTCCCTTGACAGGAAGGAGTGTGTTGTATGAGACAAACAAACAGAAAGAAAACAGAATATAAAGCAGTGTTTCTCAACCTGTTAGTAATGACCCCTTGGGGGTTAAGAGTTCTCACAGGGGTCTCCTAAGATCATCAAAAAACAGATTTCATCTTTCTCTCTCTCTCTCTCTCTCTCTCTCTCTCTCTCTCTCTCTCTCTCCCTCTCTCTGTCTCTGTCTCTCAAAGAGACAATTCATACAATAGCAATGAAAATAATTTTATGGTTGGGGGCCATATAGGAACTATATTCAAGGGTCTCAGCATTAGGGAGTTTGAGAACCGAAGTAGAGCTAGGAGAGAAATGCCAAGAGAGGAAAGAGAGCAAGAGTCCAGGCATTTTGTATGTGGTTTTGAGTGTGTGTGTGTGTGTGTGTGTGTGTGTGTGTGTGTGTGTGTGTGCTCGTGCATATGTGCATGTATGCAAGCATGCATTTATATGTACATGGTGCACATATGTGAGAAGATTCATGTACACGTATATATTTATGTGTCTGCATGAGGAAGTCAGGGGATAGCTTCAGGTATTGTCCTCAGAAACAGTTTATCTCCTTTAGGCCAGAGCTTTTCAAAGCCTATGAACCTACTAAGTCCAGGCTGGTAGATCAGTGAGCTCACAGGGAACTGTGTGTCCCCCTCCTCCAGTTCTGGGATTATAAGTGCATGCCACATTTGGCTTAAAGCAAGACAAAACCAACCAACCAAAAAAAAAAAAAAAAAAAAAAAAACCAAAAAACCAAATGGGTTCTAGGAGTTTAATTTAGCAGGAGAACACTTTACCCAGTAATCTATTAACCCAGTCCTCAAGAATCCAGAGTTTACTATGAGCATGGCAGAAAGTCGCTGAACATTTATGAAAATAAATTATGTTTTAGACATATCACTGTAGTTGACTCATTGGGAAAGTGTCTGGGGTGATATGAGGCCAAACATGGTGGTCAGATAGGTTTTCCCTTCTGATTTGCTTTGTGTTGGTTTGGGTGTGGTTTACTGAGAGCTTGTAAGAGGTCACGAGGAAAGCTTTGTGGGGTTCAGAAAAGCATGGCTGCTTCCAAGATATGCAGTACATCTCTGCCTCCAGCTTCCTTACCACGGTGGTCAGTACTGGCTGCTTGTCAAGTTAGAAAAGACAGCTCAGCCCCCGGAGCCTGTTATTGGCTGTCTTGGGCTGTTTTATGTTGCTGAAACAGGATACCTAAGATTGGGTGATTTTTTTTTTTTTGAATCGAAATTATTTCTCACAGCTCACGAGGCTGGAAAATATAAGATCAGGGCATTGGCATCTGGTCTGCTGGGGACCTTTTACTTTCCTCAGTCCTCATGGGATTCAAGACACAGAAACCAATGTAAGATGAGTTTTGTGTCCTCACATGTGGGAGATAAGAGGAAAGAATCCATTCATTCAGAAATTGTCTTTTAAAACAAATGTATTTTAAAGCATGGAGCCCCAAAGCCTAAAATACATCCTAGGAGAGAACACCACAGTTGCAGACCTCCATCATAGTACCTTAGGGGACACTGTCAGAACCTAACACTTTCCCAAGTCTTGTCTCCTCATTCCCTTAGTGCTCATTTCCCAGGCAGGTGAATTCTAACATTGTAACCAAAGGCAAAGGATAGGCAGAGAGATAGCATGGAATCCTCAAAGAGGATGGTCTTTCTTTACTTGCACTAAGAATTGTCATCTTCACTTTTGAACTAATTAGTAGTTAATTGCGTGTGGAGCGTCTATGTGGCTGTGACAGAATCCAGAAGTTGATGTGAAGACGTTGTACTTGGGTCACTTTTCTCCGCCTTGAGTTTTAGAGACCGGGTCTCTTCATGATCCAATCCATAGAGACTCACCAATCCATGCGGACTGACCCACCGAATGCCTGGGCTCCAACTGTCTCTGTCCTGCTCCAAGTCCCACGGTCACAGATGTACACTACCATACCTAACTTTTATGTGGATTCTGGGAATCCCAAGTCAGTGTCCCCATGCTGGCTTGCATAGCAGGCATCCTCTGAGAAGACTTCCAAAGCCCACTGCTATTTGTTTTCAGTACAGTTGGAAATGCAGATGAGGAGAGATCAATGTGAAGTGCAAAGGGAGCCAGAGAGGGAGAGAGGGAGAGGGGGAGGGAGAGGGGGCAGAGGGGGGGGGAGGGGGGGGGGGGGGGGGGGGGGGGAGGAAGAGAGGGAGAAGGGGAGGGAGAGAAAGGGAAGGGGAGAGAGGGAAAGAGAGTGGGAGAGAGGGAGAGAGGAAAAGGGACAAGTAGAGGGAGAGGGAGAGAGGGAAAGAGAAAGGGAGAGAGATGAAGGGATGGAGAAGGGAGGAAGGGAAGAGGAGGGAGGGCAGGAGGAAGAAACTAAAGATAAGACATCCCCTCCCCTGAAGCACACGAATCATCAAAATAGGGATCTTGCCTTGATGAAGGCTACAATGATGGCTTTGATGTCTGTCCCTCTAGAAGTCTATCTTTGGTCTTACTAGCAAACTATGGGACCTTTAGGAGGCAGCACCAGATGGAAGGAAGTCAGGTCATTATGAGTATGCTCTCAATGGACTCATCAGCACCTAGGAGCCCGTCTCTTTCGTATGTATGTATGTATGTATGTATGTATGTATGTATGTATATATGTATGTATGTATTTTCTTCTGGGCATCATAATCTGAGAGGTTTATTTTGCCACAAGCTTCTTGCCATGATGTCTCACCTCCACATTTATTCCCCTGAAAGAAACAAAACCCACTGACCATGAAAAGAAGAGAGGCTAAATTAACCTTCCTCATTTTTAAGTTGATTTTCTCTGCTGTTTGACCTTCTGAGGTTCAAGACTCCAGGCAGCCTTCCAGGATGTACACTCATGATGGCAGCCCTGGATGAAGGCATTTGATGGTGCCTTCCATGACCAGTGTCATAGAGCATGGACAACTAAAAGAGAAAGAGTCCTCTCATAACCCTCTGCACCCAGAACCCTCTGCTGGGACTATGAACCCTAGAGCATGTGAGCATGGCGAAGTCGAAGAATGGCATTTGCTGAGTTTAGCTTTTTCGTCGTGAGTTAAAGGCAAACTGCTAATGTCTAGGTAAAAATTAGAGACACAGTAAGGCTTTACAAGTTTCAGTAGCTCTGATCTCCTTCGGAGTTCTGTCTTTTGATCCCGAAACTTAGCTTCTGTGGTATTTTCTGTCACAACGTAGATATGTTGTTTTGAAATTTGATTTCAGAGCATTGGAGATAAAAGTGAGTGGGAAGAAAGAAAAACGTCACTTCTTGAGGAAGATGAAGGCATCAGTTAACAACCTCTGTATCTGCTGTCTTCAGAGTTCCTGGGGCTGCCTAGTTCTGGAAAATCACAAGAGGAAATGACCTAAGTTTACTACAGGGCTTATGAAGAGACCAGCTCGGCAGTGGGCGGTGGTATCGCAGGCTAACACTCTCTTCCCACTCCAATGCCAAGCTCTTAAAATAGCTCAGTGGGAACTGCCCAGCAGCATCTCCCTCATGACCTGCAAAGCAAAGCCCCCATTAAATCCAAGGATGGGAAATGTGGTGGCAGAGTTGCCCTTCGGTGCCAAGGGCAGAAACCTTCCTGCCCTCTCAGAGGTTGGGACCAAACCATGATGCGGGCTTCACTCAGGAGTTCATGAATCTTTTGGAAGTTGTTGACTCTCTGAGATTCCAGAGGTCCAAACAGGAACACTGTTCAATTTACTCTTACTTGACATTAGTCCAAAGAATGCCATGTCTCCTGGGATGCTCCTCTTCTCAGGAAAAGAATTCTCAGTGGCCCTGTCTTATATTAAGTGAGTCCACTAAAGATTTTTTCTTCTGTTTTTTTTTCTGTTTGTTTGTTTGCTTTTTGTTTTTTGGGTTTTTTTGTTTGTTTGTTTTCTGATGGAACACATAAAAGCATGCTGGGTGCAGGTCACTTTTGCGAAACTGAATGTTCTGTGACTGAAGGTATAAGCAGGCACTGAGGAAAGCACCTGAGTGTAATGTGCAGTGATCCAGTTTAGGAACAATATTCAAATGGTTTAGATCTTGGTCATCTCAAATTTCTATAGTAATACCACATACACATGGGCATAAAGTCAAGATAGATTCTGGGCTGGGAAGATGACTTAGTAAAGTTCTTACTGTACCACACGAGGACCTGGCTTTGGTACCCAGCAGCCATGTCAAATGCCAGATGAGGTAGGATGTACTTTGAGCACTGGGACTGTGTAGATAAGCTGACCATAGCGGGCTTTCAGGCCAGCCAGTTTTAGTTCAAACAGTTCCGGTGAGCTGTGAGACGCTGTCTCAAAATTTATGTGGGGATCTCTTCCAAAAATGAGGAGTGGCAATTTCATTCATTCATGTGTATGTGTGTGTGTGTGTGTGTGTGTGTGTGTGTGTGTGTGTATATATATATATATCAATGTTAGGAATGACTGAGGAAAGTACCTGACCCTTGTCCTGTGGCCTCCACTTGGACACACCTGTTCATCCCACACACAAGATCAATCAACCAATCAATAACACATAAAGATACAAATCTATAAAATCATATTGCTTTCTCAGAGTTTGTAGACACTGAAAAGTCCTGATCAAGATGCCCAGAGTTTCTCTGGTTCAGGGCAGCATCCTCACCGCACACACTTGTCACTGTGTCCTCATTTGACAGAGGGGGCTAAGACAGTGCGTCTCTATCTATGGGTCATAACCTCTCTGGGGTCAAATGACCTTTTCCCAGGGATCATACATCAGATATCCTGTCTATCAGATATTCACATTATTATTCATAATGGTAGAAAAATTACAGTTATGAAGAAGCAACAAAAATAACTTCATGATTGGGGGTCATCACAACGTGAGGAACTGTATTTAAAAAAGCCACAGCATTAGGGTGGTTGAGAACCATTGGGATATGCTCTCTCTCCGGTTGTTCTGATAAGGCACTGGTTACATTCTAGTATACTTTATCCTCAGAACCTGGTCACATGCTGAGGTCCCTGAACTCTGAATACTGAAGCCAAACTTCAGCTTACAAATGTGAGGAAGATACGTGCATTCGACCCATGTCGCTTTGTAACTGGGACTTACAGTTAAGGCCTCATGACCACTATACCCCATTCATGTATTTCTAAATGCAGTTTTACTAGGACTTTATTTACCACTATGACTCATGTCTGCATTTTTAGGGGCTGCCTTCACATTACAGATAAAGAGCTGAGTGACCCTTAGAGACACCATCTGGCCCTCTTCTAAAGGGAGCAGTGCTGATCCCTCCTGTATAACAGTGTCTGTCCAATTGTACACATTCTAAGAGATAGGAGTTCAACACGGATACTATTACGGCCATTTAAGAGACAGGAAAATAGAGGTCAAACTTGTTCAAATCTCATAGATGGTAAGTGGTATGGTTGAGTGTTGTTGTTGATATGTCGGAGTCCATGATCTTCTTTTAACCACAGGCATTTTCTCACTGTTGAGCTTCCATTGGCTCCTTGATGTGACTCTCTGGCTGAAAATTTCAATAGTTTTTGGGGCTAGGCAGGTGAGAGCCAAATATGCTACTCTGAGCCCAAGGGAATGGTGTGTGCTTTGCTTCAACTGGAAAGTACAAACCCAGCTGAAAGACATTCAAATGGGAATGGTGTTTTTCAAAACTTCAGGAGCCAAGCCAAACATGTCAGCTGGCTTTATCAGCCTAACAGGTCTTTGGCTTGTGACCCCTGGACAGAGTTTGAACAGGTGGGGCAAGAGGAATGAAGATATTCTCAGTACAGCAATGGGAGAGCCTGTTTGTGCTTCTACCTCTGGATCTAGTTCACTTCATAGGGAGCACCATTGATGACTCCGCAGAGAAATCACAGGCTTCTAGGCAAGGAGTGGTTTGGTGTTTTGTTCTAACTTAGACAATCAATCATGGTGTAACCTTAAGCAAGTAAAGGCCACCTTTACAACATTCATGTTTTCACATTTAAAGCTGAGATACTTAGTTCATTCTTACTGGTCCTCTCCTTGTAGGAGAGACTGTATTTACATCAAGGCATTCCAGGGAACACCATACTTGGAAATATTTTCGGATGGTCCTTAATTCCCTTGTCTCTATCATACCCCTGTCCAACCAGTCCATGCAGGCTGCTGGTTCTGTGCTTGGTGCATATCAGTAACCTTGTCCTAAATTCTAAGTCAAAGCTTCTGTCATTATCACCATCTTCCTTATTTTGAAAAATATTAAGATTTAATTTATTTATAGCTCTTTGTAGCCCAGGAGTCTGTCTTCAATCCAGCAGCCATTCATTGAAACTATGTAGCAATTACTTTTCCTGTCTTTGTATCAAAGTGCCCTACAAAGAACCTTAGGAAGATTTGTTCTTGTTTACAATTTGAGACTACAGTCTATCATGATGGGGAAGGCATAGCAGAGGGAACTTGAGGTGCTGGTTTCAGTGTATTTGCAGTTAAACAGAGAGCAGTGAAAACTATTTCTCAGCTCCCCTTTTTCCTTTTTATTTAGTCCAGCACCATATACTATAAAATAGTGCCATCAACATTTAGGGTAGGTCTTCACCATCTCAAATAACCCAATCTAGAAATACCTTGAGATTTGTCTCCTCAGTGATTTAGATCCTGTCAGATTGGCAATGATAACCATTATAGCCTTCATTCAACAACTTAAAGGAGACTGTGGCATTCTCTTTGGACTTTGATCTCAAATTAAAAGTCAAGATTCTTTTTCTTCTATAAAGTAGCATTTGTATCAATTCTTTGAGAATTTCATACAATGTATTTTCATCACACCTACCCCAATTCTCCCACTACCTCCACCTAGATTCATCCTCTATTGCTTCACCCCTTCCAACTTCTTGTCCTTTGTTTCTTTACTTAATAGCTCACCAAGTCCAATTTATATTGCTCCTGTACTCATGAATGTATGGCCATTCATGGGAGTACTGTCAATCTATCAGGGGTCACACCCTTAAAGAGACTGACTCTTCCTACCCAAGCAGCCTTCAACTGTCAAAAGCTCCTCATCTAGAGGTTGGAACTAGAGCACTCAGGACCCCAAGTCCTGGGATGCTGACTAACTTCTTCATGTGAAAGAAACCATGGATGCTGTGAGATCATGCATGCAGAGGTCCTGTCACTTGTAGAAACACTGTTTCACTCTGGTCTTCCCTACCTCTGATTCTTGAATTTTTTCTGTCCACTGTTTTGTGATAGTTATTGAGCTTTGGGGGAGAAGGGAGTTACAGGTGTTTGATCTGTGGCTAAGCACTCTACTGATGCTATTCTCTGTTAACAAGAACAACAAGAATAAGAACAAGAAAAACAACAGCTACCACCACCTAATCAGATTTCTCACAGTAGCCTTCAAAGTAGCAACATTGTCTTGCTCTGACCCACACAACCCTTTCTTTCAGACTTCTGAAACCCAAAATGCTCTGACCTGTTCAGGTTCTTCCAGCTTCAATGCCTTCTGCTTGTCTGGTAAACCCACCACACAAGCTCCTGCCTCCTGTACAGGAAGACCGTCAACTTAAATGCCTCAGACTGTTTCCCATTTCCTCAGTTCTTACAGCATGCTCTCAGTCACCATGTAATTCAAATGACATACTGACTTCTTATTCTTCTCTCCTTATCTCACTGCCTATCACTTACTATTGGCACCTGTTTTCTGGCTTTATTTATTTCCATTTTTTGTTTTTGTCTCTTCCACAATAGTCAAAGAATTGGCTGTAACCTCAACTCCTGAAGGCTGACACATGACAGAGAAATGCAATATACTCATTCACTCCTTTTTTTTTGTTTCTTTGGCTTTCTCACTAGAAACAAATTTTCTCCAGCTTATTTTTTTTATTTATCTCTATTTTATTTGTATGAATGTTTCACCTGTATGCATGTCCATGCACCACATGTGTTCCTGGTTCCTGGGGAGACCAGAAAAGGGCATTTGATCCCCTAGAACTGGAGTCATAGAGAGTTTTGAACTTGCTGGTAGTTCAACCACTGAGGCATCTCTCCAGTCTCCCTGTTATCTTCTTTAATCTGATATAAGTTAAAGACAATTCTTTCAGCTTGAAAGACCAGTAGCCAATGAACAGAAGCTTGCACTCAGACTTATGGTGGTTACCATGGTAACAGAGTTCCCAGATCAGCATCACAGCTTCAACTGGGAACTCTGTCAAAATGAGAATGATTCGACTGCACACCAGACTTCTTGAATGAAAAATCCTGGGGAAGAGCCCAGCAAATAATCTTGAGGCGGGCTCAATTTCAAGACCCCTTCTATCATTTCATCTTCTCTACAGAAAAGTTCTAGGCCGAACAGTGTCTAGGTGAAATGAGACATGGTTGGCCCATTATGACTTCCACTTGGCTCCCTGAGGTCCAACCAACTGCAGACTGTAAACACCCTTAAACCAAAAAGCTGTATTAATTGAAGACATCTAGTTCTTCTCATTCCACAGACAGTTTAGTACAACATTTATTCATATAATATTTACAATGTGTTAGGTGTTATAAGGAGTCTGGAGATTGTCTGAAGTATGTACCAGGATATACATGCATTATACACAAATACTGCAGGGTTGTATGTAAGACTTGAGTATCTTTGTTTCTTTTGGCATCGTTGACTGGCAACCAACCACAGTGAACCATAGCTATGCTGTACATGAGATGGGATTTTCACACCATTTTCACACTCACCTCTGACTTTCAGTTATTTCTAATGTACTATTTCTCTTCACTAGAACTTGAGTTCAGCAGTTACAAAGGATACAGAACAAGGTGACATTGAACATACACCTCCCTATGAACACACTGAGTAGGTCTGTTTTGAACACGCTCCACAGTGTGGATTCTACAACTCGTTCTAAACACTGATAATTATGCTACTTTCCCCCTCTGCTTTATGCTCCTTGGTAACAAAGTCCAGTGGTTACCATCTGGATCTTAGATCCTCAAACAGTGTGTTCCCAACATAGAGAAAATAAAAGATATTGAATATTTGTTTGATTCACTTTCTTTATATTACACACATATATGTGTGATTTTATTTTTATTTTCTTTATTTTTTTTTTATTATGTTTACTCCTATGTTGAGTGTGAGTTTGTGTGCCCAAGTGCAGTGTCATTGGAGGGCAAAACAGGGAGACAGATTGCCTGGATGAGAAATTAGGGGCAGTTGTGAGCTGCCACATAGGGTTGTTAGGAATCGAACTCAGGCACTCTGTAAGAGTGGTGCATGCTGTTAACTGTTGAGCTATCTTTCATCACCCACACGTGTTTTTATATCATCACTCAACTCTTTGTCATACTCAACGTATTTTGAGCCATATACAATATGGAAGTGCAAGCTTATACACAAGAAGATACGTATGACTTAGGTTAATTATATAGGACACCACTTATTTAAGGAACTTGAGGCTTGCCTCTCTTCACTCCCCCATGGGCCCATTTTCCAGGGAAGACACATTTTCTTTGATAGTTAAGCATAATTACTGTCTAAAATCAACTGGGTGAGTAAGTTCATAGAAGAATTATCTTCCTTTTTCTCAAGTTCCCACTCTGTGTTAAACAAAAGATGTACTGTTTCTCAAATACATTAATCTTGCAATATTTTTTATACTGTGATACATATATCCTTTTACCATTTGGATGGATCTGGAAAGTAAGCCGTAGGTAAGATGTTCAAGGAGCCAGTAAGATAGATGTCTCAGTCAGTAAGGAGTCTGCAATGCAAGCATAAATATCAGAGTTAGGATCCCCTGGACACACATAAAAGGCTAGAGTCACTGTCCTAGAACTCCAGCACTGGAGAGAGATAGATAGGCAGATTTCTCAAGCTCCTTGGCTGATCAGTGGACCAAATTGATACACTCAAAATCAGTGAGAGATCCTGTCTTAAAAATATAAGATGGAGAGACCAAGGAAAGACACATGATGTATACCTCAGGCATTCATAGACATATAGGCTTACCTACATGCTCACACACTAGCAGATGTGCGTACACACACGCACACACTCCATTGAAAATTTCATGTTGGTGTGTTGGTGATTGGCAATGCTTAGACACTAGTAGAATGATACATTCCTTGTGCAAAAGCACAAAGGCATTTCTAAGGCTATTGGGTCTCCAAGACTAGTCCTTTAGCACAGTAGAATGGCACTCATTTCTAATGGTAGATTTGCAGTGATAGATTGCACAGGAAGCTCTTTCTTGTGGCCATTCAGTGGCTCTAGCTCAATCATTTCTGACAAAGTGAAGGAGTCCCTTCACTTTGAGGCTAGGGATATGGTTTACTTCAGGAGAGATACCCTATCTACTCTGAAGACATCTTGGGTAGTGAAGGTATCATGTGGAATAACAGTTTTTAACCCATCAGCAGAGGAGTAGTAATCCAGAATTGATGGAGTTAATGGAAACCATTTTGGTAGCTCACAGCACCCAGATATATCTTTTGTCACACCCATAAATGTCTTGAATGTCCCTCATCGAATGGCTTATGTTGTGAAGCGCGTATTAACTCTTCCTCAGAACTGATGATTGCTTCTCTCAGTTGACAGGCACTCAGAGCTTGCACATACCGATCAGCCGCATCGTCACTTGACTTGGGATATGGAAAATGTCTCAATCACATCTGTTTATTCAAAGCACCGACTGACAGAATTCGGTTACTTTCCTGGTCTCCAAGGAACTGAAAAAAAAAGTCTCAGAAATCTGACTTTATGAAGTTATTTTTTTTTCCGCCACCGAAAAAATATCTTCATATTAAAGGTTTGTTTACAAGAAATTGCTGTTTCCATTTGCTGGAGCAGCTCTTAAACATTTTTTTTTAAAGTTGTTTTTTTCCAACCGCTAAGTGGATCTAAACATTAAGTGTTTCTGAAGTTGGTTTTCCAGCTTCTGGGCAGCTATTAACTTCAGCTGGGATACAACAGAAGCCTTCACTCAGCTCCTGGTAACGTTAGAGCATAATGTAAAGCATTTATTTTAGGTAGCTGATAGGGCAATATTTATA